>JADBJO010000072.1:925000-942500 GCA_016801955.1 Conus betulinus
GGGGCACACGTCAAGAGGGAGCAGGGGCGGATTAGAGTATTTGTAGCAGTTTTGTTATTTCCTTCCCCAAATCCTCCTTCCCTGTTCACCCCCCCCCCCCCCCCCCCTCTCTCCGCCGGTCTCCCTTTCCCTTCAGCCAGACTCCCCTCCCATCCCATTCTCCATTCTAGCCTCGTTTTTAAAGAAAAAAAAAAGTACACAACTGGAGGAGAACTCGGGGAGAACGCCGACCTCCACGCGCGGTCGAAAGGCTTCTGGATTCGTCATTCTGTCCGGTTGCGTATCACGGATCGGCATCCAAGTGTCATGGAATCATTTTGGGGCTACTTTCTGTCTTTATAAAAGGTTGTCGTTACAGTCTTTTCCGTAGTTTCTGCCTAATATTATGGAATGGGCGCTTGGTCCATCCTTATTTGGGTGTGCGCTACGCCAAAATGTAGTAGATTTGTCCTTGGGTAAGATTCTCTCTTCTATTTGGGTAAGATTCTATTTTCTCTTTGGGTAAGATTCCATTTGCTCTTTGGGAAAGATCCTCTCTTCTCTATGGGGTGAGATTCCATCTTCTCTTCGGTTGACATTCCACCTTCTCTTTGGGTACGATTCCCTCATCTTTTGGGGCAAAACTGCTTCTTCTGTTTGGGCGAGATTCTGTGTCTCTTTGGGTAAAATTCTGTCTTCTCTTTGGCGAGATTCTATGTCTCTTTGGGTGAGATTCCAACTTCTCTTCCGATCAGATTAACTCTTTAGTAGATTTCCTCTTTTCTTTGGGTAAGATTCCGTCTTTTCTTGGGTAAGATTCCGGCTTTTCTTTGGATAGCATTCCATGGATGATCTTCTATGTGGATGAAATTCTCTCTTCGCTTCTGGTAAGAATCCATTTTTTTTTTTCTGTGGGGAAGATTCCATCTTTTTTGCGGGTAAAATTCAAATCTTCTCTGTGGGGTAAGGTTTCGTCTTTTTTTTGGGTAAGATTCCCCCCTGTCTTTGGAGAAGATTCCGTCTTCTCTTTGAGTAAAAATTCCATCTTTTCTTTGGGTAAAATTCTATCTTCGCTTCGGGTAATATTCCATTTTCTCCACCAGTTTTCTTTAAAATCGGTTCAGATGTTTCTGTCGTCAAGGTAAACAGATAATAGATCTTTCATTTGGATCCTGTTTCGCGCCATTTACCCACTTCAGATTTATTGAGCTCGTCTCTAGGACGCATTCCATCTTTTCACCAAATTTAGTTAAAATCGGTGGCGTAGTTTTGGCGTAATCTTGCTGACAGACAGACAAACAAAACCAACAAACGCAGACAATGAACACTAATAATATTCCTTGACGAAGGTAATAAGAACCAGCAGTTGACGGCAATGACTGTCTGCTTATTGGCACCATCTTCCAGAGCCCCCCAGAACTGGGTGAATGGAAAACAAGCGTTGTTCTTTGTTCATCGTTATACCGTACTGCTTCAAATGAGGAGCGCCGAAGATCCGCATAGTGAATGCAGTAATTGTCTGCTTGCCCCTTTTTCTGATTGATTTCTTCGGTACTATGTTGAGAGAGAGAGAGAGAGAGAGGAGAGAGAGAGAAAGAGAGACAGAGACAGAGAGAGAGAGAGAGAGAGGAGGGAGAGAGAGAGAGAGAGAGAGGGAGACAGAGACAGAGAGAGCAGGATGAGGGTGAAAGGAAGGAGTGTGTGTATATCTATATATGTGTGTGTGTGTGTGTGTGTGTGTGTGTGTGTGTGTGTGTGTGTGTGGTGTGTGTGTGTGTGTGTGTGTGTGTGTGTGTGTGTGTGTGTGTGTGTGTGAGAGAGAGAGAGAGAGAGAGAGAGAGAGAGAGAGAGGGGTGCAAAATTTTATGGAAAAAAACCTTCTCTATCTCCATACTTAGTCTTTCTTCGACTCCACCCCTTTCCACTTTCTATCTCTCCAAGCCCTCCCACCTCTCTATTTCGATTATCCCCTCCCCTTCCTTCCTTCTCTCTCTCCTCCCATCCCCTCCCGCCACTTCGAGTAATCTTCTGTTTCCCATAGATTACAAAAAAAGCCCTTTCACGTGACAGCAATAACCACCATACTAAAAACCAACGTCTGCTCAGCTGAGCGTTCAATATGCTCACAATGGATGCTCAATAGAGACCTACAATTGCTGCTGAGTGACTTGAGATTTATGACAGTATGTAATACAGCCGATTCAATGAGGCCATTATTCGTGTTGATCTACGCCCCCTGTACCCCCCGCCCACTCCCCCATTCTCCCCCCTCCCCTTAATTGCATGTTTCTGCAGGGAAATTTCAGAATCGTTTTTTTCCCACGAAGGTAAATGTCGGTCGGTGAAGTGTTTGTTTGCAAATCACACCAATGAAAGAAAGTCAGATTTTGAAAGAGAAGTCAGTGTTGGAATGTTATGTCTGTGGTGACCCGGCCTTTGTCTGTCCTATTCGTGTGTGTGTGTGTGTGTGTGGGGGGGGGGGGGGGGGGGTATTTACGTATGAGACGATTCAGGCATAGAGTTTGTATAGATGGTGGGGGTGTTGTGTGCAGGTTTTTTTTAATGTGGAAAGAGAGGAGAGAGAGAGAGAGAGAGAGAGAGAGAGAGAGAGAGAGAGAGTATATGTGTGTGAGCGAGTGTGTGTGTGTGTGTGTGTGTGTGTGTGTGTGCGTGCGGGCCTGCATGTGTGTGTGTTTATATGTGTTCATGTGTGCGCGAGCCCGCGCCACGCAGTGCACACGCGTGCACACGCGCGCGCGCGCGTGTGTGTGTGTGTAAGGAGAGGAGGAGGAGGAGGAGGAGGAGGAGGGAGAGAGAGAGAGAGAGAGAGAGAGAGAGAGAGAGAGAGACGGAGATGGGAGATGGAGAGAGAGAGAGAGAGAGAGAGAGAGAGAGTATTCAGTATGCACGTACGTGGAGGGGGGGGGGGGGGGGGGGGGGGGGGGACGGACGGGGGTAGGAAGGAAATAGATAGGGACAGGGATGAAGTATGCTGTAAAGTATCATGTGTTAGTTTTTGTACGATTTTTTGCATGTGTTGTGTTGATTTATGTATCATCACAAAGCATTTACCTTTCGCTTCCTTTCAGTGTTCTCGCAGTCTCTGTCCAAGATCAGCTAGCGCGTTAGGTCAGTACGTAGGTCAGAAATCTGCTACGTCTTGTACTCAAGGCCCTCTCTCCTAGTCCGTTGTTGTAAAAATTAAAGTGCATTAACACTTCTTTCTGTCCAAATGCAACCCCCGCATGATGTCGTTTCCTGGCTTAAAAAATGTGGTGAAGCGTACAGGACTAGTCGGCACACAGTGACACCTTTATGACACTGCCTCCGAAACTGAATCTAACACGTCTCTGTCAGTATCTGTGTGTTCGTGTTTTAGCTGCCCCCAGGCAAATTCACCTGCTCATCAATCAGCGATAATCTTAAATTCTACTATTTAGTACTAAATGATGAAGAAGCAGGCAGACACAATGCACATAGTCTTAGTACATACTGCGCAAACTTTCTCTCTCAGTCTCTGTTTTCGACAGAAAATTAATTATCGTCTGTCATTTTGTTAGCAAGAGCCAAAGCATGACATGTGTGCTCTATCCCGATTGGTCAATGCCTTCTGACCCAACCAGTCACTTGGCGCGATACAATATGACGTCGATGTCCTAAACATTAGGTCAGACTTCGGGGTTACAGCAAAGGTCAACCAAGTTTGAACAGATAAAAATCGCCCTGGCTGTGAAATTTGTGAAATGAAAAAAATTAATGTCAGCAAAAATAGAAAAAGATTATTTCATCCTGAAATCTTGTGAATTAATTCAATGCCACATATCAGCAAAAATAGCAAAATGATGCATGACTTCTGGACTCCTTGTATTTCTACTCCATTGGTAGGGCACTAGGATTTTGGAGTGAAAAGTCTAGCAGACGACAGACAGAAATGAAGGGTCATGTGGATCGTGCTTGCACAGAAAAAGGAACTGACACAAGACCTGCCTCAAGAGTCAGGTATGGTATGGGTCAAGGGCGGGGACTGTTCGATACATATGTTTTGGTAATGGCCGATCATCTGCTAAAAACTCCAGGTGCAGCTGTGAGTGTAATAGAGAAAATAATAGCGTCTTGGGCCTTAACACGTTCCGAGTCATTAACTTCAGTTTCGCGCAGCGAATTCTCCGGCTATTGCGACGAAAATCATATATGGGCAAAACAGCGCCGTAACTGTTATTTCTAAGCAGATGTTTGAAAAAACACTGTTGCCCTAGCTTTTTATTTATTATCTATTGTTTCTGTCTCCTTTGCTGGGAGGGAAAATGAGTTATTCAGTTTACATCAAAGCCTTTGAGGTCTAACCCGATATGGTGTCAGTGTCTGTGTGCCGGGTTGCGTTGTTGGTTTGGCGAACACTTACGTTTTCCTTGTTACTAAAGGCGTCTCTGGTCCTTTCATGTGAGGTAGTGACCTCGTATGAATAAACTGTTAGAGTGTGTGTTTGTTTTGTCTGTCTTTCTCTTTGTGTCTATGTGTCTGTCTGTCACCATGTAATAAGTAAGTATACAACAACTCATACAAGCTGAAACATATTGTCCACCAGCCATGAGTACACACGTATGCATGCATGTCAGACATGTGCATATGTTAATGAAAATCTGCCCACACACATGCACACACACGCACGCACACACGCACACACACACACACACCACACACACACACACACACACACACACACACACACACACACACACACACACACACATCTAGGGATAGATAGACACACATATGCACCTGTCTTCCCACTTCCCCATAACCATTTCAGCAACACACACACACACACACAGACACACACACACACACACACACACACACACACACACACACACACACACACACACACACATGCGCGCGCACACACACAAAACAAACCGGAACTGCACACGCACACTGATATAAACACAAACACAAATCACACACACACACCCACACCATAGACAAACGACCGTTGTGTAAGCGGAACTTTATCTCTGATCTAAAGGCATCAATCTTCTTACCGAGACACCCTCGTTGTGTAAGCGTTTTATCCCCCCCCCCCCCTGTCTGTCTGCCCCCAACCCCCCCACACACACACACACACACCTCTCACTCCCTTCGTCCCTCTCTCCATCCCTTCCTCCCTTTCTCCATCTCTCTCTCTGTCTCTGTCTCTCTCTCTCTGTCTCTCTCTGTCTCTCCCTCCCTCCTGTCTTTCTGTCTGTTGCCCCCATTTGTCTCTCTCTGTACGTCTCTTTTTGTCTCTTTGTCTCTCTCTGTGTGTCTCTTTTTGTCTCTTTGTCTCTCTCTGTATCTCTTTTTGTCCCTTTGTGTCTCTCTGTATGCCTCTTTTTGTCTCTTTGTCTCTCTCTTTGTGTCTCTTTGTCTCTCTGTATGTCTTGTCTCACTGTATGTTTCTTTCTCCGTCGCTGTCTCTTTTTTTCTGTGTGTTTGTTTCCTAGTCTGTCTGTCTCTTGTGTGTATGTGTGTGTGCATGTGTGTGTGTGTGTGTGTGTGTGCGTGTGTGTGTGTGTGTGTGTGTGTGTGTGTGTGTGTGCGTGTGTGTGAAAAGGACATGAAGCATTTCACATCAAATCAGAAGTACTGGTGATAACTGGAGTCCCATGTTCCTTCTTGCTTCGCACCTCACGCCTCCCCCTTCCATTGCCTACATTACTATACAGGCGCGTGCGTTCTCTGTCTGTCTGTCTGTCTGTCGTCTGTCTGTCGGTCGGTCGGTCGGTCGGTTCTCTCTTCGCCTCTGTCTTGTCTCAGTTTGTGTGTCTGCCTCTGTCTTTTTGTCTGTCCATATGTCCATCTTTCTGTCTCTCTGCCTCTGTGTGTGTGTGTGTTTGTGTGTGTGTGTGTGTGTGTGTGTGTGTGTGTGTGTGTGTGTGTGTGTGTGTGTCCCCCACTCGCCCTGTCGCCCTCTCTCTTTCTCTTTGTTTGTCACTGTCTTTGACTATCTGTCTGTCTGTCTCTGTTCTTGTCTCTGTCAGTCGGTCCGTCCGTCCGTCTGTCTGTCTGCCTGTCTGTCTGTCTGCCTTTCTCTTGTTCTCTCTCTCTCTCTCTCTCTCTCTCTCTCTCTCTGTCTCTCTCTCTCTCTGGTCTCGGTATCTGTCTCTGTACGTCTGTATGTCTGTCTGTCTGTCGTCTGTCTGTCTGTGTCTGTCTATCTCTGTCTGTCTGGGGTCTCTTGCCTGTCTCTCTCTCCTCTCTCTCTCCTCTCTCTCTCTCTCCCACTCTCTCTCTCTCTCTCTCTCTCTCTCTCTCTCTCTCTCTCTGTCAATCAAGTTGTCCCTGTTTTGCGTTATTGTATGTGTCTCTCCACCTCTCTCCTTGCTCTCTCCGCCCACGACCTCCATTCCCTTCATCCCCACCCTTCTTTCTTTCCCTTCACGTCATCTACCCGCCCCTCCCCCTCTCCTCCCCTCCACCCTTTCTCTCTATTTCGTTATTGTCAGCATGGGCAAGGTGAGGGGAAAGAGAGGCGTGTCTAGAATGTTAATTTGCTTTGATGTGTGACATGTCTATTAGGTCGTCTGTCTCCTTTCCATTAATTATTCTCAGTGTTGGAGGTGACGACTAATTGAGTTCGTTTGATCTGCGGCCACTCTGTCTGTCTGTGTCATCACTTTCCTTTCTCTCTGTCTGTCTGTCTGTCTGTCTCTGTTTCTGTCCTCTGTCTGCCTGTTTGTCTGTCTGTCTGTTCTGTATGTCTGTTTGTCTGTCTGTCTGTCTGGTCTGTCTCTCCTGTCTCCTCTTCTCTCTCTCTCTCTCCTCTCTCTCTCTCTCCTCTCTCTCTCTCTCTCTGTCTCTTCTGAGAAGAATGTGAAAAATAATGATGATATAAGAATACAACAAGTCTTTACTTTAACTACCCGCAGCAGGTTCTTGAGAATGTTTACAGTGACTCTCGCATTTTTGTTCTGTAAAACGGACGTTTTGACTGTGCGTAATTCGTGTATTTTCTGTCCTCATGCCACCCCTTCATCAGGTGCCTAGCCTGTTCCATCAATACGCCGTCTGAAGCCGAGTCTCTATCACCGTACCTTTGTTCTATATAGACTTATACCCGCATGCTTATATTGCGGAGTAAAGACTGATGAAAATGTGTAGATGAGTAAGGAAGGAAGACAGAGAAAAAACGACAGAAAAAAATGAAGGCAGAAAAAAAAAAATGGAAGAAGAAATAAAAAAAGCACAAACAAACAAAAGAAAGAATCATAGAAAGAGAATAGTGTCAGAAAGCATATTGTCTAACATAAAGAAAAGAAAGAAGGAAGAAAGAGAAGGAGGAAGAGGAGACGGTGGTGGAAAAGAAAACGAAGAAAATAACAAAAAAGGAAAGAGAGAAAGAAAAGAAAGAAAAACGAAGAAGAAGAAGAGAAGAAGAAGAAGAACAACAACAACAACAACAATAACAGCAACAACAGGAAGAAACACTTTTGGCGCTAGGAAATACGATCTCCACCATGTATACAAAAGGGGCCATGTATGGTGATATCCCCAACTGGATCAACGTTGTATTATGTTCATTGACTAAATGCCAGTCTGGGTGAGAGAGAGAGAAGAGAGAGAGAGAGAGAGAGAGAGAGAGAGAGAGAGAGAGCGAGAGAGAGAGAGAGAGAGGAGAAGGCCAACTTTTCATTAAAGAGTAGAAATAGACAAGCAAGCTCATGCCTCCTGTTTTTTTTTTTTCTTCTTTTTTTTATTTTTTCACTCTCAGCCTTTGCCCAAAGTGGGTGACATAGGAAAACAAGCAATCAGCGAAAAAGTGTGCATGTGTGAAGAAAAAAAAAAATCAGGACACACAACATAGAGAAATAACATGGAGGAAACATAACACGCTTCTGCTTATAGTGTCCCACCCTACCCATCCCCTCCCCTCCCCGTGCACCCCCCACCCCATGCATCCCCCACCCCATCCATTCCTTACACCTTACCCATACACTCTCGCCAACACAAGAATGTTTACAGCCAGTGATGATAGCGACAACGAGAGAGAGAGAGAGAGAGAGAGAGAGAGAGAGAGAGAGAGAGAGAGAGACGTGCAAACAGACATACCGGCACAGAGAGAGAGAGAGAGGGAGAGAGAGAGAGAGAGAGATCTAACCAGACAGCAAGAGAGAGAGAGAGGGGGGGAGGGGGAAGAGAGAGACAGAGACAGAGACAGGGAACATAAGCAAAAGGGATTGCAAGGAAACTGTGATGAATTCATTACAACATTTACTAAACAAAATGATAATGGTCGTAGTATGAAGGAAAAAAAGAAAAAGAAAAAAGTCAACACTAAGAGATCTTCCAGTGGAGTAACTGTGCCGCGGTTTAGTTGTCTGTGAGGCCTTTTTTCTATGTGGTGGAACCCGTTTTCATGTTGTTTAGTTACACGTTCCCACCGGCGTTTCCCTTAGCTTGATAAATGGATGTTGATGATCAACACTGTGTTCTCTCGTCTGGCTGCTCGTCTCTCTCTCTCTCTCTCTCTCTCTCTCTCTCTCTCTCTCTCTCTCTCTCTCTCTCTCTGTCTCTTTCTATCTGTCTCTCTGTCCCTCTCTCTCTACCTGTCTGTCTGTCTGTCTGTCTGTCTCTCTCTCTCTCTCTCTCTATCTCTCTCTCTCTCTGTACATCTGCCTCTCTTTCTGTCTGTCTACATGTCTTTCTATCTGTCCACCTGTCTGCTTCTCTGTGTGTGTGCGTGCGTGTGTATGTGCGCTTGTGTGTGTGTGTGTGTGTGTGTGTGTGTGTGTGTGTGTGTGTGTGTGTGCGAGAGAGAAAGAGGGAGGGGGAGAGAGAGAGAGAGAGAGAGAGAGAGAGAGAGAGAGAGAGAGAGAGAGAGTCTCTATGTCCGTCACTCTCTCTCCTCACAGTGTATCCTTCTGTCTGCTCTTATTCTCTCTATTCTCTCTGTCTGTCTGTCTGTCTGCCTGTCTCTGTCTCCCTCTCTCTCTCTCTGATTTCCAGTTGCTCTGTCTGTCTACCTGTGTTTGTTTCTCTGCTTTCTCTTCACTCTGTCTTTACCTGCCCGTTTTTGTCAGTCTGTCTGTCTGTCGGCCTGCGGGTTTGTCCCTCACACTCCCGCTAAGCAAAGTGCCCAATGATTGTTGCTCTCTCTCTCTCTCTCTCTCTCTCTCTCTCTCTGTGTCTCTCTCACTTTTTTTTTTTCTGGCTGCCTGTCTGTCTGTTTGTTTGTCTCTGTCTGTCTGTCTAACTCTGTCTATCTATCTATCTGTCTATCTGTCTGTCTGTCTGTCTGTCTATCTATCTATCTATCTATCTATCTATCTATCTGTCTATCTATCTGTCTGTCTGTCTGTCTGTCTGTCTATCTATCTATCTATCTATCTATCTATCTATCTATCTATCTATCTATCTGTCTATCCCTGTCTGTTTGTCTGTCTGTTTGTCCTTCTATCTGTGCACCTACCCATCGGTTGATCAATCTATCTGTCTGTTTATCTATCTGTGCATTAACCTGTCATTGTCCTCTGTCTGCCTACCTAAATAGGCGTACGCTGATCTGTTTGTCTGTCTGTGTACGTGGAGTGATCAGGAGTGAGACATACGAGAGAAATGGCGCATCCCCTAAGGGATCCTTTTTCCGTGGCTTTACTTTTAATCGAACAGCGAACAGAATCATCGACATCTTCCTGAACAGTTTCCAAAGCGTGAACTCCTATCTTCACTGAGAAATTCCTGAGATGAAGAATAAGGCTGAGCTGTTGCTATTTTGGCTATACCATAAAAAAAAAAAAGTGACGCCTTTTGTATCTGAAGCGTATCTGCAGGCATTCTACCTGTCATTCATGCTTGCCAGGGGAGGGTGAAGAGGAGGTGGGACTCTCTTTCACCCCCCCCCCCTCCCCCCCCCCAACCACGCTTCTTTCTGCCTTAGTGATTGCACACACTTACTCACACTCACACACACACGCATGCGCGTGCGTGCCCTCACGCGAGCAAGCACACACACACACACACACACACACACACACACACACACACACACACACACACACACACACACACACACACACGAACACACGAACGCACACGCGCGCGCACGGCACACACACACACACACACACACACACACACACACACACACACACACACACAACACACATATACACATTCACACGCATACACGTGTACACACACACACATTCTCACGCAACACACACATACTCACATCACTCGCACTCATACACGTGCACGCGCACACACACTCTCACGCAATCACTCCCACACATGGAACACATATGCACGCACACAGACACGCGCACGCACGTCACACGCACACACGTCACGTCACGCATCATCATCATCATCATCATCATCATCATCATCATCATCATCATCATCATCATCATCATCATCATCATCATCATTGAAACAATATAAATCTAGTGACTGTCCGACACTTTTATTAGTTTTTACTTACTCACTCACTCACTCATTTCACACACACACACACACACACACACACACACACACACACACACACACACACACACACAGACGTGCGCGAAAACTAATACAGACTCTTATCTTTTACTGTATCTCTTCCTCTCTGTTCTCGTCTTTTTGTCTTTGTCCGTCTCCTTTCCTTTGCCTGTCTGTCTGTCTGTGTCTGTCTGAAAACTCTGCACGAGAGAGTGGGATGGAGTTTGGCTACGATGGAAGTAGGATGAGTAGAAGGGAGGAGAAAAGGTACAGGAGAGAAACAGAAAAAAAAAAAAAAAAAAAAAAAAGGAAGAATTGCAGTCAAGTGTAGAAACCAGCGAAATGTCTTTATCTCTTCTCCTGGTCGCTCGTTCATCATCACTATCTCCACGATTCTGCCTCCTGCCTACAGCCTGTCTGTCTGCCTGTTTGTCCGCCCGTCTGTCCGCTTTTCTGTCTGCCTATGTGATTCCTACCTTGCCTTTTTGTCAGAAAGAAAGCACAAAGAGAGAAACAAGAAAGAAAGAAAAAGGAGAAAAGGAAGAGAAAAAGAAGGATGGACAGAAGAGAAAAAGAAGAAAGGAAGGATGGAAGGAAGGAAGGAAGGAAGGAGGAAGGAAGGGAAAAAAAAAGGAAGAATAGGGGCAAAGAAGAAAGGAAGAAACAAACAAAGAAAGAAGAAAAGAACAGAAAGAAAAGAAGGGTGACAGAAGAGAGAAAGAAGGAAGAAAGGCAAGAAGGAAGGGAGGAAGAAGGAAAGAATGAAGGAAGGAGAAAAAGAAGGAAGGGCGCGGAAGGAAAGGAAGGAAGAAAAGGGGGCAAAGAAGGAAGGAAGAAAAAAAACCAACGAAAGAAGGGTGGAAGAAGACAGAAAGAAGAAGGGAAAGAAGGAGGGAAGAAAATTTGAAAGGAAGGAAGAGAAAAACGGAAGGACAATATGAAAGAAAGAGGAAAAGAAGGAAGTATGAAAGGAAAGAGGGAAGGAAGGAAGAAAGAAAAGAGGAAAGAAGGAAGAAAGAAAAGAGGAAAAGAAGAAAGGAAGGAAGGAAGAACGAGGAAGAAGGAAAGCTAGAAAAGAAGAAAGAAAGAACTCAAAGAAAGGAAGAAAGAAGAAAGAAGGAATGAGAAGAAAGAAAGAAAGAAGGAAAGAAAGTCCGAAAGGTCAGAATGTAAAACCACTCTTTTGAAGATTGCTGCTTCCATGATTATTGCAAAATTTGTCTGTCCGTCCGTCCGTCTGTCTGTCAGTCTGTCTGACGTCTGTCTGTCTGTGTATCCGTCTGTCTGTCAGTCTGTCTGTCTATGTGTGTGTGCGCGTGTGTGTGTGTGTGTGTGTGTGTGTGTGTGTGTGTGTGTGTGCGGGCGCGCGCATGCATGTGTGTGTGCGCGCGCGCGTGTGTGCGTATGTGTGTGTGTTGTGTGTGTGTGTGCGCGCGCGCGCGTGTGTGCATGCGTGCGTGCGTGTGTGTGTATGTGTGTGTGTGTGTGTCTGTGTGTGTCTGTGTGTGTGTGTGGTGTGGAGACATTCTTTTCCTGTGTTCCAATGACATCAGGAAGTCATCTTGAACTTGCATGTCGCTTTCTCTTTCCTATCTTCGACTTGATCATCATCTGCTTCGTATCCATCACAGCCCCATCTCCCTAAGCCCCATCTGCCTGTATATTTGTTTGACGTTTACTTCGTTTTCTTTGACGTTTACTTCGTTTTCTTTGACGTTTACGTTTACTTTGTTTTCTTTGTTTTCTTTTACTTTACTTCGTTTTCTGTTGACGTTTACTTCGTTTTCTTTTACTTCGTTTTCTTTTGACGTTTACTTCGTTTTCTTTGACGTTTACTTCGTTTTCTTTGACGTTTCTTTGACGTTTACTTCGTTTCTTTTGACGTTTACTTCGTTTTTCTTTGACGTTTACTTCGTTTTTTCTTGACGTTTACTTCGTTTTCTTTTCGTGACGTTTTCTTTGACTTGACGTTTACTTCGTTTTCTTTTGATGTTTACTTCGTTTTCTTTGACGAACTTTGTTTCTCTTGATGTTTTCGTTTTTCATGTTTTGGTCTTCTTGGTTTTTCTTGTTTTGGCTCCTGCTTCTTCTTTCCTTTGCTCCTCCTTCCTTCCTCCTTCCCTCTTTCCTTCTCCTCCTCCGTGTTCACTTCCTCCTCCTTCTGAACCTACCCCTCCTCCTCCTCCCTCTCTTCTTCTTCTTCTTCCTCTTTGTTCCTGTCTTCCCTCCTTCCTTTCTGTCTGTCTGTCTGTCTTTTTCCCCATTTTTTTTTTTTCTTTTCTTCCTATTCTATCCTTTTTTTCTCTTCCTGGTTGTCCTCCTCCTTGTCTCCTCCTCCTCCTCCTCGTTCTCGTCCTCCTCCTCTTCCTCCTCCTCCTCCTCCTCTTCTTCTTCTACTTCTTCTTCTTCTTCTTCTTCTTCTCGTCTTAAAATAGTTTCTAAATCCAAGCATAAAGATTTCCTCATTTAGTCGGATTCCATATCTGCATTGGATGCCATTGCCGGCGGTAATGTCAAACGCCCTCAACTGTTGAAGTTATTCGAACTGTACACCTCTCTGAAATCAGATGCCTATAACATAGTTTTTGCTTGGGTTCCCAGCCATGTGGGCATTCGAGGCAACAAAATGGTTGATGAACTTGCCAAGAGTGCCACAAACAAAACGTTGAGCAGATTGTCTATCCCTCACACTAATCTTAAACGCAAAACCCAGGCGTATGTCGAAGATCTCTGGCAAGAGAAATGGGACTCGCAGACGGATAAGAAACTGTTTAAAATCCGCCCAAACCTGAAAGAGTTTTTACCATGTTTCCAAGGTGGCCGTAAAGAAGAAGCAGTTTGCATACAGGCCACTCGTTTTACACGCATACTTGTCTTTTGAAAGGAGAAGATCCGTGGGTGCATTCCATATCATGTTCCACTCACATTGAAACATATCCTTTTGAAGTGTTGTGACTTGCATGATGTGAGACACAGACACTTTACAGCAGACTCCATGAAAACCTTGTTCAGAGATGTCCCACCTGATGCGATCTTTGAATTTCTGAGGGAGATCAACATTTTTCATCTGATCTTAGATCTTAAGGTGGAAAGACTTTTAACAAAAATTCCGGTGTGTTTTTGGAAGATGTATTTTAAAGAGTTGTGTGAATGAGGTCTTTTTTTGATGACTTACGAGTTGACTTCAACGCGGTGACAGCCCTGGTATGGCCCTTTGCGGTCGCTGGGCTATAAGCAACTTTTACAATCACGATTTCTTCTCGTCCCTTTGTCCCCTTCCTCCCTCTCTTCCAATTTCTCGTTCTTCTGGCTCTTCTTGTGTTGTTGTTGTTGTTGTCGTCGTCGTCGTCGTCGTCATCGTTGTCGTCATCGTTGCTATTGTTGTTTCTTGTGTTGTGTTGTTGTTCTTCTCACATTAAGATCCGGTTCAGAAAGCTTGTTTGTGTGTACACACACACACACACACACACACACACACACACACACACACACACACACACACACACACACACACACATTTTATATATACATATACACATATACACATATACACATATACACACACATTTTATATATATATATATATATATACATATATATATATATATATATATACATATAGTTTCAAAATGGAGTGACTGATGATGGCGGAGAACGAAGCAAAATTTAGAAAGAGAGGGGGTTAGTTACCGCCAAGGACATTGACAAAGCACAGGGCAAGACACGATGCATTTCGACCTCTTGGGTCTTCTTCAGGCAAAACAAAACCCAGATCACATTTAACATTTAGGACAGTTACAAACAAAGAACGAAGAGAGACTTACCTGCTGTCCATATGGTAGAAAGAATGGGCCGCCAGACAGAAACGCGTTGTGATCTATTTCAAAGGGAATGAGCACAATCAAGAAACAAATAAGTTACAAGGAAACAAAAACAACATCTTTGGTCTTAGACGCCCTTAAACAAAAAACATACTTAAATTCCTAATAACCTTACAACTGTTAGAGCTAAGTAGCAACTGTAAACGAAAAACGAGAGAGAGAGAGAGAGAGAGAGAGAGAGAGAGAGAGAGAGAGAGAACTCTGAACTCTGAAAATTTAAATTGTAAGGCCACCGGCCTCTCTTAAATTTTCAGAGAGAGAGAGAGAGAGAGATTCTCCATGTAACAATAGCAAACAATAGCAAACTGTTCAACCCCTTCGTTCCCCTCCCCCCAACCCGTCCTCTTCTCCCCTCCCCAAAACCACCCTCCCACTTGACCCCTCCCCCCACTTCCCTTCCCTGCACCCTCCATCTCCTCCTCCCTCCACTCCCACCGTACACTTTTATTCTCCCTTTTAAGGTGTCGAAGTAAGAGAGACGTTTCTGTCTCTTTCTATCTTTTTTTTTTTCAAAGGGGAGAGGAGGAGAGGGAGAGAGGGGTAGGTGAAGGGAACAAGGAGGTAGAGTTCACCATCAGAGCTGATGAGATGAAGAGGCCAGAAGAATTCGATGCTATCTCCCCATACTTGTCGCTTCACCCTCTTATCCTACCATCCCACGCCCTCCCCCTCCCCCCCCCCCCCCCCCCCCCACTCCTATCCCCACTGCCATGGCCTCTCCTTCCCACCTCCACCCCCCCCCCCTCCTCCAGCCCCTCGAAATAAAATGTCCGCCCCATGCTTCCTGATCCCCCTCCCCCGTTCTTCCCCCCCCCCCTCCCCCTCCCATGTCCTCTCTTCACGTCACCCACCATCCTCCCTTCCCCTCTCCAGATTCTCTCTGTTCTTCGTTTGACAGGGGGAGAACAGTGCTTAGGGTTTCGTCTTCTTTTTAAACAGGAGGTTCAGGGAGAAGTAGGCCTAGTGAAGAACTAGCGGCCGCTGTGGTCCCGTGGTTAGTTGGTGTCCTGGGTTTGCGGGCTGGCAGATCGTGGGTTCGATTTCCAACAGAATCATTGCTGATCTGTAAGGTTGAGTTGAGCGTTCTACGGGCGTATGGGAAGGCTGAAACCACATGATCGAGTTTTCACGCGATTGTTAGATGCGTTTCTGACAATATGTTGCTTAAATTTAAATTGTTCTCTTCTCTCTCTCTCTCTCTCTCTCTCTCTCTCTCTCTCTCTCTCTCTCTCTCTCTCTCTCTCTCTCTTTCCACTATGACCAACACAGCAGTGTGTCTGTATCTCTCGGGTCTGGTTGATTCCGAGGTATACTATAAAAGAACTCGTGACTGTAGCCCAGGTACGCCGTACCAGACCAGAATGGAACTCTACAGCATAGTTTTTTTTTCGTCGTTACCCCATTAATAATAATTTGAAAAAATCAAATGTCCCCCTGTCCCCCCCCCCCCCCCCCCCCCCCCCCCCCACACACACACACACACACACATACTTCTTGCTCACCTCTCGTTTGGTGACTCACTTTCGATTTCCTCTCCAGTGCCAACACTTGTTAACTGAGGTCCTGGATGTGGATTGCAGAATTTTTCTATGGCGAAAGAAGAAGGGAGGGCGAGGTGGTGTGTGTGTGTGTGTGTGTGTGTGTGTGTGTGTGTGTGTGTGTGTGTGTGTGTGTGTTTTGTGTGTGTGTTTGTGTGTTTGTGCATGTGTGTGTGTGTGTGTGTGTGTGTGTGTGTGTGTGTGTGTGTGTGCGTGCGTGCACGTGCGCGTGCGCCCGCGCTCGTGCGTGTGTGTGTGTACAAAAGAGAAAAAAAAAAAGTCGTGTGTCAAAAATGTTTTGAGCGAGAGACAGATAGACAGACAGACAGACAAACTGACAATCAAAGAGAGACAGAGAGAAAAGAGAGAGAGAAGAGGCATGGAGCGGGGAGCACTGTGCCTATGCCCCTTATCCTCTATGTCAGCAAGAGTGACGTTAGAGGACAAAACCCAAACTAATGACGTGAAGAGGCCAAAGAATTCGATGTTATCACCTCGTTTCATCCCACTCCTTTCCTCCCGTCCCCTTTTTCCTTCCTGTCTCCTCGCCTCCTCCTTCCCCCCCCCCCCCCCCCCCCGCGCCCCCTCTTACCCCGCAACCCTCACCCCCATTCAATTGTCCGACCCTTCTCCTCCTTCAAATGTCACCCTCCACAACATCCTTGCCTGAAACACCTGCCCTCCTCCTCCTCCTCAACCCCCTTCCGCCTCCCCCCCCGCCCCCCCCCCCCCCCCCCGCCCGTCCCCTGGCTCCTCAAGTCAGTGTCCACCTCCTCGCCCCACCCCACCTCCCACCCCCACCCAACCCCTCTCGGCGTCACTACTTGCAGCGGCACTTCATTTGGCAGGGAACAACTGTGCTCGCATTCATCTTCTTTAGAGGGAGTCTGGAAGGGGAAGGAAGAAGGGAGAGGAGGAAGAGGAAGAGGAGGTGAAGGGAAGGGGGGGGGGGGGGGGCAGGCAAGGGTGGGTGGAAAAGAAGGAAGAAGAGAGGGAGGGGGGGGGCACTAAAAGTCTTGAGATTTCTCACTCTTTTGCTTTCCAATATGAAGTCTAGGAATACGGTTTTTTTTTTTTTTTTATGTCGTTCCATGTTAACAATAGCAACGCCATAATTTATTAGGACGGCCGAGAATCACCTTCGAATTGGTGCTGCAGTTGTTCACGTTCGCCAGAAACGAATGAACTAATTTTTTTTTATTGTTTTCCAAAAAAAAGAACAGCAGACAATGTCAACATAACGCAACGCATAAAAGAGATGCATTAGTCGATCACTGTTGAAAAGAACAAACACACGACACAATACAGTGCAATACTGTATAAGACAATACCATGCAATACAGAACACATAACTCAGCAACATCTCCAAACTTCTTGTGCTCTTTGTCAATGACAGTTCATCTGCGTACTCTAAACACGAATAAACAGCAACAAGGTCAAAACCAAAGAACTGTTCAGTTTGTCAGTTGAATGGATGTTTGTCAGTTGAATGGATGTTTGTAGTCAAGACAGAAAAGAAAGGATGGTTAGATAAGTTTAGTTTAAATGATTGAACCCGGAGAGAGAGAGAGAGAAGAAAGAGAGAGAGAGAGAGAGAGAGAGAGAGAGAGAGAGAGAAGGAGGGGAGGAGGAAGGAGA
>JADBJO010000072.1:947500-950000 GCA_016801955.1 Conus betulinus
ATACCCCAGCCACTCCACCACCACCACCACCACCATCACCAACCAAACCACTTTCACCTCCCCACCCCTCACACCGCCTTCTCCTCCATTCCCATTCCTCTTTCCTCTGTTGCAGAGCCGATGATGAGCCGAATGTGTCCGGTGGTCCGTAAAATTCAGCCTCTCCCCGCGCCAGAACGGAAGTGGCGACGACATCCCCTACCACCCCCCCCCCCCCCCGCCCTCTCCCCCAGCCCACCCCGGGACCCACAATGCAACAGCAGCAAATGGATGGCTTCGTCCGAGCCCCGTGGAAAGAGCGCGGCCCATCCGCCATAACTCACCTTCAACAGTTTGAATAAAGACTTGTCAGACGAGACCACTCACACTTCCAGACTCCCTCTTCTTTTTTTTTTTCTTTGAGGCAGAAATTAACTTCTGAAAGAATTCGCTTCTTTGGACAAGATTGACAGGCTGTCAGGTTTTTTTTTTCCCTTCTTTTATTTTCTTCTCTTTTCTTTTCTTGTTTTTTCCCCTCCCATCTTTTAAACATCCATCTTTTAAGAGGGAGGAGTTTGAGAAAAAAAAAAGAAAAAAAAAAAGGCCTGAGTAGTACCCCTGGTCTTCTTAAGAAGGACGAGGGGGGAAGGACATGCCAGAACTTGTGTGTGTGAATGTTTTCATGAGCAAAACATTTCTGAGACAAGATTGATGATTTTTTTCTTTCTCTCTTTCAGGAACTTGACATCTCCTCTCCGTCAGGATCATTCGAGAACTTTCAGGAACTTTTGACAGTCGCAACGAGGAGAATGCACGTGCTTTGCTGTGCTGATGCGCCGAACGTGATCAATTCGTGGAGTCTAAACACCGGATGCCGCCATGATAGACTGAGTGGGGAGCTTTGCCACGCTTCAGCGGATGCATCTCGCCTGGGAGAAGAAAAACAAGGAAAAAAAAGGAAAGAAGCAAGTTGAAGATGTGACGGGAGATACTCTATTGGGCCCCACACCTAGGGTTGGCCAATTAAAAGTTCAAACCGGAGCGGCGATGCGCTCTCTTGTGGATGAGCAACGGTGTGCGGGTTTGTTTGTTTGTTTGTCTTGTGCGGAGAGACCGTTTTTTTTTTCTTTTTACTTTTTTTTCCTTACAGCAAAAGTTTTTTTTTTTTTTTTTTTAATCCATGTGATGCTGATTTGATGCTCTTCTCTTATTTCACGGAACGGAGTACTTGTACTTGTTTGTGGATGTGGACTTTTGTGAAAATCTGGATCCGACGGACTGAAGAAAAAAAGAGCGTTGTTTCTTACCTGTGATGTGAGTGACAACCCACCCGAGAGTTGACGCACTTTGTGGTCTTTCATTTCTTGAATAATTGATAAACTGAAACAAGGAACATAATTGACAGCTTGATGCAGTCAGTTCGTGATCTTACGAAGATCTAATGACGTACGTTTCTGTTTTTGTTTTAAAATTTAAACAAAATATACAGGGTGATTTTCTGCTGATTTTTAATAAACTGTAATTTGTCCGCCTCATTTGTTGTAGTTTTTATTCATATATTTATTATTTTTTTGACATTGTTGTTTTATGTGACACCCCTACCCACCCCACCCTCTAGGCTTCTCATTTCTGTATCATTATCAGTATCATTAGCATTTCTCTTGGCCCTTTTTTTCATTAAAAACCTGTAGCTTAACACTGTAATCGTCCCATCATAGTCCTCCTTCCCAATCCAGAAACGCTAACTGAGAAAAATTCCTTTCAATTTACGTCCACTTCACATCACTCACTCCACATCTCCATCCCCTCCCCCCCCCCCCCTTCCCCACCCCCACCCCCCCCCCCCCCCCCCCCCCCCCCCCACCCCCCCCCCCCCCCCCCCCCCCCCCCATCCATCACCCCCCCCCCCCCCCCCTCCCCCCCCCCCCCCCCGTCAAAAACCCCCCCCCCCCAAAAAAAAAAAAAAAAAAAAAAAAACAAAAAAAAAAAAACAAAAAAAAAAAACTCAGACGTGAAAAGATGATAAATACTTGACATTTAACTGACTTTCAGAGAAAGGAATGCCGACATTTGATTTCAAGCACACTCAGCATTGTGTATTTTGATTAAACCGGACCCACAGAACCTTTAGGACAGAGGCATCAGCCGTTGAAGAATCAATAAACGCAACATCGGCAACGGAACAACAGAAGAGGGCAGCAGCAACAGCAGTACCAGAAACAGTCATAAAGTTAGTGCTGGTTGCAACAGAGGCAACGATACGACAGCAGAAAATAAAGTCATTGCAATTATCCTGGCAAAACAATAAACACAATTAAATTGATTAATAAAGAAACAGATTCAAAGGATATTGAAACTCGAAGACATTTCAACGCGAATTCGAAGATTTTCAGCTACACTCGATTTTTTTTCCTCAACGCATTCTGTAAGCTTTCAAACACTCTCAGAATTAAGCTGCGCCAGAAGCACCAGCAGCAGCAGCAGCAGCAGCAACAACAACAACGAGATAACTGCCCGTCTG
>JADBJO010000072.1:957500-960000 GCA_016801955.1 Conus betulinus
TTCTTTCCTTTAGCATTTATTGATGTTTTGCGCGGTTTTGTCTTCTCTTCTTCTTCTTTCTTCTTTTTTTCTTCTTTCTTCTTCTTCTTCTTCTTCTTCTTTCTTCTTCTTCTTCTTTGTACGCTTTCTTTCTCTTCTTCTTCTTTCTTCTTTCTTTCTTCTTCTTCTTCTCTCTTCTTCTTCTTTTTGTATCTTTCTTCTTGTTTCTTTAGTCATCACTTCCTGCCTGATTTCTCTTCTGTCAAAGTCTATTTTCTCCCACTTCCTTCCTTTTCCTCCCACGTTGTCTTCCTTGTCCTTATAATTATTACCTTCCCCCACCCCCCCCCCCCCCCCCCCCAAGTATTTATCTCCCTTCTTTCCTACTTCATTTCTGTTCATTCCTTACTTCGATCTTTTTTTTCTGTGTTTCTTCATCCGCGTCTTTTTCCTTTTTTTTTTTTCTTCGTGTACACCATTTTTTTTCCCCTTCCATCCTTTCTTTCATTCTTCTTTCTTCCTTTCCGTCTTTTTCATTCTCGCTGCCTTTTTTTTTTTTTTTTTTGTCTTCCTTTCTTCGTTTCTTCTTTTCCTTACCTCTAACCTTTCTTTAGATTTTTTCCCTTCCTTCCTTTCTTTCTTCCTTCGTTTTTATCCCCCCCCCCCCCCCCCCCCCCCCCCCTCCCTTTTGTTTTCGCGCCTTCCTTTTCCTTTCTTCTTTCCTTCGTTTCTGTTTTCTTTACTTTTCCTTTTATTTCTTCCCTTTTTTTCTTCCGTCCTTCCTTTCCCTCCTGTTTTTACATTTGATCCACTTCTCTGTCCTTGAGCCCTGGAAATAGAATCAATGTTTCTTTTTGTTTGTTTTTGTTTGTTTTTTTTTTTTTCGTGGCGCCTGCACACACTTAAGCAAGGGGCATGATGATAGCAGAGGGACTTCTCAAATAAGACGGCACACTGAACGGCCTCTAGTTTAAATTAATGTGATAAAATCAACCTGTGGGTGGGTGGGTGGGTGGGTGGCGTGTGCGTTTGGTTGTGTGTGTGTGTGTGTGTGTGTGTGTGTGTGTGTGTGTGTGTGTGTGTGTGTGTGTGTGTGTGTTGTGCGTGTGTTGTGTGTTTGTGTGTGTGTGTGTGTGGTGTGTGTGTGTGTGTGTGTGTGTGTGTGTGTGTATGCGCGCGTGCGTGTGTGCCTGAGTGCGTGCGAGCATGTCTCTTTCTTCATTTGTTCCTTCCTGTCTTCTTCTTTTCTTCTCTCTGGTCCCCCCCCCCCCCCCCGTGTTTCTTTTCCGTTGCTCTTTTGTGTTGTATCTTTCATGTACCTTTGCTTCCTTTTTTTTTTTTTTTAAAGCTCTTGATATTTTTTTTGTGATAGCTTTGATTTATTTTTTCTCTCCTTTTTCTTTTTTCCACACCACCTCTTCCCGATTTCTCTTGTTGCAAATCTGTTTTTTATTCCACGTTTACTTTCGTTCTGTGTTGTCTTCCTTCGTGTCTGTGTTACATTTTTTTTATATTTAGATATTTTCTCCCTTCTTTCCTTCTTCATTTTTGTTTATTCTTTCTCTCTGTGTTTCTTTCGATCTTCCTTCTTTCCTGTCTTTATTTATTTCCTTCCTTCCTTCCTTTCCTTTTCTTTCTTTTCCTTTTCCCCTTTCTTCCTGTCAACCTGCCCATCTTTTCTTTCGTTCTTTTTCTTTTTTTTCCTTTTCCTTTCTTTCGTTTTGCTCTTTTCCTTGCCTTCTTTACTTAATTCCCTTTTCGTTCTTTCCCTTTCCTTCCTTTCTTTCTTCCTTTTTTTTTCTTTTTTTTTTTTTTTCCTTTCCTTTCTTTCTTCCATCCCTTTATTCTTATTGAATTTTCTTCTTAGTTTCTTCCTTCTTTTCTTCTCTCCTTCCTTCACTTCTTCCTTTCTTTCTTTTTGTTTTTTTTTTTTTTTTTTTTTTCTCTCCTCTCTCCTCTCTCTCCTCTCCTCCTTTCCTTTTACTTCTTCCTTTTTTTTTTCCTTTTTCTTTCTTCTTTCGTTTCTCTTTTTTCCTTCTTTTTTATTTTCTTTTCGTTTCTCTCCCTTTTTCTTCCTTCTCCTCTCCCCCCCCCCCCCCCCCCTCCCCCCCCCCCCCCCCCCCCCCCCCCCCACACCACACACACACCCACACGCACACACACACACACACACCCTTTTCTTCTTCAGCTTTGAAAATATTTTTTTTCCGAGCGCGCCTCCACACACTTTAGTAAGAGACATGATGATAGCAAAGGAACTTCTCAACTAAGACAGCAAACTAAACGGCCTCTTGTTTTAAACTGATGTGATAAGATCAGTCTCTCTCCCTCTCTCTCTCTCTCTCTCCTCTCTCTCTCTCTCTCTCCCTCTCCTCTCTCCTCTCTCTCTCTCTCTCTCTCTCACTGTGTGTGTGTGTGTGTGTTTGTGTGTGGTGTGTGTGTGTGTTGTGTGTGTGTGTGTGTGTGTGCGAGCGCGCGTGCGTGTGTTTCGTGGGAAAATTTCTTTCATTAATTTTCTTCC
>JADBJO010000072.1:980000-982500 GCA_016801955.1 Conus betulinus
TGTCATATCTGAAAGAAGCCGCATCTTCATTAGTGTTTGTCACTTTGCTTGTCTATTTGCAGGGCTGCACAAAGATCGCAGCGTTGCTTTGTTTTAAAAAAAAAAAGAAGAAAAAGAAAAGAAAAAATGGTGAAAAGATAGAAGAAGCTGGCCCAAGAACGAATGCAGTAAAATTTTGGTAGGGATCCAAATCCAGTCACGGATAATAGACTTCCCATCCGCACCCTTTTCCCCAACTTTCTTTCTCATTTCAAGATATTTTTCGGAATTTTTTGTCAATTTCTCAACACTTTAAGCAAATTTAGGCTGATTAGATGTACCAACATATAGGAAGTTTGTCAGGTTTGGTGTGGATTCGGATTTCCACCCGGATCCTAGGAGCAAAGCAACATTCATAAAGAGGGAAGGAGGAGGGGAATTAACCAGATCTCTGCACAGTTTCCAGTCCTAGCGAGTAATCTGAAACACAGCGTAAGCTTCCAAGGGTGGTGCAGGGTTGCTCCCACGTGGTTTGTTCGGCAGGTGATGACAGCGGTTCTGCGGGCCCCACCCGCACCTCTGGGTGCATCTTTTTCTTGCCCTCAGAGAACAGCTGAAACAATCAGGACACGGGAAGGTAGAGCAGTCAGGATGTATTCATGAGAGTTTGTGAAACATATCAGGATACGTAGGATGGATTCAGGTGGAGGTTTGCGTTCTCCAAGTACAGTTCTAGTCTATCTTCATCAGGACAGGACTTCTTTCCCTCCGTGGTCACAACCCCTGACAAGGTCCTGTGCGGTCAGCTGAGGCGAGGATACTTCGACTAGAACTAAAACTTACGAGGAATGAAAGCATTTCGGCGGAGTTGCAAAGATGCCGCGCGCGACACACGGTGCTGATTTGATTCTGGTACCTGATGAAATTTACCCGCCCACTCCCTCTCCCCCCTCCCCCCTCCCCCCCCCCCCCCTACCCCCTCCCAGCCCCCGCTCCACTCCCGCTGGATATCTGACTGAGGGCAAAACAACAACTAATGTGATTGCCACTGATGCGTGCTGAATCCTCCCCCTCCTCATATTCCGCCATAATAACTTTGACTGCCATGAAAGCAGGTAATTAGGCCTTCGGAAAACAGTGCACCGCACAGTGGAAAATAACCAGCTTCGTGTCGTTCCCCCTGATTTGAGAGTAAATGAAAGGAACCAGCTCGCCAGCACGCACATGCACGCATGCACTCTGTCTGTCTGTCTCTGTCTTCTCTCTCTCTCTCTCTCTCTCTCTCTCTCTCTCTCTCTCTCTCTCTGCAGCTGTCACGGTAGTTAATAACGATGATAATTCTTAATAGCTATGGCGCATGCATGCAGTGGGTCTGCAGTTACGTCTTCCCGTACGCAACCCCCAGCCATCCGCCGCTTACGTCATGTCAATACACGGCACGGGTGGTTGGGGGGGGGGGAGCAGGGTTGAGAGACCGCCGGTAGTGGCTGTGGGTAGTGATGATTTGAGTGTGTGCGGACACGGGGGGGTGGGTTGGGTGGGGGGTGGGGATGGGGCAGGGCGGAAGAGTGCGAGAGGATGTTGGATATGAAATGATAGTGCAGACAGCGGTTGAATGTCTTATGTCGACTTCAAACGCCACTCCGTCTCTAATTCTGCCACTATCTCTTGCCTTTCTGTCTCTGTTTCTCTGTCTGCTTTTAGGTCAGTCAGTTTGTCCATGCTTCTCTCTGCTGCTCTCTATCCCTCTGTGTTGCTCTGCCCCTTTGTGTCTCTGTTTGTCTGTTTTTACTCTGTCCCTTTCAGGAGGATTCTCTCTCTGTCTCTCTTTCGCGCTCTCTCACTCTGTCTCCCTCTCTGTGTCTCTCTGTCTCTGTCTCTCTCTGTCTGTCTGTCTCTCTGTCTCTCTCTGTCTGTCTGTCTCTCTCTGTCTCTGTCTCTCTCTCTCTCTCTCTCTCTCTCTCTCTCTCTCTCTTCTTCTTCTTCTTCTTCTTCTTCTTCTTCTTCTTCTCTTTTCTCCCCGTCCCTCTCTTCCTCTCTCCCTCCCCCCCCCTCTCTCTCTTCCCAACCTCCCAACCCCCCTCTCTCTGGGGTTGTATGTGTACAAGTATTGCATTCATATTGATTTTGTACAAGATTATTAGTAGGTCAGCTGATCTATTTTTCAAGCTGGTTGATGCACGAGTTCCAGCAATAGTCCGGTATGATGCTGAGATATGAGCCTTTGCAACAGGACAAGAGCTGGACATTTACACTGTGTTGGCATGGAAAGATTTTCGTGTGTTGCCAGACTAACCGCACACGATCTGGTCCATGGTGAACTCAGACGATTTCGAGTTTGCACTGATTCGTATCTGAAATGCATTTAATCAAAGTGATTCAGACAGATGTAACTGCTCCAGCCTACGAACCAGTACGAGTTGGATACCATAGGTAAGTCACCTGGGCGGCGAATGTTCAAAAATGTTTATGTAGGTCTGAGTGTTCCTTCGTTTGGCTTAACCAAGGTGTGGGTAGTGTT
>JADBJO010000072.1:985000-987500 GCA_016801955.1 Conus betulinus
CCCCTGTCTCTCTGTCTGTCTGTCTGTCTGTTTCTTTCACTCACTCTCTGTCTGTCTGTCTCTCTCTCTCTCTCTTCTCTCTCTCTCTCTCTCTCTCTCTCTCTCTCTCTCTCTCTCTCTCTCTCTCTCTCTCTCTCTCTCTCTCTCTCATATCATCACCTTCCCTCGCATGCATTGGGCAAGTTCTGCTCTTCCCAAGCCCTTGAAGATGCATCTTGTGGGCTGTTTACACATATCATCACCTATCACATCACAGCACACTATTTATCACATATGATCAGCTGTCACATCACACACACACCGTTTATCACATATCATCACCTATGACGTCACAACACACCGTTCATCACACTTATCATCACCTATCACGTCACAACACACTGTTTATTATATCATATCATAACCTATCACATCACAACACACTGTTTATCACATATCATCACCTATCACATCACAACACACTTTTATCACATATCACTTATCACATCACAAACACTATTTACATATTTATCACATATCGTCACCTGTCACATCACAACACTTTATCACATATCACCTATCACATCACAACACACTTTATCACATATCATCATCTATACGTCACAACACATCACCGTTTATCACATATCATCACCTATCACATCACAACACACACACCGTTTATCACATATCATCACCTATCACATCACGACACAGCGTCAACCAGAGTAAAGTCCACGGGTCAGGCCCTTCCGATGAACGGTGCTTGCACGTGCGTCATGGCTGTAGTCTGTTCTTTCCTCTTGAAGGAAGGGGGGGGGGGGGGGGGATGGGGTGAACTGGGATGGGTGAAGGAAGGGGGGTGGGTGGGAGGTTTCAAAACTGTTCGTAACGTCTCTGCTTTACTCTTTTTTTTCCCCTGTGAGGATGTTTTCAAACTGTTCGTAAAACTGCTGCTGTACTGTTGTCATTTTTCCCTGTGCTAATGTTTTCAAAATGTTTATAAAACTGCTGCTTTACTCTTGTCATTTTGCCTTGTGTGGAATGTTTTCAAACTGTTCGTAAAACCGTTGCCATGCTCTTGTCATTTTCCCCTTTGGGAACCTTTTCAAGCTGTTCGTAACACCGCTGCTGTACTCTTGTTACTCCTCCGGAGAAATGTTTTCAAACTGCCCATAGCATCACCGCTGTACTCTTGTTACTCTCCGGGGAATGTTTTCAAACTGCCCATAGCATCACACACCGTACTCTTGTTTTTTCTGCTGAGGGAAATTTTTCAAAACTGCCCATAGCATCACCACTGTACTCTTGTTATTCTGCTGAGGGATTTTTTTTCAAACTGCCCATAGCATCACCACTGTATTCTTGTTACTCCTCCGGGTGTACACGAACTTTTTCTTCCTCCGGGGAAATCGTTTTCAAGCTGCCCATAGCAAAACCACATGCTGTACTCTTGTTACTCCTTTGAGGGGGTTTTTTTCAAAATGCCCATTACATCACGAACTTTTGTTATTCCTCTGAGGGAGTTTTTCAAAATGCCCATAACATCACGAACTCTTCTTATTCCTCTGAGGGACTTTTTTCAAAATGCCCATAACATCACGAACTTTTGTTATTCCTCTGAGGGAGTTTTTTCAAAATGCCCATAACATCACGAACTTTTGTTATTCCTTTGAGGGAGTTTTTTCAAAATGCCCATAACATCACGAACTTTTGTTATTCTTTGAGGGAATTTTTCAAAATGCCCATTACATCACGAACTCTTGTTATTCCTCTTACGAAGGTTTTCTTTTTGAGGGAATTTGCCAAAATAACATCACGAACTTTTGTTATTCTCTTGAGGGGATTTTTCAAAATGCCCATAACAGTTTTTCACGAACTCTCTTGTTGTTCCTCTTACGGAGGTTTTCAAACTGCCTGTAGTATTACTGCTGTGCTATTGTCCTTTCCCAGGGGGGTGGGGGTGGGGGACTTTTCCACGCTGTTCGCAGCATCTTTGTTGTACTCATGTCCTAGGCCTTCTCCTGGGAGGCCGTGAAATTGTTTGTAACATCAACGCTGTACTGTTGCTTTTTCTTTCTTTCTTTCTTTCTTTGTTTTTTTCTTTCTGTTTCTTTCTTAATCCAAGGAGCGTTTCTTGAAACTGTTCGTAATGTCGCCAGCTGAGACCATGCATCACAAAATACAGAATAATGTCATTTTTTTCCTTCAGTATACATAAGTATAGAAGTGTGTATACCATTTCCCTCCTTTGTACACATTCACGTGCAAGTGTGCAAAACACACACACACACACACACACACACACACACACACACACACACACACACACACACACACACTCACTCGCACGCACGCACACACGCATGCACACACACACACACACACACACACACACACACACACACACACACACACGCGCGTGCGCGCGCGCGCACACACACACACACACACACACACACACACACACACACGTCGCACAGACCAGTGGCCATAGACAAGGGATAGCCAAAGCAGGTAA
>JADBJO010000072.1:992500-1000000 GCA_016801955.1 Conus betulinus
GAGAGTGAGTGAGAGCGAAACAGAGAGAGAGGAAGGGAGAGAGAAACAGAGACAGACAGACATAGAGACAAGACAAGACGAGACAAAATTCTTTATTTACGAGGATAATAGATAAGCACTGATGTGCTTTTTACATCCAGTCCTCGCCCTAAATAGGGTCAACATAAGATAAGGCAACAAAAGAAGCATGCAAAAAGTGACTATAACTACAATACGATACAAAAAAAAAAAACACACACACACACACACACACACACACACACACACACACACACACACAGAGTAAAATGGGAGAGAGAGAGAGAGAGAGAGAGAGAGAGAGAGAGAGAGAGAGAGAGAGAGAGAGACGAGGAGCGAAAGGAGTGCAGGGAAGGGCGACAGAGAGAGAGCGAAAGGAAGAGAGGGACAAAGAGGCGAGAGTGGGTGCGGGATAGGGCATTAGAACAATCTGACAATCAAAACATTCCAAGGAGATGCAAGACCACCGATTTTGAAGCACCAGGGGGGGAAAAAATGAAAATAAGCACAAATCGGGGGGAGACGCATAATGATGACCCAGTCATCACGGCTGGGGGGGGGGGGGGGGGAGGAGGATGTCATACAGATAATAAATCAAGTCATTCCAGCAGAACTGAGAGAGAGAGAGAGAGAGAGAGAGAGAGAGAGAGACGCATAAGAATACAAGCATAACAACATAATGACAAGATTGAGGGGGTAAAGTAGTAGGAAACACACACGTGCGCGCGCGCGCGCACACACACACGCGTGCGCGCAGGCGCGCGCGCGTACTCGTAAAAAACATACTTACTAAACAGAATAGCATGTGCATTTCAAGTACAAAACACTTTCTATTTAATCAGGGTCATACAACAGGCAAAGAGGGTGCCACTTTAATTGCCTGTTGGTAGCAAGATATGCCGTGCTGGCACGGTCCACACCTCTCCTCAACGCTCAAGGCGTCCCTGCGGTGCGTCCCGGGCCAGGACCAGTCGCTCTTTGGCGACTATTCCACTGCTATCATATCACAATCTGTCGAGGAACGCAAGCAGGCAGCGTCCCTTGGCCTATGCCTCAGCCACGCCCTGCTCTGCCCCCAGTGCGTTCCTCCCCTGCCTCCGCCAGGCCCAGACCTTATCCCAGGCAGGCACCAACTCACACCGCAGGACCCGCCAAGCGCCCCCATTCTTCCCCTAGGCCAAAACCGAAACCTCTCCAACAGAATTTTCGGTTTGTCCAACAATCACGACCACGGCGGTGACTAGGGGAGGGGGGGGGGGGGGGGGGGGGGGGGGGGGGACTTGGATCAGGCACAACCCTTCCATCAGAACCCCTCCCCCTATCGCCCCCACCCCCATCGGACCATCGCCCCCCCCCCCCCCCCCTCCTGGCGGGCAGCCTCTCCCGGCATGCCCACCAGTGGAGACGTATGGGCCTCAGCCCCTGGATAGTGGCGGTTTTACAGGAAGAGTTTTACAGAAAGGACGAGAGAGGGAGAGAGAGAGAAACAGAGGAAGAGACAGAGACAGACAGACAGAGATAGAGAGAGGGAGGGAGAGAGAAAGTGAGAGGTAAGAAGAAGAAGAAGAAGAAGAAGAGAGAGAGAGAGAGCACAACCCCTCCCATAACTCAAAGATTCATTGTGGCTGCGGGAGAGAACATAACGACGCTGCCCGCGAAGCGAACCATGTTGTTTATGGACCGGCCTCCCGTAGACCGTATCAAGACCGAAAATCAAACTTCTGCCCCCCCCCCTCCCCCTCCCCCTCCACCCTCCACCCCACCCACCCCACCCCACCCCTACCCCACGCCCACCTCCTCTCCTATCGCGCTTTCACCAAGTCACCCCTTCCTCCTCCCCCTCCCTCACCCCCCTCACCCCCTGAACCGGGTCCTCTAGCGTCCCATAGGCCAGACACTATCAAATCATTTTTCACATAAACCTCTCACAATGGATCGAAAATATTTTAAGAGAGAGAGAGAGAGAGAGAGAGAGAGAGAGAGAGTTTACTCGTTAAATACAGGATGCCACATGAGCTTTAATGTACATCGGCCTTGGGCCACAATACAAGGTACAAAGGGAAAGGGGGGGGGGGGGGGAGTGGGTAGGAACGGGGAGGAGTTAGCATATATGCATTGCAAACAGAGCAAAAAGTATTGCAATAATAACTCCCAAAAACTGCGTGTAAAAAGATGATACATGATACAGATACGTTTAGAGTACACAGAATTACAATACAAATGAAGTCAGTCATTTCAAGGAAAACCAAGGAAGTGGTAATTGTCCGCAGTAATTTATTAACTAAAGAATTGACTTGATCCTTCTGTTTATGGCATGAAAAAATGTACCTTGACAGGCTATGTCTGTGCGAAGCACTGGATACCTTAAGAAGCAAATGAAGAGGACAACTGGCGAATTCTTTGAGAAATTTACTTCTTAAGTCTTGATAGAGGGAGCATTGAAATAAAAAATGTTGCTCATTCTCTACCTGATCACGGCAAAATGGGCACGCTTTGTCCATTTCTGTTTTACTATAGCGATGCATGTTGTTATTCAGTGGAAGCAAATTAAACCTTGTAGAGAGAGAGAGAGAATGTAAACTTGCAGGTGGTGCGGTAACGAATGTCTGTGTCCAGTTGGCCCGGTGGTAGGACCCTGTGTCGGTTGTCAGAAGTTGCGGGTTCGACCCCCCCACCCCCATCCTCACCCCACTCCCTCCCCCGGTGCTCCAAATACAAACTACCATTTTCGCTGCCCACTCTGCACGTGTTGCGCGTTCTCGTGGTATCAGCTATAGTGTTCGATGTCTTTCCCTTCTCTCACCCTGTTGGAAGGGTCATCCCCGTCTGTCGTCATCGCCTTTGATGGGCAGCGTTAAACCTGATCATAACGGACGAAGAGAGAGAGAGAAAGTGTAGGGGGGGGGTGGGGGGCTCAAGGCTCCCCTGTCCCGTTCCCCGATCCGCCTATTCCCTTCTCGTTCTTGTCCACTTAACACAAGCCTCGTCTTCAAAGTAAACGAGATGGTCGTACCAACACGCTAAGTCATTTCCTTGTCTGCCGATGTTCGTCATTCAGGACCCGGTTGGCGTTTCTCAGCAACGGAGGGTGTGGTGTTCGCCATTGTGAATGCCCGCAGAAAAAAAATGTATCGTCATGCTCAAAACCTGTCTCTCTCTCTCTCTCTCTCTCTCTCTCTCTCTCTCTCTCTCTCTCTCTCTCTCTCTCTCTCTCTCTCTCTCTGATCCGTCTGATCACCCCACCCTACTATCATTTTAAGCCCATTTTATTACTGCTGGTCTGATGGAAACGACGTAAAAAAGGACGACCGCTGGTGTTTTGTTGAAAATTTACTTGACACTGGTTGATCCACCTGCACTATTCTGATCCTCTCCTGTTCTTCGGGTTGTTTGCTTATTGATAGAAGACTCGGATGCGTTTCGCTTCGCCTTGAGTTGTTTGGCGGCATATCCTTTGATATCGGCGGCGTCATTCCTCTCCGCCGGTTGGATGTGTATCTGCTGTCGTTTTTTTGCCTACAGGGTGGGATGCGTTTTGGTGTTTTACAATGCCTGGACTTACCAAGTCGATGATCAGTGAAAAAATAAGTTGTGCCTGAAACATATCAGATATACACGTTTCTTTCTTCTTTTTTTTTCTTTTTCTTCATCTCTTCTTCTTTTCCCTTTTTCTCCTTCCTCTTCTTTTTAAACCGAAATGATCACACTACATCAACTGTGGGGTTGAGTGGTTAGTCTGAAAGTTGTTTCCACCTGTTTCGCTGCGCAAACCTTGTGCTGTGAAAACCTTATGCGTAGGTCAGACATCAGCTAAGTCGCAGCCACGAGGCCCTCCTCTTGTATTCTCTTATCTTAGTCATTTATTCGTTTATCCATCAGCTTTCAATCATGCGCGGTGTGGTCTCAAAAGCTTAGCGGATGTGGTGTAGCGTATATGGACTAGCCCGCGCGCAGTGACACCTTGATGAAACTGAAACTGAAACAGTCCTGTACAGGGCTTTTCTGCTTGTCCAAAACACATCATCGTTCTTAAATTACACGACACGGTGGAGTTTCCAGCTTTCAAATTCACGGACTTGAACTCTTCCTCCCTCCCGTGGAGTTTTCCAAGTAGAAACGCGATACCGAAGCTTTGATGTAGAACAGTTACAAGTTTCGATTTTTTTTGTGTTTTGTTTTGTTTAGAGCACAAGTTTCGAATTTTTTTTAAAGACTTGAACGAATGCATGTTCTTTTGAATTGACTTTTGAACACCTTTCTCTCCCCATGCATGTACACACACACACACACACACACACACACACACACACACACACACACACACACACACATACACACACACGAACGCACGCACGCACGACCGCACGCATGCACGCACACACACACACACACACACACACACACACACACACACACACACACACACACACACACACACACACACAGAGGATAAACAGAAGTAAAAATGCATCGGCGAGCTGACCTTAGGCGAAACGAAGTGCTCTGAAGACTCAAACCCTATCCTCTCCTCACCCCCTCCTCACCCCCGCCTCCCTTGCACCAGACTCTCTCTCTCTCTCTCTCTCTCTCTCTCTCTCTCTCTCTCTCTCTCTCTCTCTGTTTATGTCTCTTGTTAAGTTGTCATTTCCCCCACTGCTTTGCTTTAGCTTACTTTGCTTCTGGCTTTCCCGAACAAAACTCTTTTTTTTATATTTCTCTTTAGTTGTAGAACACATGTAAGATCTGCAAGGTAATATATTAATGATTAATGTCATATATTCTTTGAGATCTCGACGATGTCTTGTTGATATGTTTTTCGAGGTGCGAAATGAATTTCTGTTTTGTTATCTCTTGAATGTTTTTTTTCACTTAACTTCTCTTTGAGAAGGGGGTCATGGCCTTTGTTGAACTGGCTATCCGTATTTATTCTTTTTGTTTCCTTCAGCAGTTTGTTCAGTTCGTGTTTATTAAATTTGTCAGCAGTTCGGGGAGGGGGGGGGGGGGGGGGAGAGAAGGGGATTTGTTTGAACTGAATTTGTTTGGATTTTTTTTTTAGCTGTCTAATTATGTTTGTATGGCCTGAACTTTAATAGGGTTTTTTTCGGACAGTGTGAGGTTGTCATTAATCTATTTTTATCACTTTAATTTTCGACGGTTTTTCACGGCTACCGGCATTTGGTTTTTTCCATTCACTTTATGAGTTTTGTAGTGTACACGATGTGTCAGGCTTTACTGGCTGGCTGTGTGTTTTCCTTTGTTTTGTTGATCTTTTCAAACTTACGAGTTTCATATGGTGTTTGTCAGCTTTCTCGATGGCTTTATGTAGGCGTAACGATTGTAACAGTGTATGGGGTTCCAGCGGACCATATTGGTTGATAGAAATTCAACCTATCATTTTGGGGGTCAGTTTGATGACATTAGGAGGCATTGAATCTGTTGGTTTTTTTTTTTTTTTTTTTTTCCTCTTCATGTGTTTTGCATGAACCGAATTTGTCAAGTTTTGGCAGGATTTTTATAGGTGTGTGTACACTGAAATGGAATGGGTCCGGTTTTCAGTATACCATGTACTTCTTCATTGTTGAATTTCCCAGTTTCCTTTTGCAGGTTGGCATTCATTGAATTTGTTTGTTTACCAGTAGTGTCACAAGTCTGATAAACCGAAACTGTTACTTCTTTGCAGATTTAGAAAGTATCGCATTTTTATAATCTCTTCTTTTAGTTGGGTTTTAAGAGGCTCTTGTACATTGAAATTATCACCGGTTTGCCATTTGATGACGCTTGGGTCGGTGGAATTAGTCACATTCGTATATATTGAATTGGTGGTGTGTGTGTGTGTGTGTGTGTGTGTGTGTGTGTGTGTGTGTGTGTGTGTGTGTGTGTGTGTGTGTGTTGTTGTTGTTGTTGTTGTTGTTGTTGTTGTTGTGTATGTAAAAGATTTTAACGAGGGTCATATAAACTGAATTTTACGTTATTTTACGAGTTTGTGATTTTCATATGTATTGCATTGGTGACATTTTAGAGGCTTTATGGGCTGTGCATCAACTGACTTTTGCTAGGGTGATTTTCCTAGGTGTTACTAGGTATGTTTATAATGGATTGGTGAGGTTAACCAGGTGCGGTTATCTTGAAGCAGTGGCTTACGTTGTGTACATGCATTCAACCGGTAGTGTAGTTTTTTTTTTTTTTGAATGTGTTTATAAGGATATGTAGTGTGCCGAATTTCCCAGTTTTTGTTCAGTTTCGTTTTTATTTTGTTTCTTTATTTTTTGTTAAGGCTTTGAGTTGAGTTGTATACTTACTTTTTTTTCAATCCTCCACTGACCACGAAAGTTACCCATTTGTTGACTTAGATTCCTTTAAAAGAAATCTTGTACCTCTATAAAGATATCTTAGACCTCTTCACAAAGAAGTCTTGGAGCTCTTTAAATAAACCAAGGATTCTTATCCTCCTCCCACATACTAACCTCCTAAAGCCCTATGTCCAATCTCACCCCACACTCTCCCCTCTCCACCTCCTCCCCCCCCCCCCCCCCCCCCCCCAGCCCCCAGTCCCCGTCCTAATCCACCCTCCCACATCCAGTGAACAATGTGCCTCAGTCGGTGAGAGCACAGAGCGGCATTCACTGCTGATAGCCTCATCACGGTGCTTGCAGGGGGCCGTAGATTGAGCTCAGTGTCCCATTGGTCTGTCTCTAGGCCTGTCGGTCTCGGACTTACCATTACTCTCTCTCTCTCTCTCTCTCTCTCTCTCTCTCTCTCTCTCTCTCTCTCTCTCTCTCTCTCTCTGTGTGTGTGTGTGTGTGTGTGTGTGTGTGTGTGTGTGTGTGTGTGTGTGTGTGTGTGTGTGTCTCTCCCTTCCCCCCATCTCTCTCTCTCTCTCTCACCTCTCTCTCTTGTCTGTCTGTCCGTCTTGATCTATATACCTCTGTCTCTTTCTGTTTCTCTGTGTCCAGGACGGGGGAAATCGTGATGGTATTGCTTAAGTGCACAAAGTTGATGTATTACCAGTCAAGCTTAATACACCAAGGTTATCGTTGCCCTCGTACACGCATATGCACACTCATGCACCAACCAAACATTCACCACTCACTGGGAATGGGATGTCACGCATTCGGTTCTCTCCTAACACGACTGAAAACAAGAAATACAATTTCTATGCTACTTATAATCAAACATGAAGAATCCAATTACACAAAATGGAATAATCAAAACATAAAAGATCAATACTTCCTAATCCCGGGTTATAATAAAATGGCTTCTGACCTGGCCAGGTTTCCCACACACACAACCACACTTTCACACCACACCACAGTTCTTGAACAAGTCTCTTCAAGTTTTTTCTTCAGCACTGGATGATGGTGACACCCTTGGTTGACTGGCTCCAGGTTTCAGGACTGGGTCTTCGTGGTCGTCTCTGGGAACTCGACGTAGAAATCTTCTTTCTCCGTCTCTTTCCCCCCCTCAGGGTTCAGACTCAGTCTG
>JADBJO010000072.1:1005000-1007500 GCA_016801955.1 Conus betulinus
TTGGTCCTTTGGATGGAATGGTGGTGGTGTCTTCCTCTGTGAAGACGGACCTGAATTGATCGTTGAGGATCTCTGCTTTGCCTAGGCTGTTGCTCTTCAAGTTCCCGTCTTTGTTCTTCAGGGGAGAGAGACACCCACTGTGTCCTGACGCTTGCTTTTGACGTACGCCCAAAACTTAGAATTGGACCTGAAGTCATTGCATACAACTTCTTCTATGTATTTCTTGCTTGTCTGTTTAATAATATAACGTGTCTGGGCCTGCAGTCTCTTGTGTCTGTCTGTGTCTCTCTCTTTCCTATCTTCTTCGCTTCCTTGTGCGCTCGCTGTGTTTCTGCAGATAGCACGGCGTATATCGGTGTTGATCCATGGGTTGGTGTGTCTGGCTGACGTAGTCTTTGTTAGAACCCGTGCTTCCATCGTCTGCGTCAGTTTGTCTTTGATCTCCTTCCAGGCATGTTCAGCGGTGTTGTGGGGTCAGGATACAACGCAAAACATCACTCAGAATGCACTGACTGGAGTTCCCGGCTTTGCATGCCGACGTATCATCAAACAGTCAGTTGCGACGTGCATGAAAGTCGCCAGGATCGCCAGTATGCTCCCGTGCAACCAGCTGTAGGAAGGGGACAGCGTGACTAAGGGAGACTATTCATGAGGAGCAGGAACTCACCGAAGACCTGCCTCAAGGCCTGCAGCATAGACACGGTCACCTGGGAGCGTGCTGCCCTCGGCACTCTGTGCTGAAGGAATCTGTGGCCATACACCACAATCAGGATTTTGCCGTAAATCACGATAATTACGATCCATGTAAGCTTCTTGAGGCCTACCACAAGTCTCAGACAGCGTTTAAGGTTAAACTGATAATTGGTCAAAGGAACAACTCCCTCCCCCCCCCCCCCCCCCCCCCCCCCCCCCCCCCCCCCCCAATTAATTATGTCCCATGTTTTAGGGGGATTTCCACCGACAGCCTCACATAGAATGTTCAATACATGACCCTCGGCTTAGTTGACGGTACATTTCAGGCCTTTGCACTCACCCCTGACCCCTATCTTTTGCGCCAAGTGGGAGTCCCCCCCCCCCCCCCCCCCCCCCCCCACCCCGCCTCAAAATAGCCCCATTCCTTTTATTTTTAATCTGTCTGCTCGGAACCACCTGGCTTGTACCTTGATGCCCTTGAGAGCCAACTTTCAGACGCGATAAGCAAAAAAAAAAACAAAAAAAAAACAAAAAAAAAAATCACAAAGCGCGACCTTATTTGCGCCAGTCTATAAAATACTCGACTCCTTAAGCAAGGCCTTGGCGCATGAAATTGTTGGTTTGCAGCCTGTACCCCCGTCAGGGAAGCAAGACTTTCCGGATGAACAGAGTGACTTGAGGACCAGGATGAAGCGGGGCTGGCCCCACACCGTCTAACAGCTTCCCCGTGCGCAGTGTGCGGCTGAGGTTGTCTGCGAGATAGGTCTTCACCCCCATGTGGGGACACCACCTGGCGCCTGACGTACCGCACCGAGAACAGATCACATCAGTTGTCTGTCTGTCTGTCTGTCTATCTGTCTCTCTATCTACATATCTATCTGTCTGTCTGTCTGTCTCTCTCTCTCCCTCTTTCTCTCTGTGTATCTGTCTGTGTATCTAGCTATCTATCTATCTATATCTATCTATCTATCTATCTATATCTATCTATCTATCTATGTCTATCTAACTAACTGTATCTCTCTCTATCCATCTGTCTAAATATCTATTTATCTATCTATCTTTCTATGTATGTATCTGTCTATCTGTCTGTCTGTCTCTCTATCCTTCTATCTATCTGTCTGTCTTATTTGTCTGTCTGTCTACCTGCGTGTGTATTTATTGAGCGATCGACCGACAGATCGATGAATGTATGTATCTATCTATGGATCTGCCTATTTACCTGTAAAGTAAAACTGTGGCTGGCTCCGCTGACACCATGTCATAAGATCGGTGTGCTGGTGATTTAAAGGACTTTGATTTAAGAAGGAAAAGGTGAAGATAAAACACTGCTCCCGCCGTCCACTCATCAAATATTTATTCTAATAGCTATGTTTTCGTCATGGCTTCGTCATGGACTATATGAATCACAACAAAACGAAAAGAGAAGAAGCATGCATAAGTTCCACCAATGCATGGCATCATCAGGTTTTGTTTTTTTGTTTGTTTGTTTGTTCGTAATTATCATCGTCTCCTACAAAGCGTCCATGGGGCGAATATTTGCCTTTCGAAATGAAATGAACATTAATTTATGACCTGTCAGTAGAGGCGGTGCATACTATATATACATACAAAAAATACGTGCATGCACACATACATAGATACATACTTTCATACGTTCTCACATACATAGATATATACATGCATACAGACTTATATGACGGAGGGGACCGTATATTGAGCTTTTTTGTTTGCATCATCATCGTCATTATAATCGTCATTACCATCACCATCATCATCATCATCATCATCATCACCACCATCGCCACCA
>JADBJO010000072.1:1012500-1015000 GCA_016801955.1 Conus betulinus
GAAGAAGAAGAAGAAAGAAGAAGAAGAAAGAAGAAGAAGAAAAGAAGAAAGAAGAAGAAGAAGAAGAAGAAAGAAGAAGAAGAAGAAGTACAAGAACAATAAGAACAAGAAAAAGATTTCTTATCAATAACAGTGAAGAGTAAACAGTTTGCTTCAACTTTGTAAAAATATCGACTCCCGGCTGGGAGGTCGTGGGTTCGAATCCCATCAGAGGTCATGTGGGTTTTTTCTGCCCCGACCGGCTCCTACCCAGAGTTGAGTTTGCTGCGGACTCAGTTGGGAAGACTGGGACCACACAGTCGAGTTTCATCCACTTAATGGATGCGTTTCTGAGAGTGTTGCTCAAATTCCTGACCAACACTGCAGGTGCCTGTATCTCTCGGGCCTGGTTGACGCCGGGATATATTATGAAAGGAAGCGTAGAGTACAGCCCTGTCATGTAGTCTCAGACCGAAATGGAAATCGTAGCATCATCTTAATCATCCTCATTCTCATCGATCAGCATAAAAAAAAAAAAATGTCCCAAGTTCTGTGGCCCTTCATGCCCTGCTCTCATGGTGACCTCAGTTTCGATGTCCTCTCCACGTCTGTGCCTTGGTTTGGTTCCGTCGGGGTCACCGGTATCGGCGAGTCCATGGGGGCTGTCGTTGGACGGACGTGGTGGCGCCCTCCGGAGGGAGAGCTCACTCACGCCGGCTCCGCGACTAAGCAATTATTGTCGTCAGTAGGGGGCTTAGTAGGTGGTGTCCTGCGTATGTTAGATCAGAACAGGCGCCACTTGTGGCTGTGGACGGGGTGTCGGAATGAGCGGTATGGGTGCACTGCCTCTGAAGTGGTGCAGAGGTTGGGACAGCAAAAAAAAAAAAAAAAAAAAAAAAAAAAAAAATAGCGTATGGCATATGCGCCTGACAAAAATTTCTGCAAGGTTTTTAACCTGTTTTAGTTTCATGTTTTGGGAAGACTGTTCGTGTGGGTGACACGGGAATACACATAGCTTGCATTCTAGGTTAAAAGAACATCGAAGGCGTGTGTGTGTGAAACACTAAGTGACTAATGGTTCGACTGAATGACACGGAGATCTGTTGACAGGCAGCTCTTCAGTCAGCTCTACCCAGGTAGGCAGCCCGGTGGGTAAACGAGAGCGTGGATTGTAAAGCGCTTAAGGCTTGGTCCCCAGTCAAAAACAGGCGTCATATGAATACTTGCAATAATGAATATAATGATAATTTTTAACCTGCATTGAAGTGTTTTGAAGACGATGCAATCTTGCAGATAAATGCAAACGTTAGAAAGTAGTGTTAATATAAGGGATTTTTTTTTTCAAGCACACATCACATCAAAGCTACCGCAGTCACCGGTGATCGTGGTACCCAGTCCGAACCTTCTTAGATCCGAACCTTCTATGAGTGAACACTTTCCGAATTTCAGTAATTAGCATTCATTAATCGTTGCATCATTGCGCTACCGCACATCATACTGACTGTAAGGAAGGACCGTTCATGGGACGTTGTGCACGTGGGAAGCCGGCCAGTGGACTCCGCGAGCGTGAAGTGGTGGACTGCCCGTGTGGGACGTTCTGTAGCAAGCACAGACGTCTGTCGTTTTAAGATGAGCGCTCGTGCTGCGTAAAGTAGTTTTCTCCACGCGAGCTCTTGAAACACTGTGAAGTAGCCCTCAGATGTTATTCGCAGTGGGAAACAAGATGGCAAGCTTGGTTGTTGGATTCCTTTCGACGACGAAACTATGCGAATATAGGATGGTGTATATTGCCTGCCTACATCTTTCGCCGAAGTTATTTGATGACAGTATTACCTTCCCTGGCGTGAGACACTAGGCTTCACTCATGCAGCATTTTGGCGACCCGTGCAGAGTGCAGGTTTTTATGCTACGTTGATTTAACTGCCAAGTTGAATAAATGTATGCTTATTGGAATTTCTTCATTAGCGTCAATGACCTGAACGTAACAAAACTGTGTCCCCCCCCTCCACCCCCACCCCTCAGTCTCTCTCTCTCTCTCTCTCTGTTTCAGGTGTGTGGACTGATCTGATGAGAGATAGGCAACTAGACAGATGAACAAATTCTCTAAAAGGAGGAATTCATTCTCTGTGTGTGCATGTGCATATGTGTCTGTGTTGAGAGAGAGAGAGAGAGAGAGAGAGAGAGAGAGAGAGGGGGGGGGGACAGACAGACAGACACGCAGACAGAGATGTTGCGTATCTCACTTCCGTCATCTCAACAACCTCTCAACCCGTCTTCCGTTCCACCTCATCTTTCCCATACCACCCTACCCCCCTCCAACCCCCTCCCCTCCTTCTTTTCCCCCTTCCTCCAGTGAATCCCCTGAACACCCTCCCATCATCACCTCCACCACCACCACAACCACCCCCCTTACCACACCCCCCCCCCCCCCCTCCTTTTGCGGACATGCGCCATGATGCAGTTAGCGCGGCTAATTAGATATGACCACAGAGGCGGGAGCAGATCAAAGGGCAACAGTACG
>JADBJO010000072.1:1020000-1022500 GCA_016801955.1 Conus betulinus
TGCTGACACTTTCCGCCTGCTTCTTCCACACTCTGGCCGGGTGCCGATACCTCTGTCACCACCGCTTCTCTCCTGCCCTGTATCTCCTCTTCCCCTCCCCCCCCCCCCCCCCCCCCTCCCTGCTCCCCACGTCTTTTTCAACTCTCGTCTGTCATCCGCCCACGCCGCTCCCGGAGAGAGAGAGAGAGAGAGACAGAGACAGATAGATAGACAGACAGAGACTCAGAGAGAGGCAGAGAGAGACAGAGACAGACAGAGAGACAGCGACAAACAGGCACAGAGAGAGACACAGAGAGAGGGGGACAGACAGACAATCAGGGAAAGAGACAGACAGACAGACAGGGAGGGGGAGAGAGACAGACAGACAAATAGACAGACAGACAAAGACAGAAACACAGAGAGAGAGAGGGAGGGAGCGAGGGAAGGAGGGAGTGTCATTCATCATACTACGATATTGAAAATATGAGGAATGAGTGACAAGACAAGACCAGACGAGACAAAGTATTTACAAGGATGATAGATAAGTACCTCTGTGTGTGTGTGTGTGTGTGTGTGTGTGTGTGTGTGTGTGTGTGTGTGTGTGTGTGAGAGAGAGAGAGAGAGAGAGAGAGAGAGAGAGTGTGTGTGTGTGTGTGTGTGTGTGTGTGTGTGTGTGTGTAAGAAAGAGAGAGAGAGGGGATGAGAGAGAGTGTATGTGTTTTGCGTATGTGTGTGTGCGCGCGCGCGCGTGAATGTGTGTGGGTTATGTTGAGTATGAAAGAAAATCATACCTTGTTTTATGTTACATAAATTGCATATCTAATAAGGTCTGTCTGAATATCTGTTCCTGTATGATTCTGAATTCGTGCACGTTACCTGCTTATAGAGTGCGTTCGCACGTTTCTCTCTCTCTCTCTCTCTCTCTCTCTCTCTCTCTCCTCTCTCTCTCTCTCTCTCTCTCTCTCTCTCTCTCTCTCTCTCTCTCTGTGTGTGTGTGTGTGTGTGTGTACGCGCGCGTGTGTCTGCATGTGTGTGTGTGTGTGTGTGTGTGTGTGTGTGTGTGTGTGTGTGTGTGTGTGTGTGTGTGAGTTAATGGGCGAGTGCTTGCGTGCGTGCGTACGTGCATGTGAGGGGGGGGGGAGGGAGGTGGGAGAGAAGGAGAGAAGAGACAGAGAGACGACAGACAGACAGACAACAGAGTCAGACAGAGAGATAGTCAGAGAGACATACAGTGAGAAAAGAGAGAGTCCCAGGTACTTGCATCTGCCATTGCATGTTCCTGCAGACAAGAAACCCAAGCCACACGCCATATGTCGTCGTTGTTTCCAGCAAAACTATTTGAATGCGTGCCATTTGGTGAGAACGGAGCCACAGCCCTTGAGTTGTTTGTCTAACAACTATAAACATTCTGCGAAAAGTAAAAAGAAAAAAAGAAGAAGAAGAAGAAAAAAGGAAAAGCAAGGGGGAAAAAAGCCTCCAACTAAACCCACCAACTCCACCGCGCGTTTAAATTTACGTCAGTCGGGAACAAGATGTCTTGGAAACGAGCGAGTCACGTGGTTTATAGCCCAGGCGACCGCGGAGGCCTCATCAGGGTTGCAGACAAGTTGAAAGAGGAAGTATGTGCACATTAAAATGCCCGCGTCTAAAATAAACGATGTTCGGAAATCTGCAAGGGAGATAATCTGTGTTTAGGGCTCGCGTTCAGCGCGAGTGACCCCGCCGCTTTCATGGGACAGATGCTGCTGGTGGGCACGTCCCAAAGCAGGTTTGCCCTTGCAGTCGTCTCAGCGGTTCAATCGGAGAGTGAGAGAAGTTTCAAAACTGTGCACCTCTGCAAAGCACAAAATCAATATCGCGGTCGTTTTTTCTTCAAATCAGATATTTTATTCTTTATGTCTACTTGCTTGACACATAAACTGAAACAAAGTAACTCAGATTACAATGGAAAGACAAGCGGTTGCTACAAATCAAATATTTTTACGCCCAAGCCTGGCTTGGCTGACACTAAGAAACTAAGAATCTAAGAAAAGGTAACTCAGCTTACAATGGAAGGGTAGGCAGTATCTTCGCCTGATCTTTTTTTCCGGAACAGGTCTATTCAAAACCAGGTCAACCCATCAACTGAAAAGACCGATTTTAAACGTCTACAACCTACTATATTTCAACCAGCTATTAACCCTGTTGGGTTACACCTTCGGTACTATGTATGGGCAGTGTGAGCATTCTCTTGACTCTATGGATTCGGTATACTTATAAAAAAAAATTCCTGGGACGTAAACGCTATGAACATAGGACACGCTGACGTATAACGGTATGTTATAATATCAAGCACCATTGACGAAACAGAGTTGTTCACTAAAGACGTTATATCTCCATTGACATCAGACATTCTGTTGATGTACAGCGATCTGTTGACGAAAAGACACTCTATTGATGTAAAACGTTCACTTGATGTAAGACACTCTATCCACGTGCCCACTCTACTAACATAAGGCACTCTATTGTTCAAAAACATTAT
>JADBJO010000072.1:1035000-1040000 GCA_016801955.1 Conus betulinus
TCATCCTTTATGGGAAACCTGAACTTCTGCAGATACGTCGGTCAATTAGGATGTAGGAAACTATATTTATGTGAAATGGCTTTGTGTAGGATCACTATGTTCGTGGCTGACACATCTTAACACCGTGAAGGCAGTCGACGTAGTTATAATTATGTTCAGTCATACCAAATCTGTTTTTGATACGAAGTGCTATTTACCAAAAAGGGCACATACATGGGGGGGTTCCTCAAGGGTCAGTGTTAGGTCCTGTGTCGTTCTTCCTCAACGTTGACGACCTCTTTTCATCCATTTAAACCGTAGTATGTGGTTTATTTGCTGTAATGCATATTTACAGTGAGTTAATCATGATCTCCTAGAAAAAAAGCCTTGTGATATATCAGTACGAAATCGACAGACAACTAGCGTAACTCAAAAGAGGTGCTCGTGCTTCTTGATCAAACAAAACCTATGTCACCCTGTGCAGCCCCTCCGAAAGAGGAAAAATGAAATCAGAAGTAACATGTAACCGTAATATCACTCAGCAAATAACAAAAATGAATGTGTTAGGCATTATGATCAATGTACGTGTTCAATAGCATGACTAAGTCTACAATTTAATGAACAAATACTATTTTGTGTTCCAGTCTTCACAGATCAAACTTTTTTTCGAGAGTAAGATTACCATGTTTTAATCTGCTTTTGTTCATATTCATTAAAATTACTGCTCGATACGTTGAGGTAAACGCGCCCCCATCTACTTTTAAAGCAATGTTATCATTGCTATTGGTATGATAGGCTGTGAAGCCATTAGAATGGTCATTAAAAATGCTTCCTTGTTATTAATTTCTCAGATGGAACTGTCCAAAAACAACGTTTTCTCCAATGACAGACAGAGAAACGCGGCCTGCTTCCCCCGCCCCCAGCCCCCCCCCCCCCCCCCCCAACCCCCACAAAAAAAAAAACAAAAAAAAAAAAAAAGATCGGTAACTTAGGCAGTCTCAACCTTCCAAACCCCAATTTCAATTACCTCTTCTCAAAACGTACCTATTACCGCTTTGCAGAAACCCCGCTGAAAGCAAAATTGTCATGTAAAACAAATGTTTGTCTAGATCACGTTGTTAAAGTGATTTCGATAAAGTAAAGAACGGGTGATCAAGTGAATTTGATAGTGTGAGTGTTTGTGTGGTGGGTCTGTAGCTGTGTCTGGTGTGTGTCTGTGTCTGTGTCGGTGTCCTGAGAGAAGAGAGAATGTGGTTTTGAGTGTGTGCGTGTGTGTCTGTTTGGATAAGAACAAAAAATCGGCGTTTCCATAAACTACCGTTAAAGGTTGTTCAAGTTGTGCGGTTCACTCCCCTTTTTTTGAAAAATTTGCAATGACAGTTCTTTGAAAAAAAACTCTTTCTTTAAATGTGAACACGTGGAACAAAATGTGACAAAGACTTGCAAGCAAGCTTTCAGACATTAATTGAAGATCGTAATCCCTCCGTTAAGGCATCTCTCCAGTCTAAACAATTCCGCTCTCTCAATCTCTATTCCCTCTTCTAACCACGTTCCTATTAATCTGCTTGCAGAAACCCTCTGCTCTCTCGTCTCTCTCCCTCTCTCCTCTCTTCTCAGAAAACTCCTCTAATCCCTCTCTCTAGATCACGTTGTTCGGCCACTCCACGATTCGTCCTCTCCACTCTCCTCATCTCTCCCTCTCGCCTGGTCTCTCCATTAAATCTCCCCCTCTCCCCTCATCCAATCTCTCTCTCTCCCTCCCCTCTCTGGGTCTCTCCTTCCCTACCTCTCTGTCTCCCTCTCTCGCTGCTGGTCTCTCTCCTGAGAGAGAGAGAATGAGCGAGAGTCGAATTCTCTCTCCCTCTCTCTCTCCATCTGTCTCTCGTCTCCTGTGTCTCCCTCTCTCCTCTCAGAACTGCTATTCGCTCTCCCTCCATCTCTCTCCTCCCACGTCTCATCTCCCCCTCCATCTCGTCAGCGCCCTCTTCTCTCTCTCATCTTTCTCTGCTCACTCCTCTCCCTCCCTCTCTCTCCTCCCTCTTTCCTCTCAATCCCTCTCCCCTCAGTAGGAGGAATCTCCCCCTCTCTTTCCCTCTCCTCGCTCTCTCTCTCATCTCCTTCCCTCATCCATTACCTCCACTTCCTCATTGCTCTCCTCTCTCAGCTCCCTCCTCCATCCTCCGTCTCTCTCTCTCTCTCTCTCTCCTCATCTCTCTCTCTCTCTCTCTCTCGTCATTTGTCTTTATTTTCCTTGGATTTTCATTTGCTTTTTTTATCATTTCTTTCTCCCTTCTCCTCTCCTCTCATCCCTTCATTTGGGATTCTAGAATGTATTATACAACACACGTTCCTTCGAATTCAATCAATCTTATTCTCACTGTGTCTGCGTGTGCTCATCCTGTCTTTTTCATTTCTCCTTTCTTTTCATTTCTTTCTTCTCTCTACATTTTCAATATCCTTTTTTCCATGTTCTTTTTTTTTTGCGCCTTCCATTTGATCCTGTCTGCCCTCATTTTTGATAGTGGTTGTTTACAGAACGGCGTCCCCTTCAGGTGATGTTGGTGGGGATGTACGTAAACAAGTTGCTCATCTTTTTCTGTCCTTTCTTTCTGGGTTTCGTTTGTCCTTTTTCTTGTCTGCCTTTCTTTCTTATTCCTCTCTGTTTGTTTATCTGTCATTGTTCTGGTTGCTTTGCTGTTGTTGTTTTGTTGTTAATTGTTGTTTGTTGTTTGTTTGTTGTTGTTGTTGTTTTTCTATCTCCTTCCTGTTTTTTACTTTTTTTTTTCCTTCGTTATACTCTCCTCTTCTCTCCTCTCTCACTCTCTCTCTCTCTCCTCTCTCTCTTCTCCTCTCCTTCTTTCTCTCTCCCTCCTCTCTTTCTCATCTCTTCTTTATTTCTCTCTCTTATGCATTTTTTCTCTTCTGTCTGTTTGCTGTCAGTCGTTTTTGTCTGTCTGTCTAACCGGTCTGGTTCGTCTGTCTGTCTATTTCTCTCTGCTTATGCATTTTTCTCTTGTCTGTTGTTTGCCTGTCCTCTCAGTCTGTTTGTCTGTCTGTCTACCTGTCTGTTCGTCTGGCCTGTCCTCTCCCTCGACAAACACTCGCTCTCATCCGCCTCTCTTGTCTCGTCCTGTTGTGTGTTGTGTTGTTGTATATCTCTCTCCCTCTCCTTACCTCTTCGTCTCTCTCTCTCTATCTCTCATCTATCTCTCTCTCTCTCTCTCTCTCCATTCTTTTTTGTCTTTTGTTTTCCCCTTTCCGTTTTTCTTGTCCTTTTCAATGGTCATTCTCTCCTCCTCCTACCTGATCCAACACCCCAATCCTCATGTCTGTCTGTCCGTTTATCTATATGCTTGCTCTATCAATCATTCTGTATGCGGTCTCTCTGTGTCTATCTGTATTTCTCTTCCTTCTGTTTTCCTGTTTGTATCCCCTCTGTCTGTCTGGTTCTCTTTACCTCCATCCCCCCGTCTATCTCTACTCTCTCCTCTCTCTCTCTCTCTTCCCATCTCCCCCTTCTCTCTCTCTCTCTGTGTCTCTCTCTCGTCTCGTTCGTTTCATTTTACCTCCCCCTTCCCCCTTCATCCCTTCTCCCTCTCTCCCCCACCCCCCAACCCTCTCTCTCTCCCCCCCCCACCCTCTTGGGCCCCCCCCCTCTCTCTCTATTTCTCTCTCACTCTTTCTCTTCGGCTTTCTTTTCGGAGCGTATAGTGTTTAAAGGACAGCGCCCCTTCCACATGTTAAGGAGAGGATGTGCATTAACGAGTTGCCCAAATTCCTGTGTGCATTCTTTCTTTCTTTTCTCATCTCTATGCTTTTCGTTTTCTTTCTTTTTTCAACCAGCTATTCCTTTCCTTCCTTATCCTTCCTTTCTCCATAGTCTGTCTTTCTTTTTGACTCTTTCTTTCTAACTATCTTTCTTACTTTATCTCCGTCTCTCTGACTTTCTCTGTTTACTTTTTGTCCGTCCTTTTTAATTATTTCTCACTTGCATTCTTTCTTGCTTTCTTTCTGTCTTAGTTGTTTTTCCCGTTTCTGTTAATCTAAATAGCATGAAGTTATATATATTTTTGGATATGAATGTGAAGGTACTCATGTATGTATTAGATGGTCGTTGTCTTGTTATAATTTGAGATGTTTGTCCTTGTTTTTCATGAACAAAATATTATTATTACTTTAGTTAAATCAACAATATTTGACATATTTGCTGCCATTTTAGTAGTATGATCAATTGGGCTTAATATTTCTGTGCCCTCTTTCCCATGTCTGTTGTTCATTTTTGATTTGTACCCCCTTTGACAGAAGGGCATTTGCCAGTGTCATAAAAATGTGTCCGTGTCACCGTGTCCGTGTTAATCTAAATATACACAGTTCTTCTAATTCTTGTCTTTTTGATCACAGTTTTTTTTTGTTTTTGCTTTGTTAGTTATTTATTTCTTTCGCTCTTGTGTGTCTTTTCACTTGTTTTTCTTTCGCTCCTTCATTCTTTTTTCTCTCTTTCGTTTGTTCCTGTTCGTCTCTTATTTTTTGTGTGTTGTTTTTGTTTGTTTTTCTTTTTTCCTGTCTGCATTTTGTCGCCAGTTTCCCTACCCCCCCACCCCCCCTACTTCCTTTCTGTCTTTGTTTCTTATATTCTTTTTGTTATCCATAACTTTATCCTATAGTTTGTTCGTATGCCTCTGTCTGTCTGTGTCTGTCTGTCTGTCTCTGTCTGTCTGTCTGTCTGTCTTACTCCCTCCCTCCCTCTCTCTCTCTTCATCTCTCTCTCTCTCTCGCTTCCATCTCACTCTTGGTCTTCCTGTCAGTCTGTCTGTCTGTCTGCCTGTCTGTCTTCTGTCTCCTCTCTCTCTCTCTCACTTTCTCTCACTTCCCTCTTTCTCTGTCTTCCCCTTCCCACCTCTCTCTCTCTCTCACCACACTCACACACACACAACACACACACACACACACACACACACCACACACACACACACACACACCACACACACACCGCTCCCCCTTTTACTTCGTTCCGTTTCTTA
>JADBJO010000072.1:1045000-1050000 GCA_016801955.1 Conus betulinus
GGTTACACCTACCAAAGTGGAAGATAATCATCCATCACGGTTAAAAGAACTGGGAGAACAGTATGTATTGATGCGTGCGTGTGTGGTGCGTGCGCGCGCGCGCGCGCGCGCGTGTGTGTGTGTGCGCGCGCCTGTGTGCGTGTGTGTGTCTCTGTGTGTGTGGGTCGTTGTTGATGTTGATGTTGTTGTGTGTGTGTGGTGTGTGTGTGTGTGCGTGGTGTGTGTGTGTGTGTGTGTGTGTGTGTGTGTGTGTGTGTGTGTGTGTGTGTGTGTGTGTGTGTGTGTGTTTGTTTGTTGTTGTTGTGTTGTTGGCTATGCATGGTTAGTTTAAATTATTTGATGAGGATACTAAAATCTGTTTTCAGCGTTATAAGAGGGGGGTACCGGGTTGTTTGATTTCCCTTTGCAAGATCGAAATTCTATTTTCATGTATGAAAAAAAAAAAAAAAAAAAAGATAAAGCCTGTTCCTAAATTAGGTATATTTTTCATATCTGAAATTTTTGATCGTTTGTCAGGAAAATTCGTGTCCTTAGAAAACATGTAGGCAAGAATCAAACTCGAGAGTGACTCCCAGTTGAACATAATCGGCCTGAGTACTCAAACGGGAAAACGTCCCCTTTCTGGAAAGGAAGAAGAACCAGAACTGAATTTGTACTGATTTGCGCACTAAACAACAATTTTTGACCAAATGTACATTCAAGCAAAATAAATGACTAAATATATGAATATATACATAGATTAACAAATACATACGTAAATAAATAAGTAAATAAATAGACAAATATATAAATGATAGATAAACAAATACATAATAAACAGAGACTTAGTTAATAAATGACTAGTTCAATCAAGCAATCAACAAACAAACAAAAATAAGTATGTGTGCTCCTGCCAAAATCTGTTCGAGCTAACGAACGTTGGAACTCACTGACGCTAGGATAATGCAGTATCTCCTGTTCCGTTTTTTTGTCGAAAGCCCACACCACTCTCAAAAGCCAGACCATTTATCACACTTTAACTCTGAAACTTCAGTTTGCATCTGCGAGCAAAAAAAAATGATAAGAAGAAGAAGACAGATAGAGAGAGACTTCTTTCAGATTTACATGTCTCACGAGCACCTTTGTGTGTGTGTGTGTGTGTGTGTGTGTGTGTGTGTGTGTGTGTGTGTGTGTGTGAGAGAGAGAGAGAGAGAGAGCCTTATTTCAGACTGACATGTCTCACGAGCACCTTGGTGTCTTTCAGTAACGCTACATTATAGGCCGAGTGTGTATCATTCTCTTCCTCAGTCCCCCACCCCCCTCCCCCACCTTTCTCCCATACCTTCCCCTCTCCCCTTCCCCACCACAGCCGCCTTTCAAAGCACGGACAGACGTCCCGGTCATAAAAGACAGATCAAGTTGTGTCCGTCTGTCTGTCTGTCTTTTTTTCTCCTGTCTCTGTCTGTCTGTCTGCCTGCCTGCCTGCCTGCCTGTTTCTGTCTCCGTCTCCGTTTCTGTCTGTCTGTCTGTCTGTCTCTCTCTCTCTCTCTCTCTCTCTCTCTCTCTCTCTCTCTCTCTCTCTCTCTCTCTCTCTCTCTCTCTCTCCTCCTCCTCCTCCTCCTCCTCCTCCTCCTCCTCCTCCTCTTCTTCTTCTTCTTCTCTCTGTTTTGCCTGTTGTCAGTCTGTCTGTCTGTCTTTTTTGTCTCCCTCCCTCCACCCTCTCTCTCTCTCTCTCTCTCTCTCTCTCTCTGCGCCTGCAAGCAACCTCCCTCCCCATTTCACCTCCCCAAGGCCCCTCCGCCCTCTCCCCTCCCCTCATTTTGTCATTTCTTTTGAAGAAGGCTTAAGGGAACAGAAACCGATCTTTGCCGTCCTTAAGACCGTAATAGCTGTCATTTTTGGCATTTATCTGGTAGGAACCGATCTCCTATTTCTCTGAGGTCTGTGGGGCATACATTGACAAAGCCATGTTAGCCAAGGCGTGGATTTAGAATTTTTTTTTTTTTTTTTTTTTTTTTTTTATCTGGGGATTGCTAACCAGTGGGTTTTTTCCCCTTCTCTGCTTCTTGTCTTCCTGAAGCCTGTTGGTGATAATAACTTTTTTTTTATACTTCGTATGCTGTTTTGAGGCCCGTTCAGTGAGCGTTGCTTTTTACTACTGTTTACAACACGTGTCGTTTTGAGGCCCGTTCAGCGAGCAGTACCCTTCACAACTTTGTGACTATGTTTCGCTACTTTTTGATACACAGGTTATCCTGAGGCTCGTTCAGTGACCACTACTTTCTGCTACTTGTTACTGCTTTTCACTACGTTGTTGTTGTTGTTGTTGTTGTTGTTGTTGTTTTGTTTTGCTACTTGCATTTCTCTGAAGCGAGCTCGACAAACGTTTCTGTTCTCTACCATTTACTAATGAATTATAATGATATGTTACCAGACTGCCAAACGAAGAAATGACCAAACAGCAACAACAACAACAACAAAGCAGGAAGTTTCGATTAAAAGGTGTTCTACAGACATGAACAAACAAGCACAACAAACAAATGAAACGCAAACAAAAACAAAACAAGAAAAAAAAAAAAAAAACAAAATATATTAGTTGTGGTCGGCAGCAGACCATCACGATCCACGCTCACCAGCAAGACAAAACACCGACAAACAAACCATCTTGCGCCGAATTTGAGGAGATAAGTGATTGCTCGTTCTTCGCTTTCATTGGTCTGAATGCTGTTTAGCTTGCCTGAAGAAGACCTAAGAGGTCGAAACGCATCGCGTCGTGTTTTGTAATTTGTTTGTGCGTGGTAACTGGCGGGTTGACTTTTAATCCTTTCAAAATTTGTGTCATTTTTCCGTTTGTAATCACCTCACTTTAAAACAGACAAGTGAAGTTTCGACAAAGATGTCTTCTTCAGACATTAAAAAAAAAAAAAAAAATAATAATAATAATAAAAAAAAAAAAAAAAACCTCCCCAGATGGCTGCCATCTTGGGGAGTATTTTTTGCCCACAGGTTTATGTCTGTTGTGAAAAGTGTAGCCAAGACAACGAGAATGCACGTGTTCCGGTTGGGGGGGGGGGGGGGGGGGGGGGGGGGGAGGAGAAAAATCGGTGGAAAGGAACGCCTGGCTTTCCATGGCAGAGTTACCTTTCCTCAGATTCTGAGTCAGGCAAGTAAATCGAGAAAGTCAAATATTTGATTATAAGCGCACGTCACGACAGCCACCGGGATTTCGATCGTCCGCATTACAGGCGCGCCGTTTCACAACAGTTTGCCGTTTTTTCTCTCTTTGACTGAACTGTTAAGCTGACTGGAGTGGCAACATTGCCTTAGGCGTGCCCACTAGCGGCGTCTTGTCCCACGAAAACAGTGGGATCACTGTCGCCGAACACGAACTCTGACACAGATTACCTCCCCTGCTGATTTCCGAACATTATCCTGTTGTTTAGATGCAACAATTTTGAAGTATGTATGATGGTTTCGGAGATCGATAAAGAAAGGTGCGATGGATGCAGGGGGTAGGGTTTTATTGAAGTAAAGACGACCGTTCGATTTTGAAGTATGTATGAAAGTTTAAGAGATCGAAAAAGAAATGTACGATGGATGCTGGGGTAGGGTTTGATTGAAGACGACTGTTCGACTTTTGAAGAATGTATGAAAGTTTAAGAGATCGATAAAGAAATGTACGATGGATGCTGGGGTAGGGTTTGATTGAAGTAAAGACGACTGTTCGACTTTTGAAGTATTTATGAAAGTTTTAGAGATCGATAAAGAAATGTATGATGGATGCAGGGGTAGGGTTTGATTGAAGTAAAGTTTCGATACTGTATGTATGGAAGTTTTAGAGATCGATAAAGAAATGTACGATGGATGCTGGGGTAGGGTTTGTTTGAAGTAAAGACGACTGTTTTTTCGACTTTTGAAGTATGTATGGAAGTTTTAGAGATCGATAAAGAAATGTACGATGGATGCAGGGGTAGGGTTTGATTGAAGTAAAGATGACTGTTCGACTTTCGCAGAGGTCTGCGCTCTCGTGAGATCCCTTCTGGTTTACAATGTGATTTTTGTACAATACTTAGCAACACCGTTTGGCTCACACACACACACACACACACACACACACACACACACACACACACACACACACACACACACACACACACACACACACACAAACAAACAAACACAACATACATACGCGCACACACACACACACAACACAACACAAACACACACACACACACACACACACACACACACAACATAGATACGCGCACACACACACACACACACAAACACACACACACACACACACACACACACACACACAACACAATACAACACACACACACACACACACACACACACACCACACACACACACACACACACACACACACACACACACACCATGCTACAGTCATGTCTATTCAAAATGATTTTTTTGCCATTTGTATCGGTGCCGAGTGCAGAAGGTGGAAATTCGTGGTGCGTGCACAGAAACTGATCGTTTATTTCTCGATGCCTTCATTTATTACAGAGCATGGAACTGCAATGCTGTTATTCTTTACATATAGAAAGTGACGCCAGTGAATGTGGGTATATAATACTGTGTAAAGCTCCATAAGATCTTGTGAAAGCATGTTATCCATGAAAAAAAAATCCTTTTTTTTTTTAAACTTCATTCTTAATACGTTAAAAATCTCACACTATCACAGTATGCCTGTCAATCACGAATTTATTCTCTCGATAAATGTATTGATCAAATCGATCTCCTCTTTCCCCTCCTCCTCCTCCGCCCATCTCCTGTTTCCCTTCCTCTCCTTCTCCTTCCCCTCCCCCTTCCCCCTTCCCCCTTCCTCCTCCTCCTCCTCCTTCCGGGGTTCCACTATGTCGAAACGCCATGACGTGGTGTACGTAATTGGATTTGTCAGCGGCACATTGACATGAGTGCCCCTGGAAGACTCGGGGACCGAGCTGAAACTGACAACTGTCATGTTGCTCGTGCAGTTCGTCTGTGCGCCACTG
>JADBJO010000072.1:1065000-1067500 GCA_016801955.1 Conus betulinus
TGAAAGTTTTTCTGGTTTGTTTTTTTTTTTTTTTTTTTTCATCTTTCAGTCTTCAAAGACGGGAAATATGGTAGAGAGTCTCGAGCCCAATGAGACACAGAAACTGAAGAGAATGGGGGAGAGCGCGGACCCCAGCAAGACCGGATGAATCCTGGATCCGCATCTTCATCCAGATCCGCAAACGTGTCCATGACTAAATGTAATGATTCGTAATGGCAGCTTACCAAGTTTCTCTGAAATCGGTCCGGTGCTTTTTGCGAAGCCGATCCGGAATCTGACCCTGGACCTGGATTGACACCACGGATCCGCAGCAAAAACTTTAGAGATTGTGTTTGGCCTGAACTCCATCTCTCCACCAGGTTTTTTTCAGATCAGTTTAGCGTTTTTTTGTGTAACTCTACTGACAGACAGACAGACACAAACCAAGAGAGGGAGGTGAAAGCATCCCCTCCTTGATGGAGGTAAGCTTAAGAGAAGAAATGACAAGTGTTCGTTGCCGGTTGGAAGTTCGCAATGGAAGACGCCGTCTTTGGACAGGGCAACAACCTTTATGGAGATGTTAAAACATCATGTGTGTGTGTGTGTGTGTGTGTGTGTGTGTGTGTGTGTGTGTTTTGAAGAGGATGGCTTTCTTTTTTTAACCTTTTTTTTAAAAGAAAAATCAGGGTGTTTTCTTTCTTTCTTTTTCAAATTTGATCCGACTCAAACATGATCGGCGATATGCTTTATTCGTTTTTGAAGTTCTGAGTTTTAGATTTGAGTCTGTCCATTTTCGTAATCATTGTTCTGATTTCGAACTTGCTTACAAATCTGATGGAGGGCTTCGTCGTCATCGACCGGACTTTCAACAACACGACTAGAATTTGTTTGTTTGAGTGTCTGTTCAGCTTCCAACCTCCTACTTCTTGGGCTCAAGACCACCCCAAATGTCTCACTGCTTAATCATCCACGTCTGCTTCCGACTCAAGACGCGTATTTTCTTTCGCTCTCGTTTGTTTGTGTTCCAGTCTCCTGTCTTTATTTTTTCCGTTTTCAGGACCCTTGTTTTGCTGTCGTCTGGTCGCGGCTTCATCTTAACGGTTGTTTATCCTATGGTCCATCTTCTGACCTTCGTGTGTTTGAAACTGTCCGGGAGGGCTCGCTGTTTCAGCTGTGACGTCTGCTGGCTGTGACATCTGCTGGCTGTGACGTCTGCTCGCGTCAGACTGGCGTCAGGTTTTCCACAGCCTCCTGAGTTGTGGGTTGATAGAGACTGCCGGGCGTTGAGGGTCCGTTTCCAATGTGGTGTTTTCTTTCTGCTGTTTTTTTTTTTTTTGTTCTTTTTTTCTTTTCTTTCTTTCTTTTCTCTGCTTTCTTTTTCTTTTTGTACAGTCTTTCTGCCTATTTCTGTCTATTTCTCTGTTTGTTTGTTTGAGTCTCTTTTTCCGCTCCCCCACCCTTCCCCTAATTTTTGTTTTGATTTTTGTTTTTGGTGTTTTTTTCGGGGGTGGAGGTGGGGGGGGGGGGGGGGGGGGGGGAAGGCTGGAGAGCATATCTTCTGTTAAGAAAATTTCTTACTTTTATTCATTTTTTTTTCTCTCAGTTTTTTGTTTTCTTTTGTTTTTTTTGTTTTTCTTTTTTTTTTTTTTTTTTTCCTTTTCACTTTTGCTCATCGTGGTTTATTTCCCAATTCCATTCGTTCGTTTTGGATTCAGCATTCTCTCATTTTAGTTTCATTTTATTGTTTGTATATAGGTATATAGCTCTCTCTCTCTGTCCCTCTCTCTCTCCTCTCTCTCTCTCTCTCTCTCTCTCTCTGCCTCTGATCTCTGTCTCTGCTCCCTGTCTCAGCCTCTGTTTCTCTGTCTCTGCCTGTCTGTCTCTGTCTGTCTGTCTGTATTTGATGTTTCTATCTGTCTCTTTCTTTGCTTTATTTTCACTCTTTTCTTTGCAGTTTCACCCTTTCAGTTTTCCTTTCTTTCTACCAATACATACGTCTTCTGTCCTCTTTCTTTCTTTCTCTTTCTTCTCTTTCTTTCTTGCTTCTCTCTTCTCTTCTCCTTTCCTTCCGCCATTGTGTCCGACCCTCTTCCCCCTCTCCATACCCTGCTGTACTCCTGTACCCCGCGATCTTTAATTTCTTGTTCATTCATTCATTTCTTTTCCCCTTAATATTCTTCCAGCTTGTCTCGTTCCGTGATTTTGCTTCTTTCTATTCAACAGGAATATTGGACATGGAAAGGCCATCTTGTTGTTAACAGAGTCACATGGGCATGGTGGGCGAGGTGCCAGCGGGGAGGGAGAGAAAAAAAATGAAAGGAGAGGGAAGAGAAAGAGAGAGAGAGAGAGAGAGGGGGGGCGCGCGCGCGCGCACACACACACACACACACACACACACACACACACACACACACACACACACACACACACACACACACACACACACACAACACACGCACGCACGCACACACACATATAAAACCACACACTACACACACACACACACACACACACACACACA
>JADBJO010000072.1:1080000-1082500 GCA_016801955.1 Conus betulinus
ATTGTTTGACTCACTGAGGTTGAAACTAAAGTTTTGAAACGTAATTACATGCTGGCTGTCTAACATGTCGCATTGCTTGAAAGGTTCGTTCGTAAAATAACACAATATACAGAACACAGTCTGAACTATGTATTACAAAAGCGGGATAATGACAACCAGAATGCCAGGGGGCTAAAAAGGCAACAATAACAGAATGCATGTCTTTTGAGATTTCTTGTTGACATCTTTTGTAAAGGAGAACGTAAGCGTACGTTGCTACCTAAAGTTAGACCTAGTCTCCCAACAACAACAAAAATGCACTACTCACTCGTAGCTTTCGACAGCCATCCAGCCATCTTCCTCAGCGATAAGCGTAAGCGTGTTGCGATTGCATTCGACATGGAAGTTGGAGTGTGTCACACAAATTTACCCAAAAACTCTGTTCGAAATCCATCCTGACCAGAAGCAGCTCCTTCTATCTGTGCCGCCGACTGGGAGGTTGTGGGTTCGATTCCCATCAGATCCTTTCATTTGTTTCGGCCCCCGCCACGCTCCTACTGAAAGTCGGAGGCGCTTTGGGTTCAAATCTCAAGACCTCGACTAACGCTGTCGAGCTTTACTTGCAGGTGTCTGTATCTCTCGACCTGGTTCGTGGAGCGAAGTGTTGTGAAAGGATGCATCGAAAAGAGCCTTGGTGCTTAGTCTCAGGTACGAAAGGTGCTTAGTCTCAGGTAGGAAAGGTGCTTAGTCTCAGGTAGGAAGGAACTCCGTAGTGTCGTCTTTATGCTTCTCACTCTTGTTGATTACCCGTGTGAAATTCCGTGTCCTTCATGAACTGCTCTGGTGGTGACCTCAGTTTCGATTTCCCTCTTCACGACCATAGCCGCGAGCGTTCCGCGTCAAAGCTATGATAGGGTTTGTTTGTTTATATGATGAAAGGTTTTTGTTGTTGTTGGGTTTGGTTTGTTTCTCTCCCAAGAAGACAGTACCGCCCCTCCCCGCCCCCCCCCCCCCCCCCCCCCCCACCACCACCACCAATACGGAATAGGCAATTTTCCAGTAGGCTGGGCACGATTTCTCTCTCTCTCTCTCTCTCTCTCTCTCTCTCTCTCTCTCTCTCTCTCTCTCTCTCTCTCTCTCTCTCTCTCTCTCTCTCTCTCTGTGCGTGTGTGTGTGTGTGTGTGTGCGTGTGTGTGTGTGTGCATGCGATTGTGCGTGCGTGCGTGTTTTGTATGTGTTCATGTGTGTGTGTGTGTATGAGAGAGAGAGAGAGAGAGAGAGAGAGAGAGTTTACGAGTATTCACTTTCGTACATTATTACAGTCTGATTTATGCGTGAAGGCCTACGTGTATAGTTCATTCTCATAACGCGCGCGCGCGTGTGTGTGTGTGTGTGTGTGTGTGTGTACGCGCGCGCTTGTATGTGTGTGAGAATGTGTGTGTGCGTGCGTATGTGTGTGTGCGTGCGAGTGTCTGTGTGTGTGTCTGTCTGTGTGCGCGCCCCCGTGTCTGTGTGTGTGTGCGTGCGTGCGCGCGTGTGTGTGTATGTGTGTTCTCTTGTCTTCGTTTGTTTGTTATTTTCTTCTGCTCATTTGATTATGCATCATGTACAAGACATAGGGTTTTGTTTGTTTTTTGTTTGTTTCGTTTGTTTGTTTCTTAGCAAATAAAAGAGAGCATGAACAGACCAGGCCCCAAACCTCGATCCTCCACTGAATCATCTTTGTTTTTGTTTTCTGAGCTCCCGTATATTTTCTCTTCGTCAGATCTGACCACGACGACAGCGACGACGACGACGACCACGTCGACGGTCCAGCCCTACTGTCACGGCACCACCACACCCTGGTCCCCCTGCTCCGTCACCTGTGACGCCGGCGTGTCCGTGCGTATCGTGACGGACAAGGTCACGTGCGCCACGCGCCAGGAGCGACGCGTGTGCCTGCTCCGTCCATGCGAACCTTGGTCAACACACAGGTGAGTGGATTCTTTGTGATTCGACTCCCCCCCCCCCCCCCCCCCCCCACCCCCACTCCCACCCTCCCATCCCTGACCCACCACCCCTGTGTCTGTCAAAGGGCCATGTGGCCAAACGCCACAGTTCGGATCTATGTAATTCATGTAAACGTTTTGAGGGCCCGCCATGAATTTGAGCCAGCATTTAATGTTAAACTGATAATGGATCAAAAGAATAACCCCTAACACTTTCCCTAGTTTTTTTTTTTTTTTTTTTTTGCTGTTTGTGTTTCGCTTTTTTTTTTTCTTTTTTTTTTTTTTTTTTTGGGGGGGGGGGGGTGAGAGGGGGGGGGGATTTTTCACCGATGAAATCACAAACAATCTTCAAAATATATTATCTTCCCTTAGCTGACGTCACATTTCGGGCTTTTCCACTCTCCCATGACCCTATATTTACGCCAGCTGGAAGCACCCAAATAGTCCCATTCGTTTGATTTCAATCTGTCTGCTTTGAACCAACTGGCTTGTACCTTGATAGCCCTATAAAAGAAAAAATGAAGAGTCAATTT
>JADBJO010000072.1:1095000-1102500 GCA_016801955.1 Conus betulinus
GCAGTCTAGCCACAACTATTCACTGTGACAGATTAGTGGACATTCAGTTATATCCCTTAAGTGTTTCAGAGGTTGGAGGGTATAAGAAGTTTGGGGAGGGGAGGGGAAGTCAGGGCATAATAAGTTTGGGGGGGGGAGGGGAGGGAAAGTCGAGGAGGAAGGGAAAGTGGGAGGAGGGGGATCTTACCAACCAGAATAATCGTGACGTTTTGTTAAATCGCCCCCATAACCAGTTTCGGTCTCCATCCAGCACATCAATCACTCAGCTACTACTTCAGTTCTCTCTGATCCCAACAAGCTCTCCTCTACTTGTGTTTTCAGCCCATCAGCTGTCAGTCTGATCCTTGGGGGTGAAGGGGGTACGGGTGTTAATGGTCAGTTCAGCGAGGGAGAGAGTGAAAAGCACGAGCGCTTCTACTACTAAATAGTGAACGTTACCATTTTCGGTGTGTGGGATCAAAACAGTGGCTGAAATTAAAAAAAAAAATCTGCAACAATTTCTTTTTTTTTTAATCCTAAATGCACAAGAAAAAATCCTGTTCCTATCGAATCTCAAGTTTCTTTAAGTGCAAAGAAGCTGAACTGGAGTGTTGATTTTGTAAACTTTGTTTTTGTTTTCAGCACTGTAAGGATTAAAATTATTGTATTGATCATTGTGTATCGCTACATGTTGCGCCAAACTTTGCAAACTTCCTTGTCATTGGTTAAAGAAATGCTCAATGTTTTATCTGTAGTTGAGTCATATGTCCTGCAGTTTGGTAGGGAGAGTTAAGAATGAGCTTACTGGTAGATTCTCTCTCTGTGTTACATCTGCTTCAGCTTGACATTTGAGGACTGGATACTTACTGATAGACTCTCTCTCTCTCTCTCTCTCTCTCTCTCTCTCTCTCTCTCTCTCTCTCTCTCTCTCTCTCCTACCAATAGATGAATTACTCCCCCTGGTGCATGCACTCAAATGTTTATAATTGACGACTTTATTTGGGGAAACTGTCAAATACATATCCACTCTTGTATATAATGTGAATCTAATCTCAACTCTTTAAAAAGATCATCTGAATACTTTTACAGCAGATTTCACAACACGTTGTTTAAAACTTCGGGTGAACAGATCATCGTGCATGCAAAACGTTTTCGTATTGTTTAATGACCCTCGTTTCCATGTTCAAAACTTCATCTGTCAAACTCTCTCTTCTCCTTTAACAATTTCTCCTGAGGATAGGAAGGGAGGAAGAAGTCAAGAAGTGGGAGGGAGGGAGGAGGAGGTAAGGAGGAAGTGGAGGGGATGGACAGGGAGCAGAAGAGGGGGAGGAGGAGGATGACATGAGGAAGGGCAAATGTGGTCACAGACGTTCAACCCCTGCTGACGACAAAATTATTTTGACCACCAACAGTGCCCCTGAATCATTCCCCCTGATGAAGGGCAGAAAAAGCAGAGGGAAAATCGCCACCGTGAACAATTGTGACGTTTTATTGACCCCCTACCCCCACACCGCCCTGCTTCATCAGTATTGGTTTTGCGCTGGTGCATCAATCACCCAGCCTCTTGATCCGTTCTTTTTTTTTTTTTTATCCTAACGAGCATTTAACGGCTTCAATCTGGACCAATCAGCTGTCAGTCTGATCCTTGGGGTTGCGTGGAAGTAGGGGGGGGGGGGGGTGGGGGGGGGGGGGGCTACCTGCACACTGGTTTGAGAGCTACCTGCACACTGGTTTGAGAGGAACGACCAGAGTTCAGCTGGGTGATTACATTCTGTCTCTGTCTTTCTTTGTCGCCTCTGTCGCCTTTTCTCTTTTTCTCTCTCTCTCTCTCTCTCCTCTCTCTCTCTCTCTCTCTCTCTCTCTCTCTCTCTCTCTCTCTCTCTCTCTCTCTCTCTCTCTCTCTCTCTCTCTCTCTCTCTCTCTTTCCCTATTCCCCCCCCCCCCTACCCATACATAAGTGTGGGGAATTGGCGACTTTATCTGAATCAAACGGTCGAATACATAAATAGTTTGTCTTGCATCCAATGTGGTCACCTAGTCAGTGAAAGCTGCGTGTGTATAACCATACCTACAAAAAAAAAAAAAAAAAAAAAAAAAAGAGAGAGAGAGAGAGAGAGAGTCTGTGTGTATATGAAAACACACAAAATTTCACGAAACCTTCAAGTGTGTGTGTGATGAAAACTGTAGCAAAAACGGATTGTCGTGCATGCGCGCGTGCGTGTGTGTGTGTGTGTGTGTGTGTGTGTGTGTGTGTGTGTGTGTGTGTGTGTGAGTGAGTGACTATGCGTGTGTGTGTGTGTGTGTGTGTGTGTGTGTGTGTGTGTGCGCGCGTGTGTGTGTGTGTGTTTCATGTTGTTCATGCTTGTTTGTTTGATCACCCTTACTTACATGTTTAAATGTTCATCTCTCAAACCATAGGAGGGGGAGGAGGGGGGGGAAAATAAGAAACAGAAGGGATGAAGGAGGCAACAAGGAAGCAGAAGAGATGGGCGGAGTGTGGAAGAGAGGGGGAGAACGCTGTGGAAGAGATTAAGGAATTGGAGGGAAGGGAGGAGGGAGGGAGAGAGAGTGAGAAGATGGGCAGGGAGCAGAAGAGGGGGGGGGGGGGGGGAGGATGACATGGGGAAGGTGCAAATCTGGTCACAGATGTTCAACCCCTGCTAGCAACAAAATTTATTTTGACCACCAACGTGCCCGTGAATTACTTCCCCTGATCAAGGCCAGAAAAAGCAGAGAGGAAATCGCCTCACCGTGAGTGATTGTGAAACCTTATTGAATCATCTCCCCTTCATCAGTATTTTTTTTTTTTTTTCTACTGATGCATCAATCACCCAGCCACTAAATTTTTTTTTTTCTCAGCCTAACGAGCTCTGACCGGCTTCTGTTTAAACCACTCAGCTGTCAGTCTGATCCTTTGTGTAGGGAGGGTGGGATGTAGGTGGTGGTGGTGGGGGGGGGTTGATGTAAGGGTTGTGGCTGTTGGTGCGCGCTGTGGACAGGTAGAGAGGACAGGAGACTGGCTTGCTGGGTGATTACTCTCTGTCTCTTTGTCTCTGTCTCTATCTGTCTCTGTCTTTTGCCTGTATGTCTGTTTTACTCTCTCTCTCTCTCTCTCTCTCTCTCTCTTTGTGTGTGTGTGTGTGTGTGTGTGTGTGTGTGTGTGTGTGTGTGTGTGTGTGTGTGTCGCTCTCTGTCTGTCAACAACACTTAAGTTTTATATCCCTATTTCAGTGGCTCAGATGGGTATAAATCGGTGACTTTACAGAACCGAATTCGTCACATTAATGATTTTCTTCCATGCAGCCCGAATGTCTTGTCAGCTACGCAACATAACAATAAGTCTACCCTGTATACTTTGATCCAACTTGTTTTCTATTCTTTAAAACGTTGATTAAGTTGTTGTTCGATGTTTCACTGTGCAATAGAGTGTGCTTTCCTCATGCAAAGGATCCGTTCCCTCCTTCTTCAAATCTCCATATCTCAAAACTCTCATTGATACTTCAACAGTCTTCTCTAAGGACAGAGAGGGGGAGAATGAATTGTGGAAAAGTTGATGATGGTTGGAGGGCAGGGGTGGGGAGTGGAAAGGAGGGGGGGGGGGGGTTGAATAGTTCAAAGGGAAAGGATCGGAGGAAAGAGGTACGGGTGGGAATGGTGGGGAAAAGGGAGAAAGGGAGGAAAAAAAAGGTAGGGGCAAATCAGCCCGCAGATGTTCACTCCCTGCAGGTGACAAATTCTGTCCCCCCCCCCCCCCCCACCCTTGACACTGAATTCTTTGAGTGGATAGAAAGCATAAAAATGGGAAAGAGACTGCCAACAGGTATAATTGGAACGTCTGGTTGAATCTTCCCGTGTTACCATTTTAGTTTATCCCTCGAGTATCTGTCACATGGGAACTAGATTGATAGGTACGAATGAGCGCTGCTCAAGGTCTTTTTTCCTCTTTAATAAGCTGTAAGTCTCACCATTGGTGTGTGGCTTGTTAGTAGGTCACCGGCGCGGGTACAGCCCAAGTATGTTGCAGTTTGGCAGAGAGGATTGGAATAAGGTTTGGAGTAAGTACTCTCCCTCTCCCTCCCTCCCTCCGTCCCTCTCCCTCCCTCCTCCTCTCTCTCTCTCTCTCTCTCTCTCTCTCTCTCTCTCTCTCTCTCTCTCTCTCTCTCAAGTTTTGTCTCCACAGGTTCTCAGTCATTCAGATCCATTTGCAGATCACATAACTGGCACTTTCTCTCAATTGCAGATCCATAACTGGCACTCATTCCTCAAGCATGGAATCTGTGCTTCTCATGCAGCTACAATTGTGTAAGTATATAGTTCAACAGGTTTGTTACACAAAAACAAAAGCAGTACAAACACACTTAAGTTTGAAAGCAAGCATTTCAGTAGATCTTCTCAGTTATACTAACGAAAACACTTAGAAACAGATTGTTGTGCTAGAGCATTTTTTTTTCTTTGCTGTTTAATCATTCCATCTTCCCATCATGAAAAAGTCATCCCTCAGACCTCGTTATCTTTTGGCAAACGTTTTCCAGGGGAACAGGAATGGGGGAATGGGGGAAGGGGGGGGGCCATGGGGGGGGGGGGGGGGGGGGAGAGAGAAAAGGACAAGGAGATGAATGGGGAGAGGTAGGAGAGGTGTAAACAAAACCCAGACACAACTACTCGTCGTCTCTGCTGGTGATGAGTTATTGGACCCTATAATGAGGCATCTACGTTACCTCGCTGGGTGACATTAAGAAAGAATGCAAAACGAAACGAACGAAACGTAAAGAATTACTGCGTGCAATTGATTTTCTTGTTTTATCCAGCTGTGGTTTGTTGCTGGTACATCCGTCACCCATCCACCGGATCGATTGCCTTGGATCCTAACGAGCTGTCGTCGGCTTGTAGTTTGGACCAGTCAGCTGTCAGTCTGATCCTCGGTGCGGGGCTTCTGAGTAGGCACAGCCGGGTGTGTTGTGGTTTGTCAGGGAGGATTTAAGGTCACCTCACTGGGTAATTACTCTCTGTCTCTCTTTCTTTCTGCCAAAGGCTGTCTGAGCGTGTGTGTGTGTGTGTGTGTGTGTGTGTGTGTGTGTGTGTGTGTGTGTGTGTTCGCGCATATATATATATATATATATATATATATATATATATATATATATATATGTGTGTGTGTGTGTGTGTGTGTGTGTGTGTGTGTGTTCATTTCTTCCTGTTTGTTTCTGCATCGCTCTCGCTCTCTCTCTCTCTCTCTCTCTCTCTCTCTCTCTCTCTCTCTCTCTCTCTCTCTCTCTCTCTCTCAAGTCAATAATATGTCACCTTTATTTCCCTACGTGCTCAGCTGTTCCAAATCAGTAAATACACAGCCACATGTAGGGAAGACAGAGGCCACTCTTTCTCGGTGATTCTCTCTCTCTCTCTCTCTCTCTCTCTCTCTCTCTCTCTCTCTCTCTCTCTCTCTCTCTCTCTCTCTTTCTCCGAATAAGTGAACTGATCTTCATGCAGACAGAGTTTCACTACGCAGCTCGAATGTATGACTACTTAGTTTAACAAGCTCAGGATGAACAAAAACAGAAAAACAAGAAAAAATGTATACTTCACCTCAAACATGTAAATAAATCTTTCCATTAATATCGATGAAAACGGATATACAGATTAGTGTGGCAGGCTGGCTTTTTTGTTTATTTATTTAATCATACCTTCTTCTAGTAATCAACGTATCGTCCATCATATACTGTTGTTTTTCAATAATTTCCACCAGAAGATAGGGAATAAGAGAAAAGGGAAAGAAAGAGGTAACTAGATGAATGGGGAGGAGGGGGGGGGGGGGAAATACAAGGGGAGGAAACCGACCTGGCTGCAGCTAATTGTCTTCATCTGGCAATGAGTTATTGGACCTAAAAAAAAAAATGAGACCTCCGTTTCAACTTGGTGAATAGGCAACATAAAAAAAAAGAACACGACAACAACAACAAAAAGAAACAAAACAAAACAAAAAAGTAGGAGCTCTCCAAATATATTTGAGGTGATTTATTACATTTTTCCCCCATTCACAAGTTCGGATTTGTGACCGGCGCAATATTGTCCTGGCTGCTGCATCGACTCCCTCTAATTCTACCGATTTCTCTTCAGCTTGTAGTTGGACCAGTCAGCTGTAAATATGGTCGCTGGTAGGGGTGGAGTGGTGGATGGGGGATCGTGGAGTGGGGGGTGGGGTGGGGGTGAGGGCTGTCAAGGGGTCACTTCAGCATAAGTGAAGATTCGTGCGCTGCATTTGACAGAGAGCAGGAGGGAGGTCTCCTGGGATGATGGTCTGTCTTCGTGTTTTAGCTCCCATATTTCTTTCTGTCATCTGTTTTTTCTGTCTGTCTGGATCTCTCTCTCTCACTCTCTCTCTCTCTCTCTCTCTCTCTCTCTCTCTCTCTCTCTCTCTCTCTCTCTCTCTCTCTCTCTCTGGATAAATGAATTGATCTGTATGCGGTGTATCTGTTTCACTATGCAGCTCCAATGTATGAACACAGAATTTAACAAGTTTTTGACGAACAAAAAACACAGGCAAAATAGTTTAAACTCAAGCACACGAGAAAAATATTTCCGTCAATGAAAACTTATGTAAGAATTATTATGCTCACTACCACCACCACCCTCCCCCTCCCCTCCCAACGCAGCTTCGGTTTGTTGCTGCTGCTGCGTCATCATCCGGCTACTGCATCGATGCCCTCTGATCCTAATGAGTTCTTCTCAGCTGGTGTCGGGACCAATCAGCTTCCAGTCTGATCCCCGGTAGGGGGGGGGGGGGGGGGGGGGGCTGTCAAATGGTCACCACAGTGTGGGTAAAAAGCCACGTGCGCTGCGGTTTGACAAGGAGAACGGGGATAAGCTTGATGGGAGGATTGTCTGTATGTCTCCGTTTTCCTGTTTACGGTTTTTGTTTTCTCTCTCTCTCTCTCTCTCTCTCTCTCTCTCTCTCTCTCTCTCTCTCTCTCTCTCTCTCTCTCTCTCTGGCTATCTCTGGTTTTGTCTGAAAATGTCTTTGTCTGAGTCTCTTTTTGTGTCCGTCTTTCTGTCTGTCTCTCTGTCTGTCTTTGACTCTCTGTCTCCTCTTCGTCTCTCAGTATCTTGTCTCGCTTCTGTTTGTCTGTCTGTCTGTCTGTCTGTCTCTGTCTGTCTCTCTGTCTCTCTCTCTCTCTCTCTCTCTCTCTCTCTCTCTCTCTCTCTCTCTCTCTCTCTGTTTGACAGACTTTGATGAAGGGTATGAAAATTATATCTGTAACAGAAAATCGGAAATTAGATTGTGTCTAGAGAATTAAAAAAAAAAAAAAAAAAGGTATTTTGAAAAAAAAACGCATTCATTCGAGTGACAAGTAATCTTGTAAAGAACAAAATAGGAAATTGGGAGGTAGATTATCTGCAGAGACGCAAGAAAGTCTAATTCCAGAAGTAATAACTGGTGGAAGACCATCTGCTGGGCTCTCAGTAGGAGATTCTGGCATGGCGGTTCCTGATGATTCAGAGAGTTTGGTGATGGAACGTGTGTGG
>JADBJO010000072.1:1112500-1122500 GCA_016801955.1 Conus betulinus
AGACACTTATAGCACAATACTTCGATTAGTTTTCTAAGTGCACCCCCCCCCCCTTCCTCGTTCTCTTTCTGCCTGCTCCTGATACACATTCTTCCCTCTCCTTCTCCCCCCTCCATCCGTTTTAATGCCCCCATCCTCATTCCCAAACGTTAGAAATAGAAATCTGTTTCTAAATACACATATGAAATATTTGTTATTGGCATCCGTGAAAATTTTTTTGAGATTTGTTTGTGTAAATATTGCAATAAGCAACGATGCTGTTTGGATGGTTGTATGTCTTATCTCTGATAATTGACATGTTTAGACATTTTAGACGCAAAAAAAGATATAAACATATATATTATTAAGTGTGATACATTGTTCAAATTTCTGAACGGTCGTACTGAATTTGTCATGTAGCGTAGTATCTGTTCATATGAAAAGGTTTGTATGTGTTTGATTATTAGCTAATATGTTTTTGCTTTGTTGTGGCTATCTCCATCCCGACACTCCCCCCTCCCCTCACATGTTGGAGACATATGACATAATTGTTCTCCTTTTTGTATGAAGTACATTATTTCTCATGTAGATAGAAAAAACGTTTGGCCCAGTGTATTTGTTTACCTGTAGATTCAATTTCAACGTAACGGTTGAAAAATACAAATTGAACAAGAGAGGACGAAGAGTGCTGTAACAGCAAACTGACTGTACAAATGGTCACGTGAATTTCAGCAACTTATTTCCTTACCACATGCTCTTTTCGGTTAATTTTTGTACCCTTCGCTGGCTGCTTTGGGGGTGCTGCTGGATTCTGTTTTTGAACATTTGGTGGTGATAATACCACAGAACCATAGACTGTGGGATGTCTCCGTATGATGCCAAGGGAGCACAGATACACTCAGCCGTGCCACCCTGGTGAGTCCGATCCAGCGGACGAAAGGCCTCAGAGCAGGCAGTATGTATAGTTCTGTCTTCAAGATGGATTACAATGGTCCCTGCATGCTGCTAGCGAAGGGTTTTATATTTATACAAATAATACAACGTATTTTCCTGATTTTTCATTTTCTTCTTTCCCCAATTCCTTCTTACCCACACCTTTTTTTTTGTTTTGTTTTTTTAAATTTACAATGTTTGCCAAGTCATTAATGTAATGACGGAGGGATTGTTAGCCTGCACTGCACTTGCTTCCCCCCACCGCTAGATTGTTCAACATATTTTACACACACACACACACACACACACACACACACACACACACACACACACACACACGCACAGATAGTCTTTTCCAACAGAGATTAAACCAAAAAAGTTTAATGCATTTTTCACATGCAAGATCCCTGAAAAATAAGAAATGTTTTTTTGCCTTCCGTTGAACTGTAGTATGATAAGTTCAGTACAGGATTTGTTGTCGTTGTTGCACACCTCTCTGGTGACAGCCGAACAGGCTAATTGGTTGGTTTCTGCAACAATGTTTCAATCGTGTGGGAGAACCAAGAGGGAGAGTTAAAAAAGAAAACAAAAAACGGTATAGGATTGACGATTCCTAGAGACTATAAGTAGTTCCCTGTGATTAAATTATGAAAGCTTTCATGTAAAATGTGGGGGAATCAAATGCATACTAAAAACGTTCCCTCTTTCTGAGCAATTTGCCAACTTACTTTATTCACAGTGTACAGTTGTCACAGGTGAAGTTCATCAGTCTTTCTTGCGGTGAAAACACGGATTGGATTTTTTTTTTGATGGTTCGATGCATATCTTGAATCGTATCAGTTTAGAAAGAAAGGAAAGACAGGAGGAAAAGTCTGCAGATCCCGTCGGGGTTTTTTTTTTTCAGCACTATACCGATGATGCCCTTAGAAATTGCGCAAAAGAAAGAGATTGTTCCATATGAGGTTAAAAGTTTTCGCAGGAGAGCAGTGGAAGAAGAAATAAGTAATGGACAAGATTCAAAAAACATTGGAACCTGATCTGTCTGATCTGAATTGTAGTGTAGTCTTTATAAAAATGAAATGCGCTTTAGGTGTTCATAGTTTGTGGCAATCTGAAGTTATAATTTGCCCCGTCATATCCGCTTACAGATAATCTACACTGAACACTTACAGATAATCTACACTGGACACTTACAGATAATCTACACTGAACACTTACAGATAATCTAGATAATCTACACTGGACACTTACAGATAATCTACACTGAACACTTACAGATAATCTACACTGAACATTTTTGAAAACGGGTATATCAGCGGACTGTTTAGTGGGTGGGTTTTTTCCCCCTCATATTTTTGACCGAGTTTTAGCAAATGCATTATTATTCACTCACGTCTACGAGTTCTAACAAATGGTTTGATTTTGCACAACCTATCAAAGGGGCTACCATCCATTTAAACTTGACAGTGCTCACGACTTTATATGATACTTTATGTTCACTCATTTTTTCCTCCTTTTTTTCGACGGAACTGGTGTGCTTATAAGTTAAACCTATCCACACACAGACTGTGGTATGTGTAGATACATTTCACAGTTATATGATGATTGTGATTTGGGGGGGGGGGGGGGGGGGGGGGAGTGAGGGGGTTTTGTTGTTGTTGATCCTCAATGGTGGGATGTAACTTTTTTTTTTTCTTTAACTGCATTTCGTTTACATCAGGTATCTCAAGATGTATGCTGTTTTTCTCTTTTGTCCTTTCAGCAGTAATAAGAAAAGTTGCTATGCAGAGAAAATGACGCCATTTTGTGAAGAACGATGTTGATGAAAATGACCGAAGGAAAAAGACGACAAAAATTCAAAATATAGCTGTTGTAGAATGGTTGAGCAACAGATTCAAGAAAAGAAACACAAACTATAAAGGTCATTCACAAATGGATCAGAAGGAAATGTAGAAAGAAAATTAGAAAAGAAACAAAGAAATAGGGAATTAGGTGGAAAAAGATAGTTGAAATATATGATTATGGTCCCCAGAGAAGGATTACGGACTGGCGGAAATATTCGGGCAAAACAGTCACTTTGCGTTTTATTTCTCTTTTTGTGTGTGTGTGTGTTTACACACAGGCAAAGAAGACAGAACAAAAATACCGGGAAGACGATTTTTAAATGAATTGATAAATAGCGAACAAATGTTGATATTACATCAGTACTAAGCATTTGTTTCAAGGCAAAAGCTAGATAAAATGCCGCATTAATAGAAGACGCAAATTTTGTTTTAAAAACATGCGGAAGATACTTTATTTGCTTAACTGTTTAATGTACATTTGTTGCCGATGCCACTTTTTGTCCGATAGACGTACTGAAACTCAGAAACTCAGTGTTATTGTTTCTGCCCATCTTGTTTGTAGTTCAGTAGAAAATCGATGAAGAATATGAATACCGGTATCAAATTGTGTGTGGTCAGCTATCACTGCTCTTGGGTATATATTAGTGGATAGTATTTATGTTTTCATTTGTTATGTGTTTGTTTGTTTTTTGGTTGATATAATTTACTGATGACTTTTGTTTCAAATCTTAATTTGTTATTTGTATTGTTCTCTCTCTCTCTCTCTCTCTCTCTCTCTCTCTCTCTCTCTCTCTCTCTCTCTCTCTCTCTCTCTCTCTCTCTCTCTCTCTCTCTCTCTCTCTCAGACGTAATTGTTGATTTGGTCAATTAATGTATATGGTTAGTATATAAAGAATGTTCTGTCCCAGCTTACAAATGACATATGATATTGTCAAAATGTTCCATGTGAAAAGGGTGTATAAAAATGACTTACCAGTTCTCATCAGTATTGATGGCTGTTTTTCTTTCTTCTTTCATTTGTTCTTCTTGTTCTTTCTTTCTATGTTCCCTTTATCCCCCTTCTCATTCTTCCATTCTTTTCTATTCTTTTGTTCTTTTCTTTCTTTATTTCTTTTCTTTGCTTCTGTTCGCTCCTAGAGAGAGGGGGGGGGGGGGGGGCAATACAAATGTTGGTCATTTCGGGCCTGTGCTCCTAGCTGAGAAGGTAAACATGTAGACAATATATCTAAATAAAAAAAAATTGTTGCAGCCAGTACCTCTCAGTTATATATATTGCAAATCCCATGTTCAGAAACAACTAACGCAGTCAAGTTACTGCACACTGACATGCTGTGACGTTGTCATGTATATTACTGTAATATAATGCTTGCTTTGAAAGAATATTTTCATTTATAATTATTGTTTATTATCATTATTATGAGTACTTATATAGCGCCTATCCTCGGTTAGAGACCAAGCTCTAAGCTATTTACAATCCACGCTCTCCTTTACACGACGGGATGTCTACTTGGGTAGAGCCGACTGAAGAGCTGCCTGCTAGGCGCTTCATTCTGTCGTTTTTTCGTGTCATTCAGTCGAATATCAGTCACTCGGCTTTTCATTCATTCTGTCATTCTTTCGGTGCCTGCGGTGTGTGTGTACGTGTCATTCATACCAACGGCCAAACTGGCCTTCTCTTCCGAGAGTTGGTGAAGGGGTTTTTACGTGTGTGCAAGATGTTGCGCGTGCGTTCAGACACGGAACCTCGGTGTGTAGTCTCATTCGAAGGACTTATTGGGAAATGGAGTCAAAACGAGCGTTAACTCCAAGGGGAAAAAATCCTGCTCTACCGAAACGGCCAGACAGAGATTCGATCCTGCAACCCCAGGATCGCGAAGATCACGAGTCCGGCGCGCTCCACCAACTGATTTCTCGATGACAACAGCAAATTCAGTTTGAAGATAGAACGGCCATCTTAATAATTTGGCTGATCCCCGAGAATGGACAACAAACAAGACATAAATTTCATCTTCTTTAGCTAGATGACACCACCGGCAAAAATCAACAAAGTTTCCTTCTTAAGACCATCTCCAGAGCGATGGCCTGCAATGTAAACAAACACAAATCTAGATTAAGTGAAAGCACCGATAATGTATTGGTTTCTTTTCGTGTCAGTGTCACTCTCTTTTAGACACGATGTTTTTCAACAACGCACTGTCTACAACGCACTGTCACTCAACACAGTCATACCTACAGCAACAATATTACCTCTAAAGGTCAAGGAGAATGTTACAATGAACAGTGATAGTTCAACAGCACAACGACAACAGACGTATCCACGAGAAGGAGTAAACTCTACAAGTCAGAGAAATGTGAGGCTCATCAAGGAGAAGGTATGGCCTCTGCACATAAGAGTACTATGACTCCCCCTCAGACAGGAGTGATGGAATTTTTACATAGAATTCGCACGAGCCTTTGCAGAGAGGCGTTAAATTCAATCAGATGAAAACGCACAAGCACCGTTTGTCAATTTGCAAATTCTATTTTCTTTTTCTCTTTTTTTGTCTTGAGGAAGAAGAGTAGGTAAAAGATCAATAAAATTGTAGCCTCCAGACCCAGATCTTGACACAATTTAGAGCCCCAGATCCTTCACAGCCAGTACTACTATAAGATCAGAACACACAATGCTGTTAGGTTACAACACACTTAATGCTGCTCATAAAGCATAAAAGGGGGAGGGGGCGGTAGAGATCAGACACTGTGGAGTGGTTAGTGCTTTGCTTGCCCACTTAACTTGACAGACAGTTGTTGTTGCTGTTGTCGTTGTTGTTGTTGCTGCTGTTGTTGTCGTCTCGTGGTCGTTGTGTTGTTGTTGTCGTTGTTTGTTGCTGCTGCTTTGCAAAAAATGATCCAAGCAAAGTCAGAGGACGACCGTTCGTGAACTGAAGATCATCTGCGTCTTTGACTTGCCGGTGGTTGAACAGACATCTTCAGCCCAGACAGTGACCAAGAACTTGTCATGGCCACACCACGCACTGCCCCAGTCCACCACCAGAACAGCTGGAACAATGGATCCAATGTCATGCCCAGACACAAAGGGAAAGCTGCAGGCACCTCACACTGCCTTGTGGCCCACTTCAGAACAAATGTGCTCCGCCGTAAGTCTCTCCTGGCTTCACTCCAACACGAGCACAGACCAAAATCTCATTAGATTAAAATCTCCACCTTGACTTACATGCACAACAATCGACAAGCTTCGATGCTCAGCTACAACAAATCAGCCAAAGTCCTACTCCACTCGAAGAAAGTCAGAATTGGAAGAAGAAAATCACTACACTAAAAACATTCCTCGTTCTTCGTTTTTCATTGCCCTGAATGTTGATTCTCTTGCCTAAAGAAGACCTCAGAGGTCGAAAACGCGTCGTGCTTTGTCTCGTAATTTGTTTGTCCATGTTAAGCGGCGAAGTTATTTTAAATTCCTTTTAAAATTTGTTTCAATTTCCGCCTTCAATCACCTCACTTTGAAACAAAAAAAAAAAATTCCGATGACAGACCGAACGCACGCCTGAAAGTACAGAGCTCACAAACCCAGAAGACTGGAGATTATACAATGTTCAACGGGAAAGTCTATTCAGAACATCGTCTGCCCGCAAAAGGACCGAAGAAAAAGAAAGCAGATGGACCTGTACAACCTATTCAGATTTCAATAATACATATGTCCAACCGACCTTTCACTGAGCACAGGGACACATTTTTTCACACCAAGTTGATCGAAGACTATAGCAGCTGATCAAAAACAACAGAAAGCATGCACACAACACGATGATTGATAGAACGACAGAAGGAGGAAAGTACGTCGCAGTGACCGCCCTGAATGCGCCATGAGCACATTTATTTACTATCATATACGTGCCATTTCTGCTATCTGCAATAAATCAGTCTGTCTTTGAAACGTTCCAGAAAAGCTGAAATACATTAAAGATGTGGCCTGTCCATACAAAGGCAGATTACATGAATTGAAGAACTGTCTAATGCACGTGCCCTTGTTTCCTAGCTCATAATATGTAAAATATACAGTGACCTACACGCTTTTAATGGCAGCCTGTTTTCTTCTTATTCAATTCATTTCAGCTAGCATTGGATACATTAAACGTTCCAAGCTCGTTATGAACAAGCTCAAATTAGAGTTCGACTAACCGTTTCATGTCAAATAAATGTACGCGTTCAATCACTAAATCTTTCTTTAAAAAAAAAGTGGAAAAAAATTTTTCCAAAATTTGGGAGAGAAGAGAGAGAGAGAGAGAGAGAACTTGTGCACGTAGGCAGTGTGTGTGTGTGTGTGTGTGTGTGTGTGTGTGTGTGTGTGTGTGTATCCCAAAGCGTGAATACAAGTCCCCCAAAGCGTGATACAACAGTACGGCAATGACGACAACAGTACGGCAATGACGAGAAAAAAAGAAGAAAGAGAGAAGAAGAAGAAGAAAGAAGAAGAAGAAGAAGAAGAAGAAAGAAAACAAACATCAAAAAGAAGAAAAAGAAAAAAAAAACCCTGCGACGAGTTTCCAGTTCGGCTGCTTGTTCTGAAAGCATCGCATCAAAAAGCGTGTGGTTCCACTGTAGTCTCTGACTGCATGGAGTACGGGTGTGTTTGAACAGCCGATCCTGCAGCTGCCATTTACAATAAAATGCACGATTGTGAGAGTTATGAGAGTTGCGGCTGCCATGCACAGAGAACGGTAAAAGAGTCCTTCCCCAGATTCTCTTATACATTCAAATATATCAGAAATAACCCCCTCCATCTTTCCTTAACTCCATGAATAATCACTGGGACCCCATACTGAAGAACAGTTCAGCAGGTTCCTCCAGTTCTGCCGGTCATGGGCCAAGACCTGGGTCTCTGCGGATAGTTTAACGTATCCCCGGAGATTTGCTTTAATAAAGTCATCGGAGCTTGCAACGTGGCCATTAGAAAGTAGTTTTCCTTTCTTCATTAACCTCAGCAGACCCTCAGATTGTCCGATGTGCAATTCGATGACCTCCAACAAGCCCTAAAACTGAGGTCTAACTCCATCTCTCTCTGACTGAACTTTTAGACAGACTGATGAGACAAAGCAGACCTATTCCGGAAAAAAAAAATCAGAGGAATTTGACGCATGTTTCTCCATTGCAAACAGACTTATCTTTGCTCAGTTTATGGGCAAGCATATATATATAACGAGTGTGTCGTCTCTTACTTAAAACGAACGCCAGGAGAATGATCGGGATATTGACTGTCTGCATCACAGGCGCACCGTTTCACATCCATAATATTATAGCATCCTCTCTCTCTCTCTCTCTCTCTCTCTCTCTCTCTCTCTCTCTCTCCTCTCTCTCTCTCTCTCTCTCTCTCTCTCTGAACAGTTCGGATGACCAAGTGAGATCGTGTGTGTGTATGTGTGTGTGTGTGGCGGGGGGGGGGGGCATGCAGGGGGCATACATTGGGGGGGGGGGGGGGGGGGGGTGTGTGTGTGTGTGTGTGTGTGTGTGTGTTGTCTGGCACGAATTAAGTATGGCATGGCTGGATGATTGCATGTTGGTGCCTAGCGCCTGTGTGCTGTTTGGTTTGTTTACTGGTGTCCTCTTTTTTGTATTTTGATGTGAGCGTTGAGATATTGTTTAAAAGCATGCGCAATGGTTGTCCATCGTTATCATAATGATATTTTTTATCATCATGATCATGATGTTGGTGATAATAATGATGATGTGATGATGATGATTATCATCATCATTATCATTATTATTGTTGTTAACATTATCATTATATAATTATAATCATTTATCCTTGTCATTATTATCATTATTACTATTGTTGTAATTATCATCAATATTACGACCATCATCATCATCATTATTATTATTATTATTGTAGTAGTAGTGTAGGAGTAGCAGTAGTAGTAGTAGTGTTTTGACTATCATTAACATCTTCATCTCATCATCATCATCATCATCATCATCATCATCATTCAGTAGCAGTAGTGGTGGTGGTGGTGGTGGTGGTGATGGTAGTAGTAGTAGAAGTAGTATCAGTATCTTTATCATTATTATTGTTATCATTATTACATTATTATTGTTATCATCATTATTATTATCATTATTATTGTTATCATTATCATCACCATCATCTTCATTAACTACTACGCTACATCTCCCATCCATCAACAGAGAGAAAAGGTAGCTCCAAGTCTGGAAGCTTTAGCACGTGCTTACTCTGCAAACAGCAGTGAAAAGTGTCCTATCTCTTTTCATCCTTACTTCTGCGACTTTGCCAAAATGTGCACAGGAAGTCCCCAAACCTCTGGTACTACTCTCAGATTCCACATCCATGCTGCGACCGGTTTGAAGAGGTAAGTGGTTGTTCGTTCTTCGTTTTCATTGCCTTGGATGTTGTCTGTTTTACCTGAAGAAGACCGAAGAGGTCCACACGCGTCGTGTTTGTCTTGTATTTTTGTTTGTTTCTTTCGTTCGGCGGCATACTGAATATAATATTAAGTCTGGCTCATCATGCACACGCACTCGCCTCTCTCTCTCTCTCTCTCTCTCTCTCTCTCTGAGTGACTTCCCTTGCCAGCAAGACGAACTTTTCACGGCTCCAATATAATTTTGCTCGTCTTCGCAAGAAAGCGTGTGAAATGCCCGTTGAAGACCTTCCATCAAATGTACAAAATATGCTAGAACGCCGCGTTGCGCGATATGACTTTGCCATCCTTTAAAATTGAAGGCAGGGATAATCAGACTGTGGTGATTCTTAGCCTGACAACGATGTCCGGCCATTCCCCTGTTACGCGACCCCCCAGCTCACAGTGCGGTGTTCAGGAGAAAACGTCCGTCACAGGTCAACAGGGACAGGGGAAGAGCAGAGGAACACAGGAAGCAAAAGGTCAGTGAAGCTGTATTTTCCCTGTCCTGTCTGTTCCTACCAATGCCTCCTAGTTTGACATACAATGCTGACAGCAGTGACAACAACAATGGAGTATTCGGGGCTGACACTTTTCACACACACACACACACACACACACACACACACTTCGCCTTCTTCTGTACCGTTGCCTGCGCCGAGTTCGCTGTCCCAAATGGAACACAGCACATCGACATGGAACCGTGCGACACAGACAGTGAGTCAGTGACAGTCCTTCTCAACTTAACCTTGCCATCTGACACAAATGTTGACAAGCTGTGCGTTGATGAAGATGATGTTGATAACTCTGCTAGTTAGTCAATAGGATTCG
>JADBJO010000072.1:1127500-1132500 GCA_016801955.1 Conus betulinus
TTCCACAGAAGGCTGATGGATGTTCGCAGCCGTTGTATAACTTAGGTGCTAAACGCTGAATCGGTACGAGTCACCAGACCTGGAATGTGGTGCTTGAGATAGCAGCATTTAGCTGTTTCGTTTCTGAGAGCAGAGGGTCAAATTGCGGGAGTGAGGGGAGGGGAGTGGGGGTGGGGGGGGGGGGAGGGTTAAGGATCTGCAAAGCATTTGTGTTGGTTTATCATTATTATCATTATTATTATTATTATTATTATTGTTGTTGTTATTATTATTATCATCATCGTCATCATCATCATCATTATTATTATCAAATATATATTAAATTATCGTGATCATCATCACCATCATTATCATTACTATTGTTGTTGTTGTTTTGTTATTGTTATTATCATCATCATTATTATTGTTATTATATTATTATTATTATTATTATTATCATTATTATTATCATCACCAACATTATTGCTATTATCATTGTCGTCGTCTTCGTTGTCGTCTTCGTCGTTGTTATCTATGTATTGAGTCGTCCATTCGTCATTTCATTCATCTATTCGATCATTTATGTCGTTTCTTTATCAGTTTTGCTTTTATTTTCAAAGTATAAATCTACTTGTGAAAATACTTTGCGGTGGCTGGTTCCTCTATATTCAATTACTGTCGGTTACTCTAGTTTACTAGAAGAAAAAACGTTACGGCGAATGGCTGCTCATGCACTTGGCTTGTTTGAAAAAAAAAAAAAAAGGGGGATTATTGTTGGCTCCTACACTTTATGGGAAAGGTGTTTTGCTAGGCACATGACAATGTACTTGCCAAGTTGCCAATCAGAATAGTCATTCTAGCTTCTAGTTTGTATTTTCTGCATGTTACATTACATCAGGAATGTCTGAGATCAGGAGATTTTGTCCAGACGTTTACTCTGCCATTTTGGCGATACCAACCTGCCAAGATGATTGTGGTAGATCGAGTTCTTCTAGAATGATTGACTTTTTGTGGAAAATCTGTTCTCAGACTGCTCAGCTCGTAGTTTTTGCTTAAAGAGTGCATAATTTTCTGGCAACAGTATAGCGTCAGGATGGATTTCAACTGATAAAGTCGTGGTATTATGTTGGTGCCTTCAACATTTTACTTGTAAACACAAACTCGCGTTTAAAAAACACCGCAGATTCAGTGAGTATCAATCTCAGTTGGTCTTCAACCATTCTGTTCATATCAGCTAGGTATTTAAAAGTAACCGATTCATTGCCGATAAAAACTTTGCGTCTGATTGCTGAGTGGCGAATGACCTGTATTGTATTCTTACTGTGGCATTCGAAAAGAAACATCATACCTTTGCTGCTGAGAAATAGAAACCAAACCGTCTGTGTTTTAGTGTTCTCGAAAAACAAGAAACGACATAATATGCAGTCGGTACTACATCCGTGTTGTTAATTCTATATCGTGGGTCTGATTTTCACTCGCACTAAGCCCCACTACTCCATGGGCTAGTAGGCCAGGCTGGGCAAAAGGAAAAAAAAAAAGTCAAATGACATGACGTGATAAGAAGCGACGTTGATAGTAGAAACTAAAGAACTGAACTGTTCTCTATCTTCCTTGTTAGCCGGGGTGTTGGCATGTTGTACGATGCCACAGTGACGGGTTGCATGTGATGTATTTTTTTTTTTTTTTTTTTTTTTTCGTTGGCTTTCATGAGCAGCGAATTCTTTCTTTGTTTTGTTTCTTTCCTTTCTTCCTTCATTCTGTTCTGTTCTGTTCTGTTCTGTTCTGTCTCTCTGTCTGTCTTTCTGTCTGTCTGTCTGTCTGTCTTCCTTTCTCCCTTCTTTCTTTTCTGTCTGTCTATCTGTCTGTCTGTCTTTCTTTCTGTCTGTCTGCTTGTCTGTCTGTCTGTCTGTCTGTCTTGTCTTTTCTTCTCTTATTCTCCTTTTCTTTGCTGTACACCAAATATTAGCACATAGATAAACCCAGATGTTCTAAAATATTGAATATTACTGTTCACATGAGAATGTCCATTGGTAGTAGAGCTTACAGATTTGCGTGGTTAATGCGAATAGACAAAGCTAAAAAAAAAAAGTGGGGGGGGGTGGGGGTGGGGGGGGGGGATGATAGGAGGATGGAGGATCCACTTTAAAAAATGGGGGGGAATGGAGGGGGGGAAACAAAGAGAAGAAAAGGATTGGGGGGGGGGGGGGGGGGGGGGGAAAACCGTGCAAAAATTGGCAAAATCGTGCATATGGAGGAGGAGAAAAAAACAACAACGAAAAAAAAAAAAAAAAAAAAACTAAAGACAGGTTGAATGAAGTGCTGGCAATCACCTAATTGTGAAGTAGCTCAAAGAATGCGACGACTCGAGTGTCTCAGGCCACGGTGTGATGGAATGACACATGTTAATACCTCAGGGAGCGATCACTTCACCATCATTTTCCCCCTAAAATGATCAATCAGCACAGCTCAGCGAGGACAAACATATCATTGTAAATGGTCTGGAGTGGGGAAAAAAAAAAAAGCAACATAAAAACACGAAGACAGGTGTTCATCTATATGCCCCCTTCCTCCCCCCCCCCCCCCCCCCCCCCCCCCCCCCCCCCCCCCCCCCCCCCCCCCCCCCCCCCCCCCCCCCCCCCCCCCCCCCCCCCCCCCCTTTCTCATTCCTCTAAAACTCCCTTTTCCCCCAGTCTTATGTATGTAATTTACATACGTAAAACCCACAACGTCACCATCACTATAAGCACCATCCACCACCCCCTCCTCACCCCATCTCCATTGCCGATTATTTCTCTTTCTCTGAACTGCCTTAGCTGAATCCTCTTTTACGTACGTCAAAAGAAATTATGACGTATATACTACGATTTTTTTTGTGCGTGTGCCTTCAAAGAACCTATGATTCGAGATATCACCGTTTCCCATCCCCATGTAATGGATAGATGTTCCTATCTTTTCTTTGGTATTGTTTTCCTCAATTTTGACGCCGATTGATGCTGCGTGGGTTAGTACTGGCACTGGCTATACCAACGTAAGGGAAACTAATCATTTCTCCCCTTCAGACGCACAGTTTTATCAGATGGTAAGTGACGTAACAAGACACTGACTGTTGTTCACATCATTGTCAGAACTTGGCGCTAACTCTCTAAGTGGCGGGCTTAAAGCGCGTTACTGTGCAATGGAATTACTAATAGCATGCCCAGGGAGGAGGGGCGCAGAGAGTGTAGGAGAATAATATGTCCTCTGTCTGTGTGTGTGTGTGTGTGTGTGTGTGTGTGTGTGTGTGTGTGTGTACGTGAGTGAGTGAGTGAGTGAGTGTGTGTGTGTGTGTGTGTGTGTGTGTGTGTGTGTGTGTGTGTGTGTGTGTGTGTGTGTGTGTGTGTGTGTGTGTGTGTGTGTGTGTGTGTGTGTGTGTGTGCACTTACATCAAAAAACTGTTGTTCTGAGGATCAAAGAGTACTCTTCTTCACTTCCTTTCTGTCATCACGCCATCACAAGTAGTAATTATCATAATAAAGAAGAAACGAGGGAGGGGTGGTGGTGGTGGTGGTGGTAGTAAAAAGATGCATATGAAGACAGAAAAGAAAAACATACAGAATAACTAAAGTACTGAATTCATCAGAATTCAGTCACAAAATGTGACAAAATCTCGATGAACATTGTGTAAAAAATCGTTGCACACCACATCAGATACGAGTACATCAAGACCAGAGAGAAAGAGAGGGAGAGAGAGGGGGGGGGGGGGGGGGGGGTGGCATGCGCCCCAGGGGAAAAAAAAAAGAAAATGTGACTTTCCCTTTTTGTGCACTTTGAACAGGCAGACCAGCTTTGCAGACACTTGATATGTTTTTAGGAAAACTTTAGCTGGAGTGATTGAAAAAACTCGCCTTTAAAGGGTACTTGATCCTCAGTGATCATTTTTATTAAAATAGTAATTTGTTCTCTTGGGGAAAAAAAAAAGAGACAGCCCGTCACATTGGCGGAAGCAGCGGATTAGCAGCAGAGAGAGAGAGAGAGAGAGAGAGAGAGAGAGAGGAGAGAGAGAGAGAGAGGAGGAGGAGGAGGAAAAAAAGGAGAGAGATAAGTTAACCCAGAATGATTTGTTGTATATGTAAGACAAATTGGTCGCCTGTGTGACCTGAAAAAAAGAAGTTTGTAAAAAACAGGCGAGTGATTATTGTCAGCGTGACCTACACATATATTTTTTTGCGAGAACAGTATCAACACTTTGTATAAAAGAGACGTCTTGTTGAATAACATTGAAAAAGGAGGAAGAAAAAAAAAAAAGAAATATTAAAAACTCACTGGCGCCGAAAGAAGTGAGGCGCGCAATAGAAAAAAGAAAGCAAAACAATTTCATTTCTTTTACAGGGGAAGAAATCTGGAAATTGTACAATTTGGTTTCTTACAGAAAGAAATTCGGGGAGAAGAAAAGAAAGGAAAGCATTGAGAGAAAGGAAAAGCAAAACAATTTCATTTCTTTTACCGGGGAAGAAATCTGCAATTGTATTCTGGTTTCTTACATTGAGAGAAAGGAGAAAGCAAAACAATTTCATTTCTTTTACCGGGGAAGAAATCTGCAATTGTATTCTGGTTTCTTACATTGAGAGAAAGGAGGAAAGCAAAACAATTTCATTTCTTTTACCGGGGAAGAAATCTGCCATTGTATTCTGGTTTCTTACATTGAGAGAAAGGAGGAAGCAAAACAATTTCATTTCTTTTACCGGGGAAGAAATCTGCCATTGTATTCTGGTTTCTTACATTGAGAGAAAGGAGGAAAAGCAAAACAATTTCATTTCTTTTACCGGGGAAGAAATCTGTCTGCAATTGTATTCTGGTTTCTTGCATTGAGAGAAAGGAGTCAGGCGTATGGTTGCGTGCAGGACGCATGATTGTCTCTGTGTGCATGCGAGTGTGTAGGTGGGGACCGTCGTGTCACACACACACACACACACACACACACACACACACACACACACACACACACACAGATATATATATACACACACACACACACACACACA
>JADBJO010000072.1:1150000-1157500 GCA_016801955.1 Conus betulinus
AACCTTAGAGACTGACACATTAAGCAAACCCCGTCGTTAAAAATACTTGACTACTTTGACAATTCGGAAGGGTTTACTAGATGGTATGGTAAGCAAAACAGAATTGTTTGAATCTTGCACTAACTTTTCTTACTCTTCCGGCACATTATACGACACATCCCCGATTATAGCCTTGTTTCCCGAAAGGACCCTATGCAGCAGAAATTCAGATTAAATCAGTTCTGTCCTCGTGGTTTTGATAGACAAACACGTGCGTGTGTACAGAATTGAAACAGAAGGTTCCTTACTTTCAAACGCTTGATTATTAAAGCAGGTTACGATTCCCAGGGAACGGCCAAACGATTAAACCCCTAAGGTCCTCCATTTACGTGAAATGAGAATGGTCTACGACCATTGTTTTCCCCCCTCTACGTTCTCCATTAAAAAAAAAAAAGGAAATCTGCTGGGTAGAACACTTATTGTTTTAATTGATTTCAAAGAAATCTGATTGTCGAACATTTGTTTTTTTTCTTTATTTCCATAGAGAAAGTCTGGATCATCTTTTTTTTTTTTAAATTGTGACATAAGCCTGACGGTATGTATGAAGAAAAAAAAAACAGTGAGACTTTTTTAAGTGGGTTTGGGGAAGAATTTTTTTTCTAAATCCCACTTGTTGCGTCTGGTAATAAATTCGTAAAATAACTTTGCCCGTGCAAACACGCATATGCTGCGCGCGCACTCGTACGAGCTCATGCACGGACACGTGCGCGCACACACCTGACAAGAGATGAGAGAGAGACAGAGAGACACAGAGAGAGAGAGAGAGAGAGAGAGAGAGTGGACACAATATTTCACGAAAGCTTAAAATAGATTAAAAAAAAAAAAAAAAAAAAAGACGAACAGAGATATACAGAAAAACCTTAGCTAGTTCAGAATCATAGTTTGTATGTTTATTCACGGTACTCGTTCGTCTTTTTGTAAAAACGAACCAAAAAAATGCCTACCACCAACCTGACCTTTTAAACCAAAAAAACTACCCCCTCACCCTACACCCCCACCACGTCATCCCTTTACCTGAAACCTTTAACACCCCCACCACCACACACACACACCAAACCACACCTCCCACCCTCACCCCTTTTCCCACCGTCATCTTCCCACCATCTCTACCACCCACACTCATCCCTTTTACCCCACCCCGCCCCCCCCCCCCCTCACCCCCCCCCCCCCCCCCCCCCCCCCCCCCTACCCCCTACCCCCCCCCCCCTACCTCTCCCCCACCACCAAACCCACCCCTCCCCCCCCCCCCTCCCCCCCCCCCCCCCCCCCCCAATGATTGCAACCTTGTTTTCCCCCCCCCTCCTCTCACTCACCGCCCAACCTCTAATCCCCCTCCCTCCACCTCTACAATGATTTGCACCCTTAACCACGCACCCACCAACCCCCCCCCCTCCACCCCCCACCTCCCTCCCCACCCCCTCCTGTCTTCCTGTCTTCCGAAGGGGAAATCAACAGCAGTTATTACTCTCTGGCACCAATTCCCTTCCCCCCTCCTTGACATCCAGACTGGAACAGTGGAAGCGAAGAGCTTTCAGCACGCGCACGATTCAGGCACATTTACGCCCATTGCCAGTTCAAAGGACGTGTATGATTAATGGGAGGTAACCGCAGCTTTCCGCGGAGGAGGGACGACCAAGCCAAGGGAGGTAGTTCACTCGTCCGGGTCGAATGTTTTCGGAAGGGTGCTTAGAAGTGTGTGTGTGTGTGTGTGTGTGTGTGTGTGTGTGTGGTGTGTTTGTTTGTTTGTTTGTTTTTTTGTTTTTTTTTTTTGTAATTAATTAAGTTTCAAGGTTTTACGATGGCAGTGGTAATCATGGTGGTAGCGGTAGTGGGTCGTAGCAATGGTATTCATTTATTCATTTTGTTGAGAACAAAGCATGTAGACTTTCGTCGTTTCACACAAACAACACACACAACACACACACACACACACACACACACACACACACACACACACACACACATGCATGCACGGACATGTACATACACACGTACGCGCGCACGCGCGCGCGCGTTCACACACACACACACACACACACACACACACACACACACACACACACACACAACGTGAGAGAGAGAGAGAGAGAGAGAGAGAGACAGAGACAGAGACAGAGAGACAGAGAGAAACGGAAGAAAACATAGAGACAAAGGAAGAAAAAATCATTAAGTCGTTGAGACAGAATACAATGGTAAACTACAAAGACACTCAGAAGAGTCCAACCCCCCCCCCCCCCCCCCCCTTCCTCCACTCCTCACCCTCTGCTTTCTCCGTTACCACCCCCCCCCCCCCCCCCCCCCCCCCTCCTGCCCCCCCCCCCCCCCCCCCCCCCCACCGTCCCCTGCCCACTGTCGAACGGATTCTTCCCGCCCTCCTCCCCCTCTCCTCTTACTCTTCTCCCGCCCCCTCTCTCATCCCTCCACACGCTCCTCGCCCCCTTTCCGCTCCGCTTCCACCCTCGTCTTCCTTTTGATCCTGATGTTTGTCATGGATTTGCACCCAGAGTTTGTGTGTTCATTCTCGGCGCCAATGCCCGCAGTCGACGGTTAGCGGCACTTGTTTACATGTATATCCTGTACGTTTGCGACATCTGGTACGAATTGGAGCATCTTTTACGTATGCGACACCTGTCACGCTTTCCGGCATGTTTTCGGAAGGTGAGAAGTCGTCGCTCATTCGTACTGATTTGGTCAAAAAAACCGTTTACAGAGTCTCGGTTGGTCCTAACTTGGGGCGAAAAACGTACCGGTTTGGTTTCAAACTGTTCACAGAATCTGAGTTGGTCTTAAAGAAAAAGAGAAGGAAAGAGAAAGGAAGAAAAGAAAAGAGAGAAAGAAAAAGATTTTTTTTCGCTCTCCCTGTTTTCCGTCGCAATATAATCAAGTTGGTTCAGCAACGTATGCATCCAGATCCAGATCCAGATCCAGATCCAGAACTTGGGGCAAAATCTACTGGTTTATTCTCAGACTGTTTACAGAGTCTGAGTTAATCTTAATTTGGGGCAAAACGTACTGGCTTGGTTTCAAACTGTTCACAGAATCTGAGTTGGTCTAAACTTGGGGCAAAATCTAATGGGTTTATTCTCAAACTGTTTACAGAGTCTGAGTTAATTTTGATTTGGGGGCAAACCGTACCGGTTTGGTTTTTAAACTGTTCAGAGAATCTGAGTTGGTTTTAACTTGGGGCAAAATCTACTGGTTTATTCTCAAACTGTTTACAGAGTCTGAGTTAATTTTGATTTGGGGCAAACCGTACCGGTTTGGTTTTAAACTGTTCAGGGAATCTGAGTTGGTTTTAACTTGGGGCAAAATGTTCCGGTTTGGCCTCAGATTGTTTTTAGAATGAGTTGGTCTTAACTTAGGGCAAAATGCACTGATTTGGTCTGAAATTGCTCAAGGGAGTCCAGCTAACCAGAAGTTAATGAATGTAGTTAAAAGACCAAGATCAGTCACCCTCTCAAAACAAGCTAATTCCAAAGGAGCGCGGTCTCTATGTCATCGGATCCATATGTCACCGTGGCTGTATGTCACTGTGTCTTTCTGTCACTGTCACCACCAACCCTAACCAAACTCTAACCCTAATCCCAATCCTAACCAAACTCTACCCCAATCCCAACCCAACCACATTTTGATAATAACAATAATAATAATGATTATTCATAGCACTTAATCTTACGTCATAAGCCCTAAGCGCTTACAAATATAGAAAAGGTTAAAGAAAACATAAACGAAAAACAATAAGAAGATGAGTATTGCAATAAGTACTATGCACCTACAAACAAGGGTGCATACTGACACACACCCATGAACACACGCACGCACGCACACACACACACACACACACACACACACACACACACACACACACACACACACACACACACAACTCTACCACATAGACACACTGACGTACAGATCCGGTGGTACATAAAGCCCTAAGTGACATGTCAATGTACAGGCAGAATAAACAAGATGCAAAGCATATAAACGTACTGCCAGTTTATCTTCCAGAAAAACGTCACAATGAAACATGCGTCATAATGTATTTGACGTCACAATCAAACATGCGTCATAATGTATTTCGTCACTGAGAACTATCATATAAAGCTGAGTTTGTCTGTCTGTCTGTTCGCTTATACACGGCCACAGTTTTAGGCCGATCGCCACCAAATTTGGTATCAAGTATCCTTGGTGTCCTACAAACAGCAACGTCGGGTCGGCGATCACGTGACGCATTGCATCGTGACGCAATTTGCACCCACAGACGCAAAACTCGACATCGGAACACTACACGACAGACAAACTCACCGGGGCGAGACGGGGTCGAAGCGCGTAAGCGCTAGTATTCTATAAAGAAGAAAAAACCGTTTTGGGCCGTTATAGCCATTAGTAGCGGCTATTCTGGTAAAATAAAACATCAGCATCATCCATGACCCATAATGAACATACCTAAAAATTTTCAGAAAGATCGGCCCAGAAGTTTTGTCTGGAGTGAGTGGAACACATTTTGACCACGAACAGACAGACAGACAGACAGACAAACAGACACACACACAGACAGCATTTCTTCGTTCCCATTGTAAAGTACCCCCAGTTCTATAAGAACTGGGAGTACAAAAAAGAAAAGAACTTTGCCCACATTTCCCGTGACAAAGAGCAATTCTGTCTGTTTCGTTCATACGAAAGGATGTTAAACGGTCGGTCATCAGTCAGTGAAAACAAATCGTCATTACTCAGGCTATCAAAGGGAAAGCCTGAGCAATAACGATATTCTGTTTGTGTTCCATGGAATCTGGTATGATCTGATGGAACGATAACGGTATACAGACAAGAGACAGTATGAGTGCTTGTTAGAAAATGGTCCTATATTGTTTGTTTGTTTGTTTGTTTGCCGTGTTCGTAAAGGCGATGCTGACTTACACATAGCCTTGAGCCGCAAAAGGTTCCCCATATTTCGTGTTTACACCGAGTTTTGTTGAATCGATTCCAAGGATTTTGTGTAATCTTGTTGACAGATGGACAGACAAAACAATGGACGTGTGACAAATGAGAAACTTCCGAAGCAGAGGTCAGAGAGAGAGAGACAGAGACAGAGAGAGAGAGACAGAAAGAGACAGAGAGAGAGAAGCAGAGAATGAAATGGGATCATAAATACTAGCCCTCAATATCCTTTGACGGACACCTCTCTCTCTCTCTCTCTCTCTCTCTCTCTCTCTCTCTCTCTCTCTCTCTCTCTCTCTCTCTCTCTCTCTCTCTCTCTCTCGCGTCTGCGTGTGCCAGCGCTCGTGCACGTGTGTGGATGTGTTTTGCACATTGATGTATGCAGTTTCATGTCCTTTTTTTCTCATTTGAATTGGATTAATTCAATAAATATTCTTCTGTTCTTTCTTAATATTAAATAAATGTCAGCGAACCGCCCAGAGAAACGTGGACAAACGAGTCACAAGACAACACACAACGCGTTTCGACCTCTTAGGTCTTCCTCAGGTGAAACAAAGACGGACAAAATAACGAAAATGCACTTAGCTTTGATCGCTTCAGATTGCTTCTGAGTTCAGCGCAAGGAAGGCGTCTCATTCAAAACATAATGAAGCTGGAGGTTCGGACACTTTGATTCCAGAACTCATTCATTCTGCAGAAACTGTAGCACCATTCTAGCTAATCTTGTTTAATCAAGCTTCCGTCACAGGTCAGTAGCCAGCCAGTCACGGACAGAAACAATTATTCAGTCAACCAATAAAAGAGAAAACCAAGAGATTCAAATAACAGCTGGGATATCTCTCTTTTGAATACATGTAGCAAATTGTATAGTTATTTATTTAACAAACGTCCGGTCGCTTGAATCAGTGAAAATGAAAAGTATTATTGGAGAGGAGCAAGCAGTATTTTAAAAACGATCATTTTATCGTAAATCACATATTCACATTGTTTGCAGTTATTCCGAATTACTTAGCTAAGAATAAGAAACCATATGTTTCCTTCATGGACTTTAAAAAAGCTTTTGATTTTATATTTCATTCGTAACTTTTGCCCCATACATTTGAAATATGGTCTCCGTGGAAAGAAGTTGGAAGCGATTCAAAGCATGTACCAATCGTAAAATCTTGAATCAGATGTGGTAATAGCTCAGGATTGATTTTCTATTCTGCCAGAAAGGTTTCAAACAAGGGGAATAACTAGCCCTTCATTCTTTTCACTTTTCATCAATGATTGACCATCGATGTCATCAATAACGAGAGACATTGGCGCTCAGCTCTATCCCGTAGGTATGAATTGATTGATGCTATTATTCGCTGATGATATGGCATTGATACTCGCGCTAAGTGCAGACAGTCTTGAACTTACCGTGAATTCAGATAATTCCATCATTGTCATTTATCAAAAAAAGGGACTGTATTGCCAGTCCAGAACGATGCTTTTATAAAGGCGGGGAAACAAGTATTCTTAACGCGTAGCCTAGGAATTTGATGTAGTGCGCGTCTTTCCCTTTCACAGACTTTCAGAAAACTAACAGGAAAGGGCAAAAGCAAGTTAACAGTGAAATATTCAAAAAGTTTGTGGATTCTAGGTGGAAAAAATTCAATTTATCATTTTTCAGATTCTTTGATTCGCAAGAGAAAAGCCTATGCATCATCACGGTTCCGAGTTGTGGGATTTGCACAAGTATCTATGTATTGGTTAAACACACTTTTTCACTCTGAAAAAAAAAGCCCTCCTTAAATGTGTCTCCCCTATCATCAAATGATACGGTATATGGAGAAACGGGAAGAAACCATTGTGGATAGATGCGAAGGCTCTTCGTCTTGCCAGAATAGAAAGTATTCAGCTTCCAAGAAAAGCATACAATGCGCTTCTTAGTATCGTCAGTAATGGTGTGATGCATCTCAGATATACAAAGGTAATTATCACTACTTGTGTCTGATTTCGTATGCCGAAACCAAGAAATACAGAATATTGATCATTTTTTTTTGTACGAGTATAAGACACTTTTGTCAAGGGGAACGCAGCAGATATTCAATGTACAGAACATTTAAAACAGAGTATCCTATTGAATCTTACTTTGACTTACTGAAAATATGAAACCTCGAGGTATCAACACTCTGTTTAGGTTAGGCATTTCTGACATCAAAACACATGAATTTTCGACTGACGCTGTGTGCAATGTCGTTAAGAAGATGAAACGCCATTTTCTGTTTTGATGTTTGGTGATAAATGAATTAGATAAATATTTCTTTCACACACCGAATTGGGAAAATTTGTAGTGCGATCAATATTGGTTGTGTATGAGTCAAGCATTTGAACGATGTTGCAAGATATGTTTACTATAGCCTGTAATTTAGAAACATGCCACAAAGTTAGTAATCGAATCATCATCGGCGGATTATCATAAATACGCTTTGAATGGAATTTTTCAAATGCAGATAGATCTATAGCGAATGAACACAATAGAAAATCAAATTC
>JADBJO010000072.1:1162500-1182500 GCA_016801955.1 Conus betulinus
ACGCTGGAAGTCTGATGGTAGCGGTTGACTACCCAGCATGCGCCCTTTGTTGCACCTTTTCAAGCGCTGTTTTGTCCCCTTCCTGGTAGGGTCCCATACTTGGCAGGCATACTGCACGGTCGGGCGAACCAGGGTTTTGTAGGCTCTCTCCTTCGTCTTGATGGAGCCTATCTTGAGATTCCGCTTGACAAAGCCAAGGGTCTTTGAGGCTTTGTTGATGATATTGCTGATGTGGGGTTCCCATTTCAAGTTGGTAGACAGGGTAACACCCAGATACTTTTCCTCCGTGGTGGCCTGGGGGCTTTGGCCGTGTAGGTGGTAAGGGGCCATGTGTTTCCATTTCAAGTTGGTAGACAGGGTAACACCCAGATTCTTTTTCCTCCGTGGTGGTCTGGGGGGGTTTGGCCGTGCAGGTGGTAAGGGGCCATGTGTTTTCCGCCAAAGTCAAGTTTGTGGCACTTGTCCGGATGGAAGGATATGAGCCAAGTCTACTCCCATGCTTCCAGTTTGTCTAAGTTTTCTTGGAGGACGATTGCCCCCCCCCCCCCCCCTCCCTCTCTCTCTCTCTCTCTCTCTCTCTCTCTCTCTCTCTCTCTCTCTCTCTCTCTTATTCAAGATTCAACAGAACTTGATGTTTAAAGAACTCATTCGTAACATTGGCATGATTTTTTTTAATGTAGTAGTGTTCCATTCTGCTGGATTCCATCACATTATGGAATCCATTGTAATGAAAGAATTGATAGACTGACAAAAAGTGAAGCAAAACGTGTTGACAATGCATATAGTTTTAAAATTTCCCTGTCATTTCTAGAGGGATAAAATTATGTTCTTACAGAATGCGTGTTGGAAGCACTTCAGAAAGAAGCTAAAAGATTCTGGGTACTTTCTATCCAACCTAAGAAAAAAAATCGCCCACCACAGTATGATACTATCTTAAGAACTCGAAATGGCTTATATCATGTTAAGTCAATGACTTCTTTGATTTATACACTTAATTTAAACTAAATGTTTTTAAAACAAATTTACAAATGACATAAAATGCATTTGTGGTGGAAAAATATCAAATATGCATATGCTTCTAAAATGTAAACGGTTGAAAAACTTTTTGCCTGCTTTATCTGAGTCTTCCTTGGATGAAATTTTAAATAATTCCTCACAGTGGATTAGCATTAACTCAAAGTCCGATTTTTTCTTACCTGTAATGAGATGCAGCAGATCTATATTGTATTTGATGTTACTTAGGTTATTCTTAATTGTTGCTGCGGTTTTTTTTTTTGTTTGTTTGTTTGTGTGGTTTTTTTTTTTTTTAATTGTTAATTTTTTGTCTAAGATCACATGACGTGAATAGATATTAGATTGAAGACTACACACACACACACACACACACACACACACACACACGCATATGGAAAGAGAGAGAGAGAGAGAGAGATAGAGAGAGAGAGAGAGAGAGAGAGAGAGAGAGGAGAGAGAGGCAAACAAAAACATCAGGGGGGGAAAGTGCCACCCAAAAGTAAAGTTATAAACAAAAAAAAAAAAAAGGGGGGACAAACCTCACGCGCCTGTCCACGCGCTGGGGGAGAGAAGAGCAAAAAGATGAACGATCTACACACAACTTGGGGCAATTACATGCAAATGTGCACGTGACGCGGCAGGGGAGGAGTGGACTTTAACTCTTTTCCACGCGCGCCATCGGAACCAGTCGAAAAGATCTCCTCTCGCCGCCCAGTCAGAGACACCACTGCGTTATTTCCTCTCAGCTTTAAGAGAAGGTAACCGTGTCTAGGCTTCGTCCAGGACTCTCAAGAGTTAATTGGCGTAGATTTCTGAGTGTGCTGGCGGTAAGTACCAGTCTCTCTGGATAATGTCCATGTCGATTATCCGGCCACGGGAATTTGCCTACGGTCTTTGTTTTCCTTTGTTTTTTTTTTCTTCTTTTTTTTTTTAATTAAGCGTGTTTACGATATGATTTTGCTCGGAAATTTCTGTTTGAGTCTGATTGTGACAAAAGTGTGTGTATGTTTCTTGTTTTTTTCATGTCCATGTTTTATTGCGATTTAATGGCAACTCTGTGGAGGGCAGTCTGTTTCTATGTGATGTACTTACTACTGGATATAAAAACAGGCGCGTCTAAATTATGAGGAGTTACATGCTGTTAGATATAAACACTTTGCAGTGGACTGCATAAAAACTTTGTACACAGATGTTCCACCTGATGTGATTTGTTTTTCTTTTTAGTTCCCGAAAGAGATAACGACTTTTTATCTAAGATTTTGCGAAGGCAAAAACAAAAAAACAAAAACAATCTTAAGTATTTAGCGGGCTAACGAAAATTATATTGTTTCTTCCCCTACAGCTATGCAGAAAACTGACTTTGATCAGATGAAGCCCTGACATGGCCCTTTGCGGTCGTCTGAGCTATATGCGTCTTGACTTGATTTGATCTGATCAGGTAATATGTGTTGTGCCAAGCTGCAGGTCTGGATGTGGAAATCCACATCATTCACGAAAGTGAAGACGTCCTGCCTGAAAAAGATTACATTACTTTCAAGAAAAATAAACAATTAAAAAGTGGTATATATATATATATATATATATATATGTGTGTGTGTGTGTGTGTGTGTGTGTGTGTACATAATGTATGCATATATGTATGTGTGTATATATGTGTGTATGTATGAATAGGGTCACTCTGTGTTTAGCCTGCTTTTTGTTTTTGTTTCGAAATTTTCAGAAGTTACTCATTAGTGTGAAATTGAAATTGATTAAGAGCATGACCAAAAAAAAAAAAAAAAAAAATGCGCATTGCTTGAAAACTACTTGCATCAAGCAGGTTACGTGAATGGGCTTCTGTTTTTTGTTTCATTGTCTTATGTTTTGTTTTGTTTTAATTTTGTGTCGGACTGCAGGCAAAAGCTGTCGCACTGATTTTAACGAAACTTGCCGGAAAGATGTGCGATGTACCCTACAGACCAGGCTATTTACTTGCCGGAAAGATTCACTTTTGGGGTTGATGTAAATCAAAAGGGGAATCCAGGATTTGTTTTTGTTTTTGTTTTTAACGTTCTCCCACATTCAAAGATAGAAGATACTGTATATTGTCAAAATTTCGCCCCCATAATAAACAGTTAGATAAATGAATAAATACAAAATAAATCTATAGATAAATATATGAATGACGATGATGATGATAATGTTAATTATGATAATTATGATGATGGTGATGAGATAACGATAAAAAAATAATGAATATCATCACCACCATCAGACTGATTAGATATTCTGATGACTGCGAACTTGTAAGATGTAGTACGAATCTGAATGGAAACCTTGGCCCAAGAAGCACAAAGATGTTGTACCCTTCGCAGAGGTCTGCATTCTCCTTGTCTGACAATCAAACCGTTATTTTAGTGAACGTTGGGTTTTTCTGGTCCATTGTTGAAAGAAACGCTTGAATGAAAACGAACTTATTTTTTTTAGCCCTGTGACTTCTCTTTGTTGGCACTAATCATGGTTTGCACGTGCTTATATCGTCCACATCGAGCGAACTACTGTGAGTCGCCATTGCATTGGTGTCCGCTGGTCTCAGAACCCGAACTAACAAACATGTCACCTATAGACAGTGTGTAAAACGAGTTGTTAGATGATCTTCGTTCTCCTTCTCCAAGACATTATGTTGTCAACTACGTCTGCTTGTGTGTTTGTCTGTCAGCAGAATTGAGCAAAAGTATCACATCCATTTTAACGACACTTGGTGGAAAGATGGAATGTGTCCCAGGGCCAAAATCGTTGAAAATTTGGGGTGGTGACAATAGGCGAATCCAGGATCCGTTCATTAAGATTGAAACACATTTTCTACTCGATAAACAATTAGCAGGTACTATCTACGACCCGGAGTGATGTGCTTTCGTAAACTATAAACTTGCGCATGATAGAAAGGTTTACGTGTTGTCTTTTCCATGTGATATTGCAAAAAGCACATGGGTAGTCACTCTTCACTCTTTCAGTCAGCATCTACAATTACTTCCCCAGGTGGAAACAAAATTATGTGTAGCCGGCGTGTGAACTCAACCGAGCGCCTTTTGTACTATTTGTTTGTATGCATGTGCGTTTCTTTCACACACACACACACACACACACACACACACACACACACACACACACACACAGCCACACACACACACACACACACACACACACACACACACACACACACACACACACACTTTTTTTTCTTTTTCCTTTTTTTTTTTAAAAACTTTTCATAACTTAATTAAGTTGTGGAAGGTCTTCTGCGTGCTTCAATAGTGTCAAACATGACGTTGTAATCTACAACTAGAACGGAAGCAATAGATAAATAGTTGAATAAACATATGAAAGTGATCAGGGTATTTGGAATTACCAGTTTTGAACGAACAAGTGTTTTCAACACATGCGTCATCAAAGAAGGTCTTATTGATGGCAGTCTCGCTCCGCGTCGTTTTGTTTCTGTTTTTCCCCTCTGTTTCGTTCTTTCTTTCTCTCTCTCTCTCTCTGTCTTTCTTTCGTTCATTCGTTCTTTCTTTCGTTTGTTCATTCGTTCATTCGTACTTTTATTCTTTCTTTCTTTCTCTTTTCTTTCCTTCTTCTTTCTTTCTTTCTTTCTTTCTTTTTTTCTTTCTTTCTTTCTTTATTTTTTCTTTTTTTTCTTTCTTTCTTTTCTTTCTTTCTTCATTTTTTTCTTTGCATGTATCCTCCTTCGTTACTTTTACACACACAGTCTGTTCAAACACCTTCAAGTACCACCTTTAAGTTCATGATTCATAAAAGCAAGCACTTTCATCTTCAGGGAAAACTGATATCATTCACGGTGCATGCTGGTAACGTCAATGTCTTAATTTCCAGCACCCGTTTATAAGACATGGTAACATCGGAACCGGGCAGAAGAAGGGGGAAGGGTGCCATGAGGCACCCGCCTTCCCTCCATGAAACTGTTGGATGGCCACTACTAGTTTCTTGTCCCCAAAGTATTTGAAGCAAAAAAAAAAAAAAAAAAAAAAAAAAAAAGAGATGGACGGCTTGTTCTGGTGTGTCCCGTCCCATACCTCCTCCCCCCTCCCCCTCGCCCAGTTTTATTGAGAGAAAAAAAAAATTGGCTGAAAAAGGAACACTTCTTTGCACACACACACACACACACACACACACACACACACACACACACACACACACACACACACACACACACACACCGCCGCTTTCATGAACATTTGGAAGAGGAGTCTTCCTCAACCCATCCCCCACACCCTCTCTCTCTCTCAAATAAAAAAAAAAGCTGGAAGACTGCGATGATGTTTTCATGTTTTTGCCAGTTCAGGCTTCCTCCACCCCCTCCCCAACCCCACTCCCTTGCCCTCCGTCTTCCCCTCCCAGTGCAAAATGTTTTCCAATCCCATGAAGACAGAAACTTTTTTTTTTTTTTTGGGTCTGAAATCAAACCAAGATACTGTATTCAAGAGGAGTTTACTCCTTTAACAGCAGCAAAGAAAAAAAAAGAAAAAAAAAAAGAAAAAAGAAAGAAGAAAGAAAGGGGAAAAAAAAAGAAAGAAAAGAAAGAAAGAAAGAAAGAAGGAACCACGCTTCCAGGAAATATTTATTTATCGCCAGTTGCCCATGACGTCAACAATCCACATTCAAAGAAAGATAAATCTGTCAGGATGTTTCGGGAAAGCGAAGACATCTGCCAAAGTCAATATAGTCTTCGCAGCGTTTCCTGTTCCGCCGGATGTGGATCCGGGACCTGATTCCATGGTATCTCTGTTTGACGTGTCCCCAGAATAATCGCAAATGCATCGAAACTGCGCCTGACGAGGTCATCATTGTCTCATTAAAAAGGAGAAGAGGTCTCACTGCCTTTGGAACTGTGAGCTCAGCAGGTCTTTCTGGTCAGAGGTGCAAGATTCTTTCATGATACCTGTTACGACACTGACAGTTTACAGTAAACGAAAGAAAGGTATTTTTTAATACAAGGATAAACTTGATAAAAACACAGTCTTTTACCTTTTTTCACACAGGAATAGTTTGCTGAAGCGAAGCTTTCGGCCTCCATCCAGAGGCCTTCGTCAGCGCCGAATGTCTCGCTGAGTGAGTTGGGTTCGGTGCACGTGATCTCGCGATGAACTCGAGTCACGCGACCGAACAAGGGAAGTGTAGGCTGCTGGTAGGTTGTGTCGCCCCCGGTCTCGGTTGAGGGAAGGAGACGTGGGCCGCGATGTAGATGGCCTCCTTTGCTCCTCTTTGGAACCATTTAGGTTTCTGGTCCAGGACGCTGACATTGTCTCGGGAGAATTCATGTCCGCTGATGTTCAAGTGTTCTCCGACTGGCGATGATTCTCTCTTGTGTTCTTTGATGCGGAGTTTCAATTTCCCTTTCTGTTTCTCCGACGTATGTCTGGTCACAGTCTCCACACTGGATCTCGTAGATTGCCCCTGATCGTTCTAGTTAGTCCACTTTGTCCTTTGGGACCACTAGTCTGCTTCTGATGGTGTTGTAGGGCTTAGAGTGGACCACCACGCCAATCTTCCTGATCTTGCGGGCGGGGGCTTCCGTCACACACCCTTGACATAGGGCATGGTGACATGTCCAAGGGTGGGGCTCGTTTTTTCTTGGTGGAGGGGTGGGGAGCGGTCTTCTTGCTTCCTGGTAGGTCCCAGGCCCATTTGGGGTAGCCTGAGATGCTCAGCACTTCCCGAGGTGGCGGAGTTCCTCTTCACGTTTTTGACTGGGTGGAGCAGATGGTATTTGCTCGGTGACGTAGGGTTCGGATCACTCCCAGCTTGTGAAGGATAAACTTCATGTGTGAAAATGCTTTTCTTTATTATTCGCAAAAATGATGTGTTTATCAGTGCAGTCATAAGATAGTAAAACCGACTGTGATCGTGTTGAAGAGAAAATTGAAACATAGATAAGAAACAGAACTTTACAATCGAAAGATCAATATGATGCCAGAATGTGAATTGTGTGTGTGTGTGTGTGTGTGTGTGTGTGTGTGTGTGTGTGTGTGTGATGAATGGGCAAATTATTTGCCTCTCGTATGACCTATCGATCAGTGATCGATCTCTTTTTTTCTTTTCAAACTGGATTTGATTCTTGCTTAAAAGCGATAATTAAACAGCTATGATATTCTCGTCAATGTTTTTATAAAAAGAAAAATCACCGCATCTGTTGGAAAAAACAAAAGAATGTAGAACAGTATCAGTGAGATGACTGAGAAAGCGGAATGTGGAGATATAGGGGTAAGGATAGAGGGAAGGAAGTGGTTGGAAGAGGGGGGTGGGGGGTGGGATGGAGGAGTAAAGGAACTGGAAAAGAAAGGAGAAAAAAAAGTCTGCAATAACCGAACAATTTTCTGTTGTTTTCGGTCTTTGTCATACACCATGTTGATGATGGTTTGTGTCTTCTATGTGCATGACATACGCACGACACGTGAATGTATATATTGTGAACACTGTATGTTACAAAGACCGAGACTTTTTTTTAAGTTGATAAGATAAAAAAAAAATATATCAAGTAATGAAACAGCCAATGATCGAATTCTTGTTCAAGGAACTAATAAAGCGTACTATTTTGAGATTTTAACGAGTGCACAGTTACCTAAATTAAAAAAAAAAATACAAATAAATAAAAGATAAATGAATAAATAAATAAATATATAAAAAGGTCATTATTGTCTCAGCTTCCACTTTGGAAGAAGCTGTAGGTTCTGTCTCACCTTTTATCTTGCAGTGACAACAAATTAATGAATGGCCATCCCTCCTACAATTGTTATTTTTTTTAACTAGTTCTTCGTTTTAATCCGGATCGGCTTCAAGCATTATGACTTCATAAATATCAACACACCCATCAAACCTATTCTTTTTAATAAACGGAAACGCATGCATAATTTTTTTGAGATTTTACAACAACAACAACAACAACAACATGCTTGTTGTTGTTGTTATTGTCGTCGTACCCTGGCTAAAAGACTCCAGGGATTATCCGAACAGCCGAAGTACTTGAACACATTGGTATAAATGCGTCAGCTAGGGATGAGAACATTACGTGAGTGACCGTTTTGATTACTCCGCCACGTGAACAGCCATACCCCGACTTCGAGGGATTTGGAGACTGATGGTGTTATACTAGGAGCTTGTCACGACTGAAGACAATCCCCGTGTAACTACAGCCTTGGTGTTCTAGCCTATGTCAGTTGGTCTGACACAGCCTTAAACCAAGGCAGAAACGCTTGTTTAAATGTCACATTTTGCGATATCAAATAAAATGTGGGGGAAAAAAACATGGATCCGCCTTTGAATCCGGCTTGTGCCAAAATTCAGTCTCTTCCGGTCTGGGACTTATCCATCTTTCTTCCAAGTTTCCTTTTAATCGGTTCAGCTATTTTCTTCCCCCCCCCCCCCCCCCCCCCCCCCCCCCCCCCCCCCCTTTCCAGAATCTTGATGACAGACAGACAGACAGACAGACATACAAAGCAACAAACGCGGTTGAAAACAATCATCTGCCTAGCGGAGATAACTGCGTCTGTTTGACACACGAGTAACCCGCCCGCGATGACTGCTTGAAGGAACAACAAAACTGATGTGCATAATACATGCTAATAAGTGACGACATGATGAGTCATGAGCGAGCGGATGACAAAGTGAATTCGTCTATTATAGTGTGTGTGTGTGTGTGTGTGTGTGTGCGTGCGTGCGTGCGTGCGTGTGCGTGTGTGTGTGTGTGTGTGTGTGTGTGTGTGTGTGTGTGTGTGTGTGTGCAGCACACGCGAATAAGCGATGACGTGATGGGTCAAGAGTGAGTAGGTGACAAAATGAATCTTTAGTGTATGTGTGCGTGCGTGCGTGAGCGTGCGCGCGCGCGCGCGCGCGCGCGTGTGTGTGTGTGTGTGTGTGTGTGTGTGTGTGTGTGTGTGTGTGTGTGTGTGTGTGTGTGTGTGCAGCATTTGGTGGTATGTTTACAAACTACCGTTGCTCTGCTTCAAGATTCTCTGTTCTTTTTGCCTCCCGTTTGGGTACTTCATCAGTTGTTGATTTACCAGGGCACCCTTAGAAAAAAATAACTTCAATCCACCAAGTTCCTACACATTAGACATTAATCAGTTAATCAATGAAAACTTGTTTTCATCTTCATCTCAGCTTTTCTTCTTTACTTGGTTTTGTAGTTTTGTTTGTGATGTTTTTTTGTTTGTTGATTTGTTTGTTTATTTCAAAGGGCAGTCCTGTGAAAAGGCCTTCGGCGTGCCTAAATTCTCCACTATTAGATTCTCAGTCCTCTTCTCTCTCCTGGTCTTCTTTATTTATTATTTTCTTTCTTTCTTTTTTCCTTCTGCTCTTTCCATGTCACATTTTTATCTCGCTTACTCCATTGTTTGTTTTGAGTTCGGTGAGCAAAAGAAGAAAAAAAAAACTTTCAATGTGCCTGATTGTCTACCATTTGAAAATTCTATTTCTTCTCCTTCTTTTTCTTCTTCTTCTGTTAATTTCGCCCTCGTTTTCTTTTCATTTTTTTTTCTGGCATCCTTTCTTTCTTTTTCCATTCTTCAGCAATGAAAATCCACCTTTAAGGGGTGTTTAAGCCATCACTGTTTTTACTTCAGGGCTTTTGTGTGCAAGTCCGCATTACAAAGAAAAATAACAACAACAACAAACAAAAATCGTGTGTTCACCAATTTCCTTCGGATCAGGAATAAAAATCGTATAGGGTATTGTTGTTGTTGATGTTGCTGTTGTTGTTGATGTTGTTGTTGTTGTTGTCTTCTTTTTACGTATTCAAAACACTTATTGACATTTCCGTGTAAGGAGACTATGAGTTGGTTTAATAACGGGAAAACAAGAGCTCTCTTATACCACACTAAAGTTAACCGAACGTAAAAGCGATGTAAAAGTCAATGAAAAAAAAACCATGCCGGAAATGTTCAGAAGAGACATAATTTATACACGGACACGGGCTTTTTGTAAATCAAAATAATGAAGCGCAGATTAATAATTGGTCAGACTATCCCCATTCGTTACCAAGAGGGGGGAGAAGGGATGGTGTTGTTTTTGTCATTGTTGTTGTTGTTGTACTTTACTTTTGCTTGTAATATGTTCTTCGCTTGTTTGGTCTGTTCTCTTGTCTCTGTTCTGGATAGCCTTGCATATATTTGGTTGCACACCAGCTTGCCCTCTTGATCAGGCACGTAGGTAGGGAGACTGTCCACGCTGTTCGCAGTGGACACTGGCTGTGCAGACTACAGTGTCCATTTGCAGTGACAGTAGGGGGGGGGGGGGGGGGGGGGGGGTCAGCCATACTTCGTTTCTCCGTCAGAGCGTAATGATCATGACCATTCACATCATCATCGAACTCACACTGCCTTGCTAACGGCTAGGTGTGCTATCCATGGAGCTACGGCGACGATCCTCTGGTTTTTTTTTGTTTGTTTTGATTTTTTTTTTTTTTTTTTTTTGGTTGTGTTGTGTGTGTGCTTTGTTTGTTTGTCTGTTTTCATATCTGGCATATAGACGAGGACACGTAATCAAGCCACTACAGACATGTTGTCGAAATGTTACGGCCCTTTGGATGATGAACAGCGTGTGCTGCTGGACGAAGTCCGATCTGTTTTTAATGAAAGCTGAATTAGCACTGTATTCGGGGAGCACTCGAGCTGAAGTGCGAAAAACCTATCGGCTGGCTGTTCTTGTTGGCAGCCTGAAATTCCCGCTGAAATATGGCAATAATTTCACATATCAAGGTCGCCTTTGGAACCACACGCTCAAGCAGCTCAGTCCTGCTCGTCTTGTTTGTTATTGAAGTTCAGATCCCACTAATCTTTCGCTTGAATCCACTCCACTGCAGGCAAAAAAGATATGCTGGGGCTCAGACTTAAAATAGGCACAGGGGAAACAACTCCGAGAAGTTGTCTGAATCAAAGGAGACATACGCGTCAACAGCAGTAGTTTCCTTATCCGCTCATGATCTCATCGTATTGGATGACGTCCTCGTCATTACATGGAGTTCTCTGTATGAAATTCAAACAGCTCTTCACTGGGGAAGAATGTATTGCTGTTGTTTGTTTGTTTTAGAGCACATCTTGTATTTATTTCAACCTGCCGCGTGTTTTATCTATCTTGTATTTATTTGATGTTGATGTTGTTTTATCTTATTCTGTTTTAATTTTTTTAATTATATTTCTTTATTTATTTATTTTCATTTTTTTCTTTTTATTTTTTTTTTTTTTTTTTTTTTTTTTTTTTTGGGTGATTTTTTTTTTTTTTTTTTTTTTTTTTTTTGAACAACTGCCTTGTTGATGTGAGTTCTTTTACGTGCGGAAAGGGCCTGTCTGCATTTTTTTTTTTTTAATCGTCTCAAATTTAATGTCTCTTCAAAACGATTTCGCACTCAGACTACTAAAACAATGTAGAGTAGAAAGGGAGACAAATCAAAACAAACAAAAAGGCAAATGACATGTATGAGATTCGAACCTTGGACTCGGTTGATATCTGGCCTCCATGTGTTCATGGGTTTGTGTGCTTGGCAACCTCACTGCCAATAACTGCCTGTTCACGACTGGTTGCCTGTGTCATCCTCAGAACCCCTCCATAGCCATGTCTGCCATCAAGCTGCTGATGTCAGTGATGATAGCGTCTTTGATGATGACGTCACTGGTGAGGGCGCTTGCTACAACAAGCCCTCGCCGACGGACCCTCAAGCTGGAGTCCGTGCCCCTCACAGGGGCGCGACCGGTGAGTCTCACAATGTGTGTGTGTGTGTGTGTGTGTGTGTGTGTGTGTGTGTGTGTGTGTGTGTGTGGGTGTGTGTGTGTGTGTGTGTGTGTGTGTGTGGTTAGGTGTGTGTGTGTGTGTGTGTGTGTGTGTGAGAGAGAGTGAGATAGAGAGAGAGAGAGAGAGAGAGACAGACAGACGTCTATGTCAATGTGAGGTGTGAGTTATACACAAGAATCTGTTATATAACAAGATATGCAACTGTTGTAACATAAAAAGATACAGCAACAAAACAATAACATAACAAAGAACAGAAAAGATACAACACAATGAAACACAACAAAGAACAAAGCAACACATCAGAATGCAATGGAACGCTGTTCAACACTGTAGAGTAGTACCATAACCCCAAACAGTACAACACAATATACCATACCACACTGTGCATTATAAATAACCAATACAAGGCGAAGCAATACAATTACAGCCCACGCGCGTTGCCTCAAAATTCAGTACATTACTCAACAAAAGTACGCGACAACACAATACAACAAGCAGCAACACAACAGGGCATACACGAACGCAGTATACAACAAAATGAAACAATACAAACCAGCAATTTATGATATAGGATAGAAAAAGAAAATGCTATAGCACGACACAGTACAAAGGAGCACAATACAATTCGCAACAACATCATTCACATTACAACATAACACACACTGTTAGTCATCACATACAGCGCACCTCAAATAATAATTCCCATTTAACACGGTAGCGAAACAAGCCACTATATGTTCTTTCAATATAAGTGCAATAATATACAAATACCTATGTATATAAAAACATTCGAAGTAGGTAAAAACCCAAGCAAACAAGATCAAAATTTCCCAAATTTTCGACTGCAATTGCCTTGTTCAGGGGGTACAGACTCTCTCTCTCTCTCTCTCTCTCTCTCTCTATATATATATATATCTCTATCTCTCTCTCTCTATATATATATATACACACACACACACACACACACACACACACACACACACACATATACATATCTATCTATCTATCTATCTATCTATATATCTATATATATATATATATATATATATATATATATATTACAGTGCCACAAGTCCATTACGGCTCTGTGAATACTGAACACGTGACAGCCCATATTACGTACAGCAGCAAGCTCGATTTCTTTTATTTTCAATACAGCGAACACAGCAGTAATTCTGGCAGTAATCAAACTAAAAGCATGTAAAGCTTAACATGCACTGATATACATAGATGATTTTGCTTCAGAGATCCCATTTACATTACGCCATCAAGCGGTTCATTCACACCCACCTTGTTTGTCATGTAATTTCAGTACCCATTTTCCCATGAGACTGAAAGCTAGCTGCCGCCATGTTGAACGCCGCCATGTTGAAAGAACGCTCGGTTTTAAAATAGACACTGGGAAGCAGCTCCAGTAAATTATCTGTAAACAAGACAGCACGCGTGGACAGCAGCAGCCTGCTTATGTTTCTTTATCCTCTTACGGGTAGATATTCGTTCATTTGATGTTCTCGTTTGCCTATTGGATGAGGCGAGAGAAAATAGCATGTTTCTTTACCCTCTTACAGATAGATATTCGTTCATTTGATGTTCTCGCTTGCCTGATTGATGTAGAGATAGAAAATAGCACGTTTCTTTCTTTTCTTTGTCCTATTACGGGTAGACATTCATTAATTTGATGTTACGGGTAGATATTTATCCATTTGATGTTCTTGTATGCCTATTGGATGAAGAGAGAAAGAAAAACTGTTGTTGTTGTTGTTGTTGTTGTTTGTCTCAACGGTACTGATCATGTCTTGAGAGGCTGCTGTAATTGCCGCAGCTTTCTAATGACCGTTAATCATAGTCCTTCATTAACTTACAAATCATCACAGCCCCCTGTTTCACAATTTGCCGCGAAAAGACAAACGAGCCTGTAGTTAAGAGTTAATTAAGCTCAATATCGGTCGTCCGTCAGTCGGAGCTCGCTGGCTGTAAGGAGACAATGTGGGCCTGAGTCAGTTCATTCCCCGATGATTGATGGACAATCGGAGAAACTCGCACGCCCTTAAAGTATGGACCTAATGGTCGTAATAGTGACGTGACTTGAGCGGGTGTGGGCGTGAACAACCTACTTAACTTCCGTTTCCTTTCCAATTCATCTCCTCCCCCCCCCCCCCCCCCCCCCATCCCCACCCCACCCGCATTCACCACCCCCCCCCCCCCCCCCCCATCCCAACGTCCCAGTCTCTACTCCCTCTCCGCCACCCACCAGTCCATTCCGCTTACCTTATCCCCCCACCCGCCTCCCTCCACCTACCCTCCCCCCCTCAATGTCTCCCTCCATTTTCAACGAGTTACGTGCCCAAATAGTTCATGTCCAGTTCGAAAGACAGTTTAAAATTTTCAGAGAATCGTACAGCCCGAAGCATTTGTTGATGTTTATTCAAAGTCAAAAACGAGAGAGAGAGAGAGAGAGAGAGAGAGAGAGAGAGAGAGAGAGAGAGAGAATGAATGAATGAATGAATTATAGTTTATTTATGTAGGCCTCAGCCCCTCATGAAGGGGTACATGTACAATACTTAACATTCATCATACCAATTCAAACACACAGGTACAAGTAGAGAGAGAGAGAGAGAGAGAGAGAGAGAGAGAGAGAGAGAGAGAGAGAGAGAGAGAGAGAGAGAGAGTGACAGACAGAGACAGACAGACAGACAGAACTTCATTCTTAATGGAAACAAGAAAAGGTTTCATGTAGAATTTTTGTTCTCTTAATGCGTAAGTCTGCTATGCACCAATTGGCCACTTTCATTCGCAGCGCTTTTGCCATTCTATCATCTTAACTGGCATAAATCCATTTTCTTAACCCCTCCTGGCAGATCGGTGTCGCCATTTAAGCTGTCACATTAAGTCTGGGTGTAATTAGGGCGTCACGACTAGCTGGCATGACACAGTTCCCACGATTCCTATTGATCACGTGCTCTTTCGCACACAGCACTTCGTCGGCTAGCAGAGCCGCGTGCATACGAGATACAGAGCAAGTCTTCAGACATCAAAACTATTTATGGTTCATTATTTCGGGGATGTGTGGGTGGACGTTTGGGTGTGGCAGTGGGATGGCGGTCGAAGGGGGTGGGGGGGGGGTGGGGGGGTGGGAGGAAGATGTCTTCTTCTCCGTCCTCTATCCCTGAAAAGCAGCGTGTTTGTTGTTGGCATCGGAGGCGGTGACGATTAGATAGGCAAAGAAAAATATGAAGTCAGAAACTGGGTGGTATAATAATTCTCTCTCTCTCTCTCTCTCTCTCTCTCTCTCTCTCTCTCTCTCTCTCTCTCTCTCTCTCTCTCTCTCTCTCTCTCTCATCATCATCATCATCATCATCATTATCATCATCGTCATCGTCATCGTCGACGTCATCGTCGTCGTCGTCGTCGCTGTCGTCGTCGTTGTTGTCATCGTCACAAAAGGATATACTCTCTCTCTCTCTCTCTCTCTCTCTCTCTCTCTCTCTCTCTCTCTCTCTCTCTCTCTCTCTCTCTGAAACAGTGGCGCTGAGGTCACACACCACAAGTGGCGAAAAAAAAAATTACGAAAACATCAGTTATTCATTTCTGTAATTCTTTTGAAGCCCAGCAACATTTTGAGACATATCAGAATAAGACTGAATGTAGCGCACACTTCCATCCCCATCCTGTCCCCCGTCCCTCCACCTCACTGACTTCTTTTTGAAGGATCTTACTGACGACATCGTGACACACTAGAATCCCATGATCTAATGCACACCTGACGTTAGTTTTCAACCCCTAAAACTCCTCCGTGGCCTATCTTTACTCCAGATGGGCTCTACATGCTAGTTCAGTTTAGTCTATCTACTGTGTACCCACGCGCACGCGCGCGCGCGCGCGCGCACGCACACACACACACACACACACACACACACACACACACACACACACACACACACACACACATATGCATGCACACACACACGCACGCTCGTACGCTCGCGCGCATACACACACACACACACACACGTGCATACATAAACACACGCACGTACGCACGCACGCACGCATATATATAATATATATATATATATATATATATATATATATATATATATATATATATACACATATAATGCTTGCATATATGTACACATACATAAACAGATATAGATATATATGACGAAAGGTATTAAAACCGAAATTTAAATTTTGTTTGTATTTTTATATACCTTCATTGTTCTTTACACACGCACACACACACACACACACACACACACACACACACACACACACACACACACATATATATATATATATATATATATATATATACATATACATACATATACATACATACATATATATATATACGGAAAGAGGAGAGAGAGAGAGAGGGGGGGGAGGGGGGGGGGGGGAGAGAGAGAGAGAGAGAGAGAGAGAGAGAGAGAGAGAGAGAGAGAGAGAGAGATCATACAAAGAATGAAACGACGAAACCGTTAATAGGAAAGCAAAGGAAGGGGGTGAAAAAGAGAAGTGATGGAAATGGGAGGAGGAGGAATAACTGTATCTTCTTGTCCGTCAAGCATTCGGTCCTGTCGATTGGTTTACAAGAAAAAAAAAAAAACCCGATTCTTTAAGGAGAGGGAGTGGACTGGAAGAGGGATAAGAGGAGAAGGGGGGTTTACTACCGTCGGATGGTTTAGTTTTCATCTACGTCCGTTTCTTTGTTTCATTGTTTGTTTGTCTGTCAGCAAGATGACGCCCAAACTACGAAAGCGATTTGAACGAAACTTGGTTTATTTAAAGAAAAAAAAAAAGAAAAAAAGAAAAAGAAAAAAAAAGCACGTTGCCCTTCGATGGACCCAGTCATTTTTTTTTTTTTTTTTCTTTTCGGTTTTTTTTTTTTTTTTTTTTTAATCTGATTTGAGCTGCGGATCTAGGATCAAAGGGCGGATCCAATATCTGCTGGACTGTGGCTGCAGACAGGTCTGCGATTGTAGAACCTGACAACTTCCGATGGGTAGACAATGAAGACAGTCATTAGGGTCATACTCTGCTGATGCGTAGTTACATGGTCCAAATCCGCCATCGGCTGAGCATCACTGCATCGCCCAAGAATAAAGCGTTCCTTAATTTCAACACTCGCTCGCTTTGAAATGTTTAGACTTTTTGCTCTTAGTCGTGTGTGTCTGTGTGGGTTTTGTTGTGTTTTGGTTTGGCTTGGTTTTTTTTGTTTTGTTTTATATCGTTTTGTTTTGCTATGTTTTATTTTGCTTTGTTTGGCATGTATTCGTCAAATATCGATTGAAAGTAATTTGTCTCACCTGAAAGTAACACTAACTATCAAATCAAACCTTACCATGTATATTTCAATCAATTCGGCCGCGGTATTTGACTGAAAGAGATATATCTGTCAAAATACACATTCACCTCATGGGGTTTTAGTCGGGGTGGAGGGGTGCGGGGGGGGGGGGGGGGGGGGCGGCTCCTAAGAGCAAGACTACCCATATAGCCTTGGCTATTGGCAAAGACTGCTGGAACAGTGGGAAAAAGATTGGATTCCAAGAGAATGTAAAGATTTAAGACAAAACAATCCGGTCCATTACATCAACTTTGATTGACCGGTGTTTACAATCTAATGAACAAGATTAGATTCCAAGAGAATTTGAAGATTTTAGACTAAACAATCCATGACTTCAACTTTGATTGACCGGTGTTTACAATCTAATGAACAAGATTAGATTCCAAGAAAATGTATAAAGATTTTAGACAATCTATTACTTCAACTTTGATTGATGGTGTTTTACAATCTAATGAACAAGATTAGATTCCAAGAGAATGTGAAGATTTTAGACAAAAACAATCCATTACATCAACTTTGATTGACCGGTGTTACAATTTAATGAACAAGATTAGATTCCAAAAGAATGTAAAGATTTTAGACAAAACAATCTACTACTTCAACTTTGATTGACCGGTGTTTACAATCTCATGAACAAGATTAGATTCCAAGAGAATGTGAAGATTTCAGACTAAACAATCCACTACGTCAACTTTGATTGGCCGGTGTTTACAATCTAATGAACAGCACTCATAAATGTAGGTGTAATGTAACATTAAGGCAGAAATACTGGAGCAGTGAAACGTGTACGGAGAAACGGGAAGATGGGACAAAGAGAGACAGACAGGCAGAATATGTATGAAGGAGAGAGCCCCAAACACCAAGCAGTGTTAATTCTTCATCTTTTTTTCCCCCACTCACTCAATTTCACGAGCTACACTGCGGACGTCTCATAATTATGCTCCACGGAATAGGACTCTTGGCAACCTTTCATTCAAGTCACGTAATATCTCGGTTTGTCACGATAATGTAAAACGACTCGTGACGTCACCGACACCTCAGTGCAACAAACCACATCATCCATACCCGTGAAAAGTGTGTGTGTGTGTGTGTGTGTGTGTGTGTGTGTGCGTGCGTGCGTGCGTGTGTGTGTGTGTGTGTGTGAACGACTTTTTGAAAAAGAAAAATTCGGAGATGTTTGTGAGTCACGAACCGCTCTACCTGCTGGTTCCTTCGCATGTGTGTCACTGTGCCATTTGGCGGTATCGCCATGCGTAGATATGGATGCATTCATGTATACACAAGCTGAATAAAAGGTAGCTGTACATGCACTACGTTTTAGGATAGCCCCAACAACAAATGTTGGACAAAAAAGACGAGAGAAGAGCAGATTCCATATTAACCCCTCAAAAAGTAGTTGAACACACATGGGGCAAGATTAAGCTGATAGCAAACTTCGAGCCAGGATTATTTGATTATTTTTTGTGAGCAGTGTCATGGTAGCTAGCAAACATAGAGCCTAAACATTTCTCATGAGCAGATACAGTCACGAGTAGAGAGCAGAGTTGGAGTCTGACATAAGCTATGAATGAGTGTCATGAGTAGAGAGTAGAGTTAAAGGCTGACATGAGCTGTAAGTGTCATGAGTAGATAGCAGAGTTAGAGTCTGACATGAGCTGTGAGTGAGTGTCATGAGTAGAGAGTAGAGTTAAAGTCTGACACGAGCTATGAGTGTCAGGAGTAGATAGCAGAGTTAAAGTCTGACACGAGCTATGAGTGTCAGGAGTAGATAGCAGAGTTAGAGTCTGACACGAGCTATGAGTGTCAGGAGCAGATAGCAGAATTAAGAGTCTGACATGAGCAGAGAGTGTCATGGGTAGATAGCGGACTTAGAGAGCCTGACAATTTATCATAAGTAGATAATGTCATGAGTGGATAGCGGACACACAGCCTGACAATTTATCGTAGGTAGATAATGTCATGAGTAGATAACGGACATAGAGCCAGACAATTCATCATAAGTAGAGAAAGCCCTGAGTGGGTAGCAGACTTAGAGTCTGACAACTTCCGGTAGCAAATACTGTCATGAGCCACATAATTTCAAACGAACAAATAATGTCTCGAGTAGATACCTGAACTAGAGCCGAGCCTTTCTTGTGCCATGAGTGGAAAGCGAGCTCAGAAATTGACAGTTTCGCATGAGTAGATAAAGTCATGAGTTAGAAATCGACAATTTCACATGAGTAGATAGTGTCATGAGTTAGAAATCGACATTTTCACATGAGCAGGTAGTGTCATGAGTTAGAGATCGACAATTTCACATGAGCACATAGTGTCATGAGTTAGAAGTTGACAATTTCACATGAACAGATAGTGTCATGAGTTAGAAGTTGACAATTTCACATGAGCAGATAGTGTCATGAGTTAGAAATTGACAATTTCACATGAGCGGATAGTGTCATGAGTTAGAAATTGACAATTTCACATGAGCAGATAGTGTCATGAGTTAGAAATTGACAGTTTCACATAAGCAGATAGTGTCACGAGGAAATATGCAACTTAGAGCCTGACAATTTCTCAAGAGCAAACAGTGTCACGAGTAAATGGCAGAGTTATAGTCTGACAATTTCTCACGAGGAGCTGATATCATTAGTACATGGCAACCTAAGAGCCACATAATTTCACAGGAGCAGGTATTTTCATGAGTAGATGGCGGACCTGAGCCTGACGAATTCTTATAAGCAAATGATGTGATGAGCAAACATGCCAAACTTTGATCCTGACTATTCTTCATAGTGTCATCAGCAGAAAGCAACCTCTGAGCTTGACAATTCCTCGTAGTGTCATGAGCAGAAAGCAAAATTTGAGCCTGCCAATTTGT
>JADBJO010000072.1:1187500-1222500 GCA_016801955.1 Conus betulinus
TGTTTTTGTGTGTGAATGTGTGTGTGTGTGTGTGTGTGTGTGTGTGTGTGTGTGTGTGTGTGTGTGTGTGCAGGGGCGTTGGACTGTCTGTACGAGGGACGAAGGAGGAAGCTGTTTTCGCACTGGATCAACCTGGCGGCCTGCGAAGCGTGCTCCTGCCTGCCGGGGATCATTCAGTGCTGCTCGTGAGTACCCGTCCTTCTCCCATTGTGCCAGAGATGTGGAATGGGCAGGATCAGTATCTAGCCGCACTATTCGGCAATTCGCCTCTATCGGAGTCCTATTGGTTCGCGGAGGACAATATCTTCTTTCGGGGGAGGGAACTGTTCAGTTAGTAGGGCTGCCTTCACCGGTTACCACGCGTGTCAGCTACCTCTTGTTAATCTGTTCAGCCTACGACTTGCATATAGCTTTTGCCAGCGCGCACGGCACTGTACTCGTGTGTGCGCTTCAAGTTTGACAGTTTGACAATACCAGCGGCCAGTGATAGTGGGCAAACAGCCGGCCTGTATACAGAAGACGGACATAGAGCCAATTACTTCGACAGAAAGTCATGGATGCCTTCGATGCGCGAAATGGGACTCCGACTAGCGAAAGGTGATGGCACTGATCTTGTCCATTCTACGTCTTTGACTGGGCGAATGATCAGGTCATGAGCCAAGATCGTCAGTTAAGCGATATTATGATCTATGTTCTGGTTCGAAATTAGTAAAAAAAAAAAAAAAAAAAAAATAGCCACACCCACGAGGAATATGATATAGAACGCGTGCGCTATGACCATGCTTGTCGGTGTCTGTTCGGTCCAAAAGAAATGCCGATTTTGTAACTGATATTGGTTCTGAAAGGAAAGATTCTTGGTATATGTAAACAAACTGATTATGCATCTAATGTTTTGTTTATTTACGTGGTAGTGCAGTGAGACATTGCTATAGCATAGAAATGAAAGACAGCGGCACACTGGCAAGAAAAGATAATCTATTGGCTGGAAGAAGCTCAACGAATGATTCAGGACTATGACGACGGATTACCTTCTCTTCTTTCATTCTTGAGCTGCTTTCCATCCATAGAATGATATGTCCAACTTGTGGCTGTGTCTACACAGCCATTGCAAGAATGAGAAGGAGCCTCTAGCGAATGTATGCAAATATTTCTGATAAACAAACAAAAAAAACAACAACCAACAAACAAAAAAAAAACTTGTTTTCACGTATAGCTTGAACAGCCGAAGTTAACACTGCTTATGTTTTGTTTTACTTTTTACCCAGGCAGCCCACACACACACACACACACACACACACACACACACACACACACACATGCATGTACATGAACGATAGATGTTCTTGTGTGTAGCAGATCATCAACAGACTTTTTTTTTTTTAACTGTCTCATGTTCCGAGCCCACTCCAAAACCATTTCTCCTGCGCTCTCATTTCGGGTTTTTCTGTGCGGCCCGACACCAGCAGTCCACATGAAGGGTCCGGTTTCAGGTCGCCGTTAGGAAACCCACGAAACGAGACTTTACACTGCTACCGATTTACTTCGGCGGGAATCAGTGGTGCCTGTTTGGATCTAACATATTGACAACAATTGCTCAGTCAAGGAGCCAGTATAAGAGAGAATGTCCATCCAGCGACGGTTGTCATGAACTTGCTGATACCCATGACCTTGACCCCGAAGACAGCAAGGGCGTGGACGTTGAGAGGAAATCAAAGCTACGGTCAAGAGAGCAAAGCATGAAGCGACACAGAATTTGAAATTTTTTTCAATGCTGAATGATGAGAACGGGATGATGAGGATGATGTTTGTGGAGTTCCATTCTGACTACTACGCGACAGGGCTGTAATCTTCGCTTCTTTTCATTATTAGATTTCCCGTTGTCAACCAGGCGCTAGGGATACCTCAACTGTAACAATGTTGGTCAGGAATTTCTGAGCGACTACACTCTCAGAGATGTCTTCATCGAGCAACTGTATGGTTCCAGTCTTCTCATTTTGAGTCACACACACACACACACACACACACACACACACACACACACACACACGCGCGCGCGCGCGCGCGCGCGCGCGCGCGCGCGCGCACGCACGCACGCACGCACGCACACACGCATCTCTGGGGAGTCGATTTCTGTGATGGGATAGGGCAGACAAATCAAGTCATCATTGGGGACTTCAGTATCTATGTGATGGGATAGGGCAGACAAATCAGGTCATCACTGGGGACTTCAGTATCTGTGTGATGGGATGGGACAGACAGATTCAAGTCATCATTGGGGACTTCAGTATCTATGTGATGGGACTGAGGCTGACAGATTCAAGTCATCAATGGGGACTTCAGTATCTATGTGATGGGACTGAGGCAGACAGATCAAGTCATCAATGGGGACTTCAGAATTCTCATCTTGTAGCGGGGACGGGATGGGGGTGGGGGGAGGATAGCGGGATACCCTCTCATCTTCCAAATTCCTGAAATAGCCAGGGAAGAACGGGGAGGGCGTGGGGGTGGAGAGATGGGAGCGGATTCTAATCTTCCAATTGTGGAAGATTGGGCATGAGAGGGATGGGGGGGGGGGGGGAGGAGAGAGAGAGAGAGAGAGAGAGAGAGAGAGAGAGAGAGAGGAGAGAGAGAGAGAGAGAGAGAATTAACACTCATCTCACAAAATCAAAATGAATTTCGGGAAGACACTATGTCATGACTACCTGTGTACTGAAAAATGTTCTCTCTCTCTCTCTCTCTCTCTCTCTCTCTCTCTCTCCCTCCCCTTGTTATTTGGTATCTGTTTTGCCTCAAAATTCTGAAGGGAGGGGGAGGGGCAAAAGGTAGTCAGTCATAGTCCAAGAGGGGGAAGGGACGGACACCTGATGCCGACGTCACTGGTAAGTGAATGGTCTGCATCTGAGCCACTGTCTGAGGTGGGACTGTTCTCTGTTTCAGCCTCGGTCTGGAGCAAGGCGGGAACGCATGCGGAAGGTTCTGATGGCGACCGCCAAAATGATGATGATAAGGATGATTATGATGACAGCCTCTCGGAGTTCCGTTCAGTAGGTCATTCGTGGCAACCCAGCGGAGTTCCTCTCAGTAGCCGAGGCATAGTGTCTCGTGTTCAAGAGACTTAATGGTAAAGCTTTTTTTTTTTTTTTTTTTTTTTTTTAAAAATTCATTCGACGATGTTTTGTCAGATTTGGGGTGGTCACGTGATTGAATAGTTTGTTTTTTTTTTTGTTGTTGTTTTTTTGTGACGAGCGATGCGATTGGTGAATTGTTGTAGTCACAGTTAGTGATTTCTTTCGTTGTTTTTGTTGTTGTTTTTTTTTCAAAGGGGACGGGGGGGGGGGAGGGGGGGGGGGGGGGGGGGGGGGGGGCTTACTTTACTTTTCCCCCCTTGTTCCTAAGGGAGTACCTGATGGATTGAGATGGCACATAAATGAAGACGGCTGGGCGAACTTGTCGTTTTTGAAAGGAGGCATCCGATTGGTAGCCGGGAAGAAAGCACAAGAAGACTCGAATGTCATTGGATGGACTACTATTGCCGTTCATATGACGGGTCAAGGCTAGATTATTGATGCTTTTGGATTTTTCTTTTAAACTGTGTTTTTTTTTTTTATAGTGTTTTTTTTTTTTTTCTCTATTTAATTTTAACTGGTAAATTGATCATATCCATCTATACTTTCCATTTCTTGGGCGCGTTTTCCTTCAAGGATTTCTGTGTACAAAGGTGTTTACGTCTCCAGTTTTGTTTATACGGAAATCTATGCATACATTCAAATGTTGTTTTTTATTTATCAGATCGTGCTTTTTTTTTTTTATCCGCGCGTTTCACAGCATGTTGTTATCCACTGCGTTTAATAATGTGGGATTTCATGTCACTTTAAGATAGGAGACAGATGTCTCTTTTGTTGTCAGGATGCATTTGTTTTGCTTGTCGTTTGTTTTTGTTTTTTTTGTTTTTTTTTTTTTTTTTTTTTTTTTTTTTTTTCGTTTTATATTCTTTTGAGGGGAGAGACGGGGTTTAGAACATGACAGCAGCTTGATTACGTGATGGGCGCTAGATTCTTCAGACCAGCTTGACATCAATTAAAAACCCAGCGCTTGGTAGGCACTACATCTTCACATTTGCTTTATGTTGATGCACTTTGTTGGGAATGTTTTGAAAAATAGACTTCGCTGTTTTAAATTTACATTACAGACACCAAAGCTGACCCCTTCCAAAAGCAATTTCGAATCCCCTCTCTCTCTCTCTCTCTCTCTCTCTCTCTCTCTCTCTCTCTCTCACACACACCACACACACACACACACACACACACACACACACACACACACATGCACACACACGCGCGCCCCGCGCGCGCGCATGCGCGCACGCACGCACGCACGCACGCACACACAGATTTCATACGTGTGTTTTTTCGTATCACACAACAAAAGTCACATATTTTCTTAGATAAGACTGGCTGTTTTTTACTGAATGCATAAAAAATGTTGCTCATGAGACGCATGAGTTAGCCTATTATTATTATTATTATTCCGTTATTATTTTTTTATTATTATCATCTCTACTACTATATTATCATTATTGTATTATGATCATTATTATTAGTGCAGGTCTTATCATGTTAGTAGATTTTCATATAAGATTTTCAAAGTGCACAAAATGCAAGATATCAGCATGTCACCTTGGTCAATTTCAGCCAGGCCCACGCCCCAATCCTCCCACCCACCCATTCCCGCTTCCCCTCCTACTACTTCCCACTCCCTGAACACAGAAACTTTAATCCTCCATACCCCCCCACCACCCCCCACCCCCACCCACACTCCGCACTCCCTCCCAAATTCGAACGCTCTTTCCCACCCCGCTGCAGCTTAGCCAACCCCACCCCCACCCCCCACCCCACCCCCAGTCATAGTTTCCCTCCCCCCCCCCCCCCCCCCCCCCCCTTCCTCTGTTACAGGCGTTTCATTCACTTCAGTCGATGTGTATAGATTGTTTGTTGTTCGTTTGTAGAAAGAAAAAAAAAAGTTTATTTCAAAACGTTACCGTGGTGGATCTCTTGTACACTTACGGGGCATCTAGCATTCTCTGAAAATAAAGGAAGACACTGTACAAAACATATATGGTGTCAGACATTCTTTGCGTGATTTGCTGCTCTGTTGCTTAGAGTCTGCCTGCCTGTCTGTCTGTCTGGTCTGTATGTATGAATGTATGTATGTATGTATTATGTATGTATGTATGTATGTCCCTCTGTCTGTCTGTCTGTCTGTCTGTCGCCATCTCTCTCCGTCTGTCTGTCTGTCTGTCTGTCTGTTTGTCTATGTCCTCGACCAGTTTTTTTGTCTGTGTAATTCAGGATCTATCGATCTTTATCTGTCTATGACACTAACACGTGTTTTCGTATTCTATTCGTTTCTCGTCCTTTGTGTGTGATAACTTCAATGGTATGTGAGTGAGTGAGTGAGTGAGTGAGTGAGCGAGCGTGTGTGGTGGTGGTGGTGGTGTGGTGGTGTTTGTTGTTTTGTTCTTATTGTTATATGGTGTGTGTGTGTGTGTGTGTGTGTGTGTGTGTGTGTGGTTTGTTCGCGCGCGCGCGCGCGCGCGCTTAAACATGTATTTGTACTACAGTCTAGCTCTTGTTCTTGTTCCTAAGTCAGTCATCTTCTGAACAATCATTTCCCACAAACAGTTAAAGGCACACACACACACACACACACACACACACACACAACACACACACCACACACACACACACACACACAAATACACGCAGGCACGCACACACACGCATGTTCGCTCCTACGCACACGGATATGCTCATGCATGCATGCGCACATATACACCTACACGCGTCCGCACATACACACACACACACATGAATGCACATACGCGTACGCTCATGCGTATACGCCCACATACAAAGATTCACACACATACATCTATGTACACAAACATATGTAAATACTTGAGCATGCTCACACAAGCCCGGAAATCACATGCACACATGCACATGCACTTCAGCACACACACCACACACACACGCGCGCACGCACACACACACACCACACACACACACACACACACACACACACACACACACACACAAGCGCGCGCATACACACATACTCACACAAGCGCGCGCATGCACACACACACACACACACACACACACACACACACACACACACACACACACACCACACACACACGCACACACACACACACACACACGCACACACACACACACACACACACACCACACACACACACACACACACACACACACACACACACACATGCACGCACGCACACAAGTACACAACACACACACGCACACACACACACACACACACAACAGACGCGCGCGCGCGCGCGCGCGCACGCATACGGATACACACACATCATGCACATACACATTCGCTCGCACACACACACATGGGCCTGTGCCCACACATCCATACACACACATGTGTACATTCACTACACACACATACAATGATAAAAATGACACAACCAACGTTAGGTAGGTACTCAAGGTCTGACCAGCGCGTTGAGTTAATGCGTAGATAAGAAATCTGCTTAGTCGTAGCCACGAGACCCCTTTTCTTAAATTCTCTCTTCATAGTTATTAATTCATTTATCCATCAGCTTTAAATCTTGCTGATGGATAAATGAATCAGACGTAGTTCATCTCAGCCTCAGAACGCGCGGTGATAAAAACTGAAGTACATACCGAGGTGAACTCTCGGATAACCTGGGATTTCAACAGCCACTGCCTGGTACCGTCACGGTCAGATGAGGAGAGGGGGAGAGGGGGGGGAGGAGGCATAAGGGAGCTGGTGTGTTCCGAAAACACTCCCCCCGCTCAACCCCCCCCACCCCCCCCCCCCCTCCCCCATCACAACTCCCCCCCCTCCCCCCCCCCCCCCCCCCCCCCCCCCCCCCCCCCCCCCCACACACACACACACACACACATACACACACATACACACACACACTGACTGGTAACAATTGCCACGTGAAGGACCCAAAGAGACTGGGACGGCTTCCTGGGGTTTCTGGATCCACACCCTCATCGCCTCCCCCCCTCCCCCCCCCCCCCCCCCCCCCCCCCCCCCCCCCCCCCCCCGCCTCCCCCCGCCCTTTCCCGTCGTCACTCCATCCACTCACCCGTGGGTCGCAAAAATATAATCCACCTAACTGTTTGTGTGATACCGGCCCAAACTGAAAATGACGGTGAATAATCTGTTGGCTGTGTGCAGCTCCACCCCAACCCCCACTCCCACCCCACCCCCGCTCTCCCATTTCGGGAGAGGAGAGCCTCCGGTCTGTGCACTCCTTCCCCATTTTTTAGATAATTTTGGCTGGCCCACCCCCAGCCCTTTTTCCTGATTTTTATAAAAGTCTGGGAGAAGAGGCTCCACACTACCCAATCCTTCCCTTCGCCCGCATCTGACGTTACTGAACCGGCAACGCAGTTACAGGCAATGCAGAATTCTGTTTGCAACCGAAAGAAAAGTCAGTTGAGATATGTATATACCTACACAGTAAAAGTTTGGTCATATAACGGGTCTGCATATGAATCTTGTGAAAGGTAGCACAATTAGGTTGGTTAGCTTTAAAGATTCATGCAGTAACTCGTTTTGTGGATTATCTAAATATGAACTGAAACCCACAAAATTTCAAAATGTTCGGATATGGTTTACCAACGGTTTACAAAACTGTCACACACACGTTTTGGACAGAAGTATTCTGTGCATATAAGATTTTTCTTTTTTTTACAAACTTAAGTGTAAGCATTCAGTTGAAGTCCTTACTGAACCAGAGTTTTACAGAAACAGAATACAGGTTGGGAAAAGAGCGATTTGGGGAAGGGGAAGAGTGTTTATTAAGCTTGAAAGAAGTACATTCATAAAGTTTATTTCGGCTTGAAAGTTGCCAGTTTATTTGTCTTGAAAATCTTAAGCAAGGTACAAAATTAGAACGACTTTTTTCGTTTTCTTTTTTCTGGTTGTAAAGCGGCAACAATCGACATATGCGAAAAGCAATGATCATGGGACAAAAAATACATGTTGTTTGAATACGAGTTTATGTTTAAATAAGCTAATATTTATTTCTGATTCGAAACTACATTATGGCATATTTACTGCCGATTTATTATATAGTTGTTCAAAATTTTGTACAAAATGGAATACAAAATGAATGTTAAGAATGACCAGGAAACAGTGTTTTTTTTTTTTTTTTTTTTTTTTTTTTTTTTTTTTAAATATCTGAAATCAACTTCGGCTGGTCTATTATCTGCAGGCTATCTTCTGCCAGTCGCTTAGTTTTCCTCTCCCCTCTATGTGTCTTCATAACTTTCTCTCAAGGCTCTTGACTGGTTGTTCTATTTACAGTTGGGATGGCTTGGTGGGCACAGTGATTTTTTTTCCCACAACTTATCTTTTCCCCTGGGAGAGGCTTCGTAACTTTTTTTGGCTTGAAATTCATCCTGGATTAACTTGTGTCACTGCTTCAGTATTTTTTGTGTGTCTTATCTTCCTTGGGCGAAAGCACTGTTGTGTCATCCATGAAGGCTTTTAGAGGGGACATTTGGTATTCCTTCCCGAAGTTTATCGATCTGAACTGTTCATGACAGCTTGTAATCGGTTTTTTTTGTTGTTGTTGTGTGTTGTTGTTGTTTTAAACTCTGGACACTAACCAAAGAGCCAAGTTTTGTCACGTGACTGTCACTGCACGCCTAAGCCACAGTATGTCACAGTGTAAAGAAGTTGACTGTGGTTCTTGAATGTTTGTCTCACGTCTGACTTCGTCGAAGATCGTAAGTTTCAGTTTTGATGACAGCCTCTTATGCTAATAACCATGTTTTTGTGTTGTTGTTAGGTTTGATAAGTGGGATTATCCACGGGAAAGCAATGTCTACTTTCAGTTTTTATTTTCGGGCATTGTCCGCCATATTGAAAACTTGGTTAAGGTGGTTGCACACCAAAACAAAACCATAAAAAGCTGTGGTAGTGGATCAGATTAATGTTTAGCCAAATATTGTCAGCAACAGGGACATGGCCAGTTATTTTGTGGATTAGGTTAACAACCGAACAGTTTGCGCCGTAATTATGTTGATATAGTCGTTTCGATTCTGTACGGAAGAAGTCACATGACATGAGTCGGGTTTCGCTTCAGTTTCCGCCCCCCCCCCCCCCCACCCCCCCCCCCCCCCCCCCCCCCCCCCCCCCCCCCCCCCCCCCCTGATCGATCTAGTATCATGTAGCCTAGTAAATTAGCCTAGTTAGACCTAACTTTGTGTGTCATCATCAAATTGATTGGTGCTCACTCGAACAGCTGCTGTTTGTGAGAGTGCGAATCAGCGATCTCTGGTTCAGTAACTGAATTTTGACTGGTCGGACAGGTGGAGAAGTGTATGAATTAATTTTCTAGCATGAAAGTTCATAAAGTGCGTAGGCCTAATCTTGCAAAACAGATACATTTCTCAGGGCTTGCATAATGTTTTGATGGGAGCAGTCCATGAAATATTGTGGTCAAAATAACACAGAATACGGTGATTATCCATAGAAGGAGGGGAGGGGGGGAGAGACAGAGAGAGTCACAGCTGCATGACCCCACCCCCCCCTCTCTCTCTCTCTCTCCAAAAATTCGTTGTGTTCTAGAAATAAAAACTGACTACATGGACTGCTTGTATCAACAGATTATGTTAAACAGTATCCAGACAAATATATCAGATGCAGGATTAAGTACCGTTTAAATTTTCATGCAGAAAATATTGCCTGAATGCATACATACTGACTTTTATCAGTTACTGTTCAAACACCATTTGGCTTAGCCAGAACAGATTCAATGAAACCTGTATTCAGCATTTGTAAACATGTTCTGGCCTTAAAGCAGTTCTCCTGAAATCCTTGAGCCCTACAGAATGGGATTATATTCAGTTGTGATTGGATTATATCAGAGTTCTTTGATTAAGAGATATGTTTGCTATCAATAAAGGAATGTTCATGCAAAAATTTGTATCTGGATTAGTTAGTCCCGCCAGTCTGAATTTAACATGAAAGCTAGAAATTCTGCAGAACTCCAGGCTCCTACAAATGGACTATTTAAAAAAAGAAATTATTCTGATTTTCCCATCTGGAATACAGTTCTGCCAGAGCTTAGATGCCATCAAAGCTCAGAATTTTACAGAAGTAAACTGTACACATGTTTTGCACACTGTTAGTAGTTATGTCTGTGAGCATGATTTAATTACCATTGCCTGTCCATATGTATGTTATTACTATATATCATTGACAACATGCAGTCTGCTTGCTTTCGCGGGTTGAATGTTGCTTTTTACAACTAATACAAGTACTACTGTTTCAAATTAATTTGCTGCTGTTAATGGTTAGACACACAATGTCAGTGCATATGAATGCCAGCATGTGAAAAAGTTTTGATGTACTTATGCAATGTATATATTTGAACCAGCGTACTGCTCATATAATCAGTTGTACTTTTTTTTTTTTGGGGGGGGGGGGGGGGGGGGGGGGGGGGGGGGGGGGGGGGGGTGGAGTGATGGATAAAGTGTAAACTCTTCCTTTTTTTCTGTGTTTTTCTTCATTTTACTTTTTGTGTTTGGCTTTCTACTTTTTATTCTTTCTTTCTTGATTTTTTTCCCATAATTTCAAAGCATCTCTCTCTCTCTCTCTCTCTCTCTCTCTCTCTCTCTCTCTCTCTCTCTCTCTCTCTCTCTCTCCTGCTTTCAGAACAAGGATACTGACTATAAAAATATGGTGGTGTACTTGAATATGACTGGTTTTGAATGACTGTTTATTCCTCCTCAGGCTATGCTGATGATACTACTTTGGTGACTGGTGCATCTTGTATTCTCTCTCTGCATGGGAATGCTATAAACTATGTAGTTGTGTTTGTTTTCTGTGAGTGGTGTGTGTGTGTGTGTGTGTGTGTGTGTGTGTGTGTGTGTGTGTGTGTGTGTGAGATAAACTCTTTTAGTGTGCATGTATGTTTTCCTTCATGCTAATATGAACAATCACTGTCATAATCAGTTCCATATTGTGTAATAGTATTCTGTGTTAGTATCCTTTGTTCCTGGAGAGACAAGGGCCAGATAGAAAAGAGCATCTTCTTGCTTAAATCTGTGCCCAAAGGAATAAAGATAATCAATTAAGATAATTGATCAATAATCAATCAATCAGTCTCTCTCTCATGTCTCATCATAGATGTGAGTTCTGTTCTGCCGTTCCATATTAGTTTAGTACATACCATCATTCATAAGTTGATTTATGACAAAGACAGAAGAGCATTATTTTCTTGATGTCTCTTCATATGAAAGTGTTATGAATGCCGGCATTGAGTTTTGCCTTGTGCAGAAGGTTTTTGGATGGGCCATGCAGAACTTCTATTTCATTTTATGACCCTCTGTGTGTGTGTGTGTGTGTGTGTGCATGCATGAGCGCGCATGTGCGTGCCTGCATAAGCATTTGAGAGAGAGAGAGGGAGGGTGGGGGTGGAGAGGGCTTTTCTTCAATATGACAGAGGATGTTCCAGAGAAAATTGCTGTTACTGCTTGTTTCTCATCACTCAGGAACTCCAGTGGGCTGAATGTGCTAGTACGATCTGACAAGTTCACTGATTTGATCGTATTACTGCTTTCATCCACTCTTTCATTCCTTTGATTTTTGTTCTTTTTTTTTTTTTTTTTTTTTTTCCTCAGACTGCAAAATCACTAATCCTAGAATGGATGGGAGAATGTATTTCCAGTGTCTGCTTATGGATGTAATTATGATTATGAGCAAACCATTTTGACTCCCTCACGTGTCCTCTCTACACCTTTGTTCCTTCTGTGCTCCTCTGTGTTCATTCTATATAAATAAGCTTTTTTTGTGTGAAGAAATTTGGTACTTGACTTATGCTGTCTTATACTTAAGAAAATGTATTATTCATTATGAAATTATATCCTAGAACATGTAAGACAAAATTTACTTATGTATAATACTGTATGCAAAAATGATGGATGACGGTAAAATTTTACAGGATGATTTTCCCCAAGTATTAGAATTGCGAACTAAATGCAGCACGCGCACACACACACACACACACACACACACACACACACACACACACACACACACACACACACACACGCACATACACACACACACACTCTCTCTCTCAAAACAAACTGTTTTTGTTATTCTCTGAGACCTTTCCATTTTCATTCTGTGGTAATACTATGGTGACATTGACTATGCACTGAAGAAAATAAACTTATGGAGATGACGGCTTGTCCATGATGTGCAAATTTAGCATCACAGTTTTTATTATGTCTTTTTCTTCTTTTTTTTATATATATATATATATATATATATATATATATATATATAATTCAGAAAATGCAGAAACTGACCTTTATAGTGTACAGGTATGGGTGCGTTTGCGTGCTGTTGTTTGCACAGGTTTAAGAACAGACACAGCAGGCAGGTACAGATTCAAAGAAATAAGAGGGTCCACTGACACTGTAAGTCTGCTGCATGTCTTTTGGGTACAGTACAGAACTAGCTTAATTATTAATATAAGTCGCCATACTGCAGTAGTGAGCATTGCAGGTTGGGACTGAGAGGTTGGTGATTTGAGACCCTGGAATTTTTTTTTTTTTTCCCCGTCCCATCTTCTATGCCACACCTCAGTGGCATTGCACCCACACTGTTCATTCTGACACACCCCGTCCACAGCCACAGCCCGGATAACAAACTCTTTCAGATACGTCCAAACCTAAATGAGTTCCTCTCATCTTCGTCTGGTGGTCATAAGAAAGAAACAGTTCTATGCCGGCTGCACACCGGCCATTCGTATTTTACCCATTCCTACCTTTTAAAGAGTGAAGAAGCTCCATGGTGCATTCCATGTCATGTGCCACTCACAATGAAGCATATTCCTTTAGAGTGTTGGGACTTGCACAATGTGAGACACAAACATTTTACAGCAGATTCCATGAAAACCTTGTTCAGAGATGTTCCGCCTGACGCGATCTTTGAGTTCTTGAAAGAGGTTAACATTTTTCATCGGATCTGAGATTTTACAGTGGAAAGATTTTTAACAAACTTTTGGATGAGTTTAAAGATGATGTATTTTAAAGAATTGTGTGAATGAATGACTTGTGAGTTGATTTTAACGTGGTGACAGCCCTGATATGGCCCTTTGTGGTCGGCTGGGCTATAAACAACATTATCTTATCTTATCTAGTAGTTAGCATTGCAGGCTGGGACTGAGAGGTTGGTGATTTGTGATTTGAGACCCCAGATTTTTTTTTTTCCCATCACATCTTCTGTGCCACCTCAGTGGCATTGCACCCACACCACTCATTCTGACACCCCATCCACAGCCACAGCCCGGCCCATCCTGCCACAGCCCCAGCACTGGCAATCCACAGGGAGCTGTCAGTGTCAAGTCGTCAAGAGGCAATCCAATGGAGGAGACACAACACTGCTGCTGAGCCACTTCAGTGGTGTTCAGTGGCACCTGTTCTGATCCAACATATGCAGGACAACACCTACTAAGTCCCCTACTGACAACAATAATTGCTTAGTCACGGAGCAGGCGTAAGTGAGCTTTCCCTCCAGAGGGTGCTACCACGTCCATCCAATGACAGCCCCTATGGACTTGCCGATACCGGTGACTCCAACAGAACTAAACCAAAGCCACAGACATGGAGAGGACATTGAAATTGAGGTCACCATGAGAGCAGGGCATGAAGGGCCACAGAATTTGAGACTTTTTTTTTTATGCTGATCGATGAGAGAGTGAGGATGATTAAGATGATGCTACGGATTGCCATTTCCAGTGAGACTGTATGACAGGGCTGTACTCTACGCTTCTTTCATGATATATCACAGCGTCAACCAGGCCTGAGAGATACAGATGCCTGCAGTGTTGGTCAGGAAATTTGAGCAACACTCTCAGAGACACATCCATTAAGTGGATGAAACTCGACTGTCTGGTCCCTGTCTTCCCAGCTGAACCCGTAGCAAACTCAACTCTGGGTAGGAGCTGGTCGGAGCAGAAAACTCCCATATGACTGATGGGATCGAATCCATGACCTCCCAGCCGGGAGTCTGCGATGCTAACCACTTCGCCACGGCGGCTGGTGAGACCCAGGAATATTGTGTATGCAATGTTTTGGCCCTGGCTGACCCGGTCAAGTGTGTGTGAGGAGTGAGACTGAGCTGCTTTAGACCACTGCAAGGATTATTCACCATGTGTTCTGTGAAGTTTACAGCCATCTTTTTACCATATCATGGCTGGCATATGATGCATTTTCATATCAGGTGATGGTTTTTAATCTATGCATGGACAAAAAAAGATATATTGTGTGGAACTTCAGAAGAGTTTGTAAAAACAATAGAACTGGACACATGAGTGTTGGTTTAATGAGCAAAGTTGGACTTATGTCAGTCTGACTTCCTGCAGGAACAGTCTTTGATTGATTTCTTTGCAATTTTTTTTTTAAGAGAGAACCACTTTAGGTAGCCTCATTTGTTTCAAACTAATTCTCTGTCTCTCTCTCTCTCTCTCTCTCTCTCTCTCTCTCTCTCTCTCTCTGTGTGTGTGTGTGTGTGTGTGTGTGTGTGTGTGTATGTGTGTGTGTGTGTGTGTGTCTCTCTCTCTCTCTCTCTCTGTCTCTCTCTGTCTGTCTATTTGTCTGTCTGTCTCTCTCTCTCTCTCATGTCTCTCGCTTTTTCTCTCTCTCTCTCTCTCCCTCTCTCTCTCTCTCTCAACCCTCTCTCTCTCTTTTACTCTCTCTCTCTCTGTCTCTCTCTCACTTCTCTCTGTCTCTCTCTCTCTGTCTCTCTCTGTCTCTTTCACTCTCTCTTTCTCTCTCCCTCTCTCCCTCTCTCTGTCTTGTTCTCTCTGTCTCTGTGTCTGTCTGCCTGTCTCTCTGTTCTCTGTGTCTCTGTCTGTCTGTCTCTTTCTTTCTCTCTCTTTCTATGTCTTTGTCTCTGTCTTTGTCTCTGTCTCTCTCTTTCTTTCTCTGTGATTCAGAACCAGCACAAAGGTGTTACTGAACCATAACCGCCACTGTTGTGAAGCAAGGTGAAATATTTGACTTTGGGTGTTTTCGTAGACAAAAGATATCAGAACCCAGAGATGGCAACGGCAGCACCCCAGGAGGAGGCTCAAGATAAGGAGTGTGTGGTGTGCAATGAACTGTTCACCACTCCGAAAATCCTTCCTTGTGGCCACATGCTGTGTCAGCACTGCCTGGCCGCTTGGCTGAAGACTCGACCTGAAGCCAAGTGCCCCAGCTGCAGGTACCCTATCCTGGACAAATCGCTATCTTCCGACAAAGAAGTTGCCAATGTCATTGACAGTTTCCCCACCCACCTGCTTATGGTTGCTATGGTGGAGGCTGAATGCCTGTTGTCCAAACCGCAGGTGTGCTGTGTGTGTGAGGATGAGGCTGCTGTGTCCCTGTGTCTCAGCTGCAGTGACATGTTCTGTCAGATGTGTACCAGGGTGCACAAGAAGCAGTCTGCAACTAAACATCACCAGGTGGAGGAATTGTCTTGTCTGACTGCTGATGTCCTGGCTGCCAAGCGTTCCACAAACTGCACTGCTCATATTAACGAAGTAGCGCAGGTATACTGCCTCACTCATGGTGTTCCTGTCTGTGTTTTGTGTGCCACCACCGATCACCGTCAATGTCCACACATGGTGAAAATAGAAACGAGGGCGGAACAGTCCAATGCTGTCCTGGAAGAAGTAATGACAACGCTGAAATCCGGGTTAGACACTCTGGACCGGGCCATTGCTGATGCGGAGGAAGAGGTTCAGGAGCTTGACAGACAGACGGAGACAGGAGTGGCAGATGTCAAGGCTGTACGTCAACGTTTGGAGAAGGCTGTTCAGGACTATTGCCAGCGTCTGGAGGACCGCATATTGAGCACGAGCGCTGACCTCAAGGGTCAGATGCTTGATGGGAAGGCCAGCCTGCAGAAACAGCGTGGACGGTTTGCCATGCATTCCCACATAGTCCAGCAGGCAGAGAGGCTGTCCACGCATGGGTCATTCAGTGCCATGATGGCCATGATGAAAACGCGGGTCAGCAGCCTGGACTACAGCAACGACTTCCTGACCTCTGTCAAGGTGAACCAGAAGCTGACTACGACCATTGACCTCCAGGTAGTGACCCGTATCGAACAGGAGAGCTGCCACAGGTGGGCATGGTCAGCAAGGGGGATACTGCCAAGGTAAATTCATGAGTATCTCGAGAACAGGATGATACTGAACTTGGAGATTAGTGAACCCATTGAAGATTTTAGTTGGTTCCTTATGCAGATGTCTTTCTTTTTTTTTTATTCACTTTTAAAATCAAGGGGTCTGATGTTACAGAATGAGTGGAAGCAAAGAGCAAATGCAAAGTTGCTGGCCACCTGTTTTGGAACAAATTACAAAGCAAATACAACATGCTTTGACACATTGGTTTCGTTAAATTAATTGAAGTTCCATTCCCCAAATTTTGGTTGACTCAAGAACGCACTTCCCACTGAGAAAAGAAAAGCCAGGTTTCTCTCTGCATTTCCTTTAGTGTAGTTCATCCTCCCCCAAAAAAGACCAACAGGTCAAATCACATTGTACTTGTTTGTGAATTGCTTGTTTTATTCATTTGTTGGCTCAAGAGCTTGAAGTTTTGCTCTCTTGCTTCATTTACCGCCTGCTATCACCATACTTTGAAACTGAGAGGAAGTTCTCTTGAAATTGAATGTGAGAAGTATTTCATTATAATGCCTTTGTTACATAAAAGAGCAGAATGAGTATCCCTCTTTCTCCAGTGATGAAAAATTAAGTTGGTCCTATTCTTCTTGAACAGTTTAATTGTCTTTTGAGTACAGGGTTGTGATTTCTGTTGAGTACCATCTAACAAGTGGCGCTGATGTTAGCTATTGGTATTATCTGATTACTGTTTCTTAATAAGTGATTGGGAAGTAATGGGAGGGAGTCGGGAGGGGTTTCATGTAAGGAGGAAAAGGGGAAGCCTGATATACGTGCACAGTATTTCAGTAAACTGCTGCCGTTGATGCTTGAAATGAACGTGTTGTGGAGAAGATTATTTCAAGATGCTCTTGCTTTCTTTTTTGTTGCGCTTGCAGTTGGCCGTCCTGCTGTTTCATGAAAACCATGGTAGTGCGGTCAAACTGAGCAGTGACAGACTCACAGCTGAAAGGACATATCCCCAAAGTCGTGGTGATGGAATGGTGATATCCAGAGATCCCATGGTGGCCAACAAATTGTATGAAGTGAGTTGGCCACTTCATTATTGTTGTTGCTACTGTTTATACAGCGTACCCTTAGAAAGTTTACGTCTGCACTGTATGTTACTCTTTTGTTTCAAACAGTTCTTTGAATCAGTGCGTTGATAATTGGAATATATAACAGATTTATGAATAGTAATGAAAGCAAGTCAAGAAAGGTTGGAAGCTTTAATCCTTTAGAAAAAGTTAGACTTCATTCATTCACTGAAAGCAAGAGACTCTGCAGATCCATGACATATGGGGCGCAAAATTTTAGGTGATGTACAGCGAAGGTTATCAGGAATTAGGAAAGGAGGTGTACCAAAATAGATTTTTATTGTTTAATTGTTCAGCATTAGATTTTTAATGTTTGTTAAGTTATGGAGGTGAGAACTTGGGTGGCAACCATCACCATCTGAGAACCGATACATTGTCCAAATGTACACATTACACTGAAACAGATGCTATAGGAAAATAATGCCCAAATGCAAACTAACACTGAAACAGGTATGTTAGGGAAACAATGCCCCCAAACAGTCATGTCATAAACAAGCAAAAGAAATAGCTGTAATGATGTTTAAGCTAACACTGTGTGAAATGCATCTTTATGAACACACTCTTCAGAAAGTATAAAGATTCGCAAGTGTGTCTCGACTTGGTGAGTTGAGGCCTGAGCAGCAACACCACAAAGGGCATAAAAGCTAACACGTCCAGAGGCATTTCTGTAGAAAAACCTCTTAAAGGTGGGGGGAGAAACTTTACACCGGTCAGTCTGGCAGTATCAGGAACTGCAGTACTCCACCGGTGTGGAGAGCTGAGAGAAAAAAAAAAACCTGAGTTCATAGACCTGTATGTCAGACTGGGGAGACAAAGATTGATGACCATGGGCATTCAGCCTGATCACTGTCAGTCAGATCATTGTTCTTTCAATATCATTTTCCCTCATGCTATGCATTTAAGTGGAGCGCTGAGGATAGAGCTCTCACCATTCCCAAGTATATTTAACCCATATTCAACTGGGTGTGCATTGCGTGTATGTGGACTGGATACCAGGATTCTCATTTGTATGTTGTGTACATTTTAGAAGGAAGTGTACATAAATCGGTCATGACTTCAAGCGTACCCATTCTAGTTCTGTGTATCATTACCTGGATATATATATATATGTGTGTGTGTGTGTGTGTGTGTGTGTGTGTGTGTGTGTGTGTGTAAGAAAGTGGTGTTAATCTTACAGTAAAAACCTGGCTCACAATATTTATATATATATATATGTTGTGTCTGTGATCAAATATGGTTCAAGTGCTATAACCAGATGGTGACCATCTCAATGCACTACAGGGTACAGCAAAGACAGTGGCTCCAGTGAAGGCTGGCATAGAATCAAAGTCTGCTGCTTGTGCTCATGATCCTTGCTTGGCCGGAAAGACAATGCTGGTTGTGTGACGGAACTATCCAAAGTTCCATTCTGTGTAGATCTTTGGCAAATTAATGAATCTCATTGACTCTTGCATGCTCAGGGGAAAAAAAAAAAAAAAAAAAAAAAAGCAGTCTCGTAAATCACAGTGAAGACTGAAACACTTCCAAAAGGTTCAAACTCTAATCACAAGAGGTACTTGAGGACCACAGGAAGGCTGCATTTGGATGATGTGCCTGGGTACTGTTTCTCTCAGAAAAATTGAAAATGAAATAATTCAGACACGTCAAAACCAAACTCCAGATCTCTTCCCGAAGATGGAAGACCTATGAAGTAGGAGATCCGAGGCTTTGTCACATAATTCTTTCAAAAGGGTAAGCAAAATCTTCAATTTCAGCCTTCTTGTGTCTGACACCAAAAACTGCCATCCCTTTTAACGAAGCCCTTTCATTATGATATGTTACAGACATGTAGAGTGGAAGGTCTGTCCCCTTTCATGAACCATTTGTGCAGGCAGTCCTTTCCATGCATGAAGGTCAAGGTCAGCCTGGTGATGCTGCATGAAAGGGAGAGTATTTTTCCAGGTCTCAGTGTGCACAGTGGAAATTGGAGTGGAACCAGCAGATTCTGCCTGATTGAGGGATACAGTAGAGAAGCCAACAGGAGACTAATCAAGGTGTTGATTCGTGGTTTGGATCATTTTCACGAACAATTTCTGGGCGCATCTCTCAGGAATTCTTGTTCAAGACCCATGGAGGAAAAGTGTAGGCAAGCATTTCCTTCCCGTTGATGGAGAGAGAGTATCGCCTATGAAGGTTCTTGGGTCTGATGTTAGAGAGGAACACTGTCAAGAGGGCATTTCTCTTGTAGCAGACAGGTCATGGGTGTGGGGATCCCAGACTTGACTGATGGCTTTGGAGATCTTTGTTTAGAGACTGTTCTAATGATGGAACCTGGTTGTATGTGGAGAGAGAGCATACCAAGGTGGAGAGTTGCAGGGAAAATGAACCCTGAACAAAATTCTGGTGACAGTTGCAACACCGTGAAGAAAAGTTGCCCAACGATTCAGGGGCTGGAAGTTAAGTACTGCTCTGGTTGCAGCAGTAATCTTCAGCATTAACATAGTCACAGCCATTTCTTTACAGAGTGGCTGACACAGCCTTGAAACCTACCTGCACCTCCAGGATGTCAATATGAACCTCAGCTTCTTTGGAAGACCAGTGGCCTCTTCCTTCTTCATTCAGACTGCAGATATCCATCAAGAGAGGGAGCCCTTGGTACTGTAGCACATTCAGCCTGCATGGAGTAAAATGCCAGAAAAAGTATATTTGCAGGCAGCTACTAGTACACGGGTTTTACTAGTACACGGGTTATAGAACGAGTCACCTGAGACTCAAAGCATAGAGTATATTCCACAGGTAGACAAGGACCTTAGTATTGCTGAGCAAATCATCACACTCTAGTCCTGCAGGTGGTCCCTCCAAGCGTAAGAGGCGCTGAAAACCACTCAGTATACTGGCACAGTCATGACCACCAGAAATGATCACACAACCAATCACCACGAGCAGAGGTTGAAATGAGCTGCCCTGTCAGAGTGGCTCTGTTTGAGGTGAAGCACTACATTGCATTCTTTGGGTGGGTGTTTACAATGGAGCCAGAATAAGAGACACAGGACATGTGCCAAGTGCTGAGTTGAGAGGTTATCGAAAGAGGCGGCAGAAAAGGAAAAAAAGAAAAAAAACAAACAAACAAACAAACATCAGACTAACTTGGTCTGTGTGTGTGTGTGTGTGTGTGTGTGTGTGTGTGTGTGTGTGTGTGTGTGTGTTCACTGGCTTACAAAGATGTCATAAACAACACGAGTAAGAACATACACCTGTACATTCGTTGTCCAGAAGTTTCAGCACTTTTCAAATGTCATAAAACTGTTTTTTTTTGTAATTTAGTGGGGTTTTTTTTTTTTTTTTTACAAACCCTAAACAGTCCTGTGTGTGTGTGTGTGTGTGTGTGTGTGTGTGTGTGTGTGTGTGTGTGTGTGTGTGTGTGTGTGTGTGTGTGTGTGATCATTTTCAGGTTTCCATTGAAAGCATAAACAACATGTGGGATAGCACATTTGTCGGTGTTGTGACCAGCTGTCCTGACTTTCAAAATTCCCCAGAGCAGCATCGTTGGAGGCCTGAAAACAGTCCTGTGTGTGACAGAGACTGGATGCTTGGCCTTCAATCAGCTGGTGGGTGCACCATTACTGTTGCTTCTGGCCATGTCTCAGTGTCAGTCAGCTGTAGTCAGTGTTAGAAGTGTCTGTATGTCGTGTCTGTCAATGTCAGTCAGCTTTGGTCAGAGTTACAAGTGTCTGTATGTCATGTCTGTCAGTGTCTGTGTCAGCTGTGGTCAGTGTTAGAAGTGTCTGTATGTCATGTCTGTCAATGTCAGCTGTGGTCAGTGTTAGAAGTGTCTGTATGTCATGTCTGTCAATGTCAGCTGTGGTCAGTGTTAGAAGCGTCTGTATGTCATGTCTATCAGTGTCAGCTGTGGTCAGTGTTAGAAGCGTCTGTATGTCATGTGTGTCAGTGTCAGCTGTGGTCAGTGTCAGAAGTGTCTGTATGTTGTGTCTGTCTGTGTCAGCTGTGGTCAGTGTTAGAAGTGTCTGTATGTCACGTCTGTCAGTGTCAGTGTCAGCTGTGGTCAGTGTCAGAAGTGTCTGTATGTTGTGTCTGTCTGTGTCAGCTGTGGTCAGTGTTAGAAGTGTCTGTATGTCATGTCTGTCAATGTCATCAGCTTTGGTCAGTGTTACAAGTGTCTGTATGTCATGTCTGTCAGTGTCTGTGTCAACTATGGTCAGTGTTAGAAGTGTCTGTATGTCACGTCTGTCAGTGTCAGTGTCAGCTGTGGTCAGTGTCAGAAGTGTCTGTATGTCATGTCTGTCAGTGTCAGTGTCAGCTGTGGTCAGTGTTAAAAGTGTCTGTATATCATGTCTGTCAGTGTCAGCTGTGGTCAGTGTTAAAAGTGTCTGTCTGTCATGTCTGTCAGTGTCAGCTGTGGTCAGTGTTAGAAGTGTCTGTATGTCATGTCTATCAGTGTCAGCTGTGGTCAGTGTTAGAAGTGTCTGTATGTCATGTGTGTCAGTATCAGCTGTGGGTCAGTGTTAGAAGTGTCTGTATGTCATGTGTGTCAGTGTCAGCTGTGGTCAGTGTTAGAAGTGTCTGTATGTCATGTCAGTCAGTGTCAGCTGTGGTAAGTGTCAGAAGTGTCTGTATGTCATGTCTGTCAGTGTCAGTGTCAGCTGTGGTCAGTGTTAGAAGTGTGTGTATGTCATGTCTGTCAGTGCCAGCTGTGGTCAGTGTTAGAAGTGTCTGTATGTCATGTCAGTCAGTGTCAGTCAGCTGTGGTCAGTGTTAGAAGTGTCTGTATGTCGTTTCTGTCAGTGTCAGTCAATTTAGATTCGTTGTAGAACATCTGTGTGTCATTTCTATCAACTTTACCGCTCATTGTCTATAAGATATGTGTGTAAGTGTCATTGAAGCGTCTCTGTGTCATGTCTGACACCTGTGGTCAAATGACAGACCTGTCTGTGTATTGTGTCTCCATTCATGACTAGGCCTTTGAAATTGATCTTCCGTCTCTGTTTCTGTCTGTCTATCTGTCTGGTGGTCTGCTTCTCTCTCTGTCTCTGTCTGTCTGTCTGTCTCTGTCTCTCTGTCTCTGTCTCTGTCTCTCTCTCTCTCTCTCTCTCTCTCTCTCTCTCTCTCTCTCTCTCTCTCTCTCTGTTACATCTCCTCTTCCACATCACTGTCGTCTACTTTTACCCTCTGGAGCTGTCCTGCAGACTACATCAGAAGTCAAACTTGGGGTGCACATGCAACCTTTTACCTGTTGTGAAAAATTTTTCCTTTACATCACGTTTTTTAAAGATCTTCATTTCGAAGTTGCCATTATTTTGCCTCGGTATGATGTTCGTTCTTCACCTTGCAGTTGAGGCCAAAGTGGCCTATGCTCCATGCTGTTCCACAAGGGTCTCTCGTGGGCCTGGTTCTCGACTCCAGCCGACGTCTGCATTTGTATGTCGATGGACAGAATCAGGGTGTCATCACCATCGGTATTCCTGACCCCTGCTACTTCATGTTTGATCTGCACACCCGGTGCACCAAGGTAGAGAAGTTGTCCGGTTGGTGTTCTTCGTCTTGTCAAATGTGCACACTGTGTCTTTGTTGTGCTGGATGTGTGTGTATGCGTGTGTATGTGACTGTGTGTGTGTATGTGTGTGTGTGTGTGTGTGTGTGTGCGTGCGCGTGCATTCATGCATGCGTGCGTGCGCGCGCGTGCGTGCGTGCATGCGTGTGTGTGTGTGCCTGCATGCAGGGATATATGTGTGTTTGTGTGTGTGTATGTGTCTGTGTGTGAAAATTTGACAATCATTAATTATGATTGAAGTTATGGCAGATCTGTCTCAAAGGAAAGAGATACAGGGAGGGAGAGGAAGACTATGAACTTACAACTTATGTAATCATGCTTATATTCTCTGTCTCCTTGGTGTTCTTTCAATTTTTTTGTCAACTTACCATTGCAGCTGCTAAGGAGGACTCATTTTATCCCTAGTTCTTTGATTGGTTGGTTGGTTTGTCTGACAGCTAGGTTGCACAATTACTAAACCGATTTCACCATAGTTAGCATTCAGAGACTGGGCATTTTTCAACGTTCCGATGAATTTCTTAAGAGATTGTGCATGAATCTTGATTTTGAAAGAAAAGAAAGAAGAGAAAAAAAGCATTTTTTTGATGTCTCAGAACTTGCAGGATTTGATGGGGCTCTTGATTACAACTTGGATCCAGTGAAGATTATAGTTAATGATGGGTGGACTGGGATGGCCTTGTTCTCCGCCACTGCGCAGTAACAAACTGAGCTGGAAAGAGTTCATAGATACCAATTCCGCTGGGTGCAAACAGTTGAATCTGTGAGAGTTTAACTTTTACGTACACTGCCCAAAATTTTGCATGTCATGCGTCACGGGTCTTCAGGGACCTTTGCTTTTTGTATAGGAGTGAAGCCTTACTGTACAAGGTGGGTCAACAGGGACCCGTGCTTTGTAAATGGGAGTGAAGCCTTGCTGTACAATGTGGGTCAACAGGGACCCGTGCTTTGTGTATGTGAATGAAGCCTTACTGTACAATGTGGGTCAACAGAGACTCGTGCTGTTTGTATAGGAAGGAAGCCCTACTGTACAGTGTGGGTCAACAGGGACCCGTGCTGTTTGCATAGGAATGAAGCCTTACTCTACAGTATGGGTGAACAGGGACCCATGCTGTTCATACAGGAATGAAGCCATACTGTACAATATGGGTCAATTGGGACCCATGCTGTTTGTATAGGAAGGAAGCCCTACTGTACAGTGTGGGTCAACAGGGACCCATGCTTTATGTATAGGAATGAAGCCTTATTGTGAAATGTGCGTCAATGTTTTAGCTGAAGAATTAAAACCTTGATGTATGTGTGGGTCTCCAGGGACCCATATGTTTTATTGACGAAGTCATAAAATTGTGTGGAGATACCTGAAAACTGAGTCAATTATGAAGTGAACATCTTGACTGTGGGTTATTGAATACCCATGACGTATGGTAAAGGTAAAGGCACTCAACAAGATATATGGGTAGGGTTTGATGTTGAGAGAACTGTTCAACCCATGCAGAGGTGTGTACTGTCGTGAGAGTCTTTCTAGTAATTCACTGGATATCAGTCTTGGTGATGTTCCTTTCAAGTTGGAACAGTGGGTCCCGAGTTTTTCTGTACAAATTTACAAGACTTCAGAAATGGTGTAAAAATGTCATTCTGGACATGGGTGAAGTGTTTTTCATCACTGTCAGTACCATGTAGAAGCTCATTACCATGCAGAATACCTTTCCCCCATCATTGGGTCAAACTTTATTGACAGGGTACATTACTTTTGGTCATACTTTTAGTTGTGCATCCCCTATTATCAACTTTAGTTTATAACAGAAGATCCATGTTAGCATAAAGTCACTGACGGGTTAGTGAATCTAGAACTTCTAATAGACATCACTGTTTATTACACTTTCCTGGTAGTGAATCTTCAACCTGTACTGCGCATCACGGTTAAGTACACTTTCCTGTCAGTGAATCTTCAACCTCGAAGAGACTTTGCCGTTGAGTATACTTTCCTAGCAGTGAATCTTTAACCTTTAGCGGACATTGCTGTTGAGAGCTCTTTCCCAACGATGCAGGTTGTTCATAGCCTGTACAGTTTACATAGACCTTAATGTGTGTTTTTACAATGTTTATCCCTTTACGGATGATACAGGCCATGGGGAACCAACACTCTTCGAAGCGTCATCAAGAGTTTATACTTCATTGATAGTGCTCATCCACATTCAATTACTACTATCTATAGGGGTCTGGAATAGCTCAGTTGATAGAGCGCCAGACTCATAATCCAAGGGTTGCAGGTTCAAATCACAGCTGGGGCTGTTTCTGTACATGGGGATTTTTCCCTCGGAGATAAACAATAGTTCTGACTCCATTTCTCATACAGTCCTTCAAATGAGACTATAAACCGAGGTTCCATGTGTGAACGCATGCATAACAACTTGCATACACGTAAAATCCCATCACCAACTTTCGGATGAGAAGGCCAGTTTGGCTGTTGGTATGGATGACATTTTACACATAGCATGCACCTTCCTCGAAGATGGAGTATGGCTGCCTTAATGGCAGGATAAAAAACGGTCATGCACACAAAACTCCACTCCCTTTGTAGGATAGATGGGATTAATACTTGCCTGTCCATATAGGGAGTGTGCACAGGAGTATCAGCCTGCGTACACAGAAGAAGACAACAGTCTATAAAGTGTGGGTCCTCCATAGTCGGCATCATTGGGAAGCATGTGGTTCAAATGACTTGACTGCTTATTTCCTCCCTTTGGATGCAGAAGCATTAAAAATCAGCTGACAGACAGCTAATTTGTTTTCGTTTTTGGTTGAGATTTCTGTTGTGTCATTGGATGGTTGGGGACACAGTAAGCACAGTAAAGGTTGTTAAAAAGACAGTGGAGGAAAGTGTTCGTTTTTCTTTCATTGTTATTATTATCACTAGTATTTTTTTTTATTATTACTGTTATCATTATTATTACTGTTGTTGTTGTTATTATTATTTTGTTGTGTTCTGAATTCTTTTGTTTTTGTGTGGTTTTGTTTTTTTTTTGGAAGGTGAAGAGTGGGGGGGGGGAAACAAGCTGACATTCATCATATTTTCTTCTATTTTGAGTGAGACTGGTTAACTGACTTTAAGTCTTTGGTTAGTTGTTTCGCAGTTGTTGAACTGAAGAAAGGGGGTTTCTAATCAACATACTAGGTACTAAACAAATCTTAAATGTAATAAATACCAAACTGCCAAGAAAATGTAGACAAACGAATCACAAGACGAAACATTGAGACGTTTCGACCTCTTTGGTCTTCTTCAGGCAAGATACAAAAGACTGAGGGCAACAAAAATGAACAAGCAATCACTTACCTTCATTCATTTCATCCTAGGTACTGTTTTTTCTGCTACGGTACAGTAGCATTTAAAAGCTCAAGCAACTCTTCATCTGCAGAGTTGACTTTCAGGAGGGTGGATGTGCCATAATATTTTCCTGCGCTGTGTTTTGACTGTAGGTCATGGACCTGCCTTGACATAGTTTGCAGGTGTTAGTTTCCTTCTTGCAACATAGTTTGCAGGTGTTAGTTTCCTTCTTATGACATAGTTTGCAGGTGGTAGTTTCTTTCTTATGACATAGTTTGCAGGTGTTAATTTCCTCCTTACCTTTAACAGCTCGTATGCAGCTCACAAAACTTCCAAGTGCTACCTTCGGCATAGTATGCTACAATTTTGTGACAATGTATGCTGTGAGGAAATGCTACGCAAGAAAAAAAAGATTGAAAACACTCTGCACCATCCACGGATTTAGCGACAGCTTAACCGAAATCAAAACAATGTAGTTCTTTAGACAGAGACTTGTTTTTCCTCAAAACATGGACAGGTTCAGTAAGAAGAGGCAGAGGGCAAATCACTGTTTGCCTTCTTTGTCCACCATTATGTCATGTGCTAAGCAAAGTATGAGTGTAAGTTCTGTCGAGTTTTGACGTGTGGCATCACACACAAATGCTGCACTTGAATCTAGAATGCTTTACTTCAAATATCAAAATGTTAATACTGTGTGATTTTGAGAGCTTGGCAGCTCTAACTTACATGATTGAAATAATCAGAGTTTTCCTTTGATTTCTTGCAAAAGTTTTAGCATCTTACAAAGCTACAATTTTCAATTGGAATAATCTTTGCTATGAATGTGTCTTCTTCTGTCCAATTTTAAATGCAAATCTCAAGTGTTGCTGATGTGAAGTTTGCTATTAATGAATGGTGTGATTTTAACTTCATTCCTGACCTCTGGTGGTGTTTCCAGGACAGTTATTATTGTATTGCCTGCAGTGACAATGACTATGCCCACCTGTGAAAGTCAGTTACCTTTAGAGGGATATCACTAGATAGGTGTTCAAGTGTAGTGATTTTCTTTATTTTGTATTTCTCATGTATGTAATTCATATGTGCAAACCACTCCTTCCCTTATTTCTCTTTCACTGGAACATTAGTGTTTTGCCTTTTTTACGTACATCATAAAAGTTGTGAACATTCCTGTTTTGCCTCTTGTACTTATGTCATTAAAGGTACATGATAAAAAGTTGTGTGTTAACAGTAATTTCTTGCCTTTGAAAAACCTACGTTTGAAATGTCATCATTGTCTGTGCCTTGAGATCAGTGTTCTACCTTTTCTTTGGTCTTTTTACCTGTCAGTTCCCACAGTCATCTGTAAATGTTTAATCAGTTACTGTCATATTGGGTAATTTTACCATGATTGCACCTACGTATGTTGTTTACAAGATGTTTATTTTCATGAAGATGACTAATCATCAAGTTGCTTCCAAGTCAGTTACTTCTTGTCTGAATTTACAGTGATGTCTGCCAGCGGGGCTTCCATGTCAGGTATCCTTGACAGATTGTTGTTACAGCAACTTCTTACCTGTCTTGTTTCCAACTGTGTAATCACCTGTGTTGTTGTCCAGCCATTCACTCCCTGCAATGGTCATGTCTACAGGTGACTGCTCTGCCAGTGAGGCCGGCGCCAGGATTGTGACACCAGTGCCAGTCAGCTAACCAGGGGAGTCTGCGATGCCTCCTCTCCTCATAGTTTCAAACTGCTGGGACTTTGAAGCTCCCCCTGCTCTCAGCCGAAAACAAAAAAGATGAAGCGAGTGTTGTGCAAGCTATGCATTGATGAAATCTTTTTTGTGTGTGTGTATTCTTAGTTTTAGAGGGTGATGCTCTGGGGGGGGGGGGGGGGGGGGGGGGCATTCCGCGTGATGAACAGTTTGGTTTAAACATTATTGTATTGATTGCTGGAATAACTAATTTGGTTGCACTGAAATGCACTCAGTCTGGATTTTTTACCTGAGACTTTGCATTGTGGACACATTGTTCTAGGTTCAGTCGTCACTTGACCTCTGTGGTTCACCAAGCTCTTAACAAAAGTCATTGAAGCTGCTGCCTCTGTCAACCTAGCCCAGGCATGTGCAAAAAAACTGGGGTTATTTTAAGACAGGAGTCTCAGTTGATTTCTGCCTCTCTGCAGACTAACACAGTCTTTCAACAGGTCGTCAGGAATAAAAAGTTTTGATTTCCTTGCAGCAGGAAGTGAAGGAAGGGGAGAGGAGGACAGTGGAAGAAAGGAGATGGTAAAAATGTTTTTGAAAAAAGGCGCATGATGAATGTGTGTATTTGAGAATAGTTGTATTCTTATTTGGTTGAAATTAACAAAAGCTGTGTTCTCAGCAAGCTGAAATGAAAAAAAAAAAGTTCTGAATGCAAATGATGATGAATAGTCGTGTTTTCGCTTGGATGAAATGAAGACTGGTTGTGTTCTCCATTGAGTGGAATGCAGAGTAGTGGAGTTTTAAAAATAATTGTGTTCTCAGTTGGGAGGAGTGAGCTGTAGTCTGGGTGTCAGTTGGACAAAAAGAAGTCGAGTTATGGTCCTAGTTGGATGGGGTCAGGAATATTTGGGTTTTTCAGCTGGTTGGAACAAAGAATGAATGTCTTCTCTGAGCGTGACCACCCGTGTCTTTCATGCAAAATGGTGTCTGGCCATGTCTGCTTCTTCAACAACATGCCAATACACAGAAACAACAGTAGGGACCATAGGCCTTTACATGCACACACACACGCACGCACACACACACACACTCACTCACTCTCTCTCTCACGCATTCACACACACACACACACACACACACACACACATGTTCACTCATTCACTCACTCACTCTCACACACACACACACACACACACACACACGCACGCATGCACGCACGCATGCACGCACGCACGCACGCATGCACACGTGCACTCACACACATATATGTGTATGTATGTATGTGTACGAATACAGATAGATATAGAGATAGCCTCGTGATCTAAAAGTTCATTCAATTAAAGAAGGCCATAAAAGGCATGCAGACATCTGTCACCTACAGTGGGGCTTTCTGTGCTGGAGATTGAATGTAGTCTGTGTTTAACAACGAAACACCTGCAGTTACAAACTTTCACATTTGTTACAGAGAGGTCTGAGCAGTTGCAGAGGGTGGACATGGATGGGCTAACCTTTGGCATAGCGCTATTCTTGTTCAGGTAGAATGGTATCCTTAATAAGGGTGGAGGTAAACACCCACAAGACTATGGTCTCCATAGGCAGACTCTTTGGTTTGGGCAGGTTTATGTGAAGTATATCTGTACTGTGAGAGCTATCCCTTGCACGGGTTCCATCAACGCTGTTTCTGATAAAGTTTCCTGTCTGCCTGACTGAGGAAAATGTAGGCATTTAATTGTGTCGGTCACACACCAGTAATGCTCCTCAGTTTGCACAGGGCTGAACGCTTTAGGAAACGTTCATGACAGTCATGTTTTCAGTTAAATTTGGCTATCAGTACAAAGTAAGTTACTAACTGCTCTTGTCTTCTGTTTCTTTGAAGGTTCTCTTCCAACTTGCCTGTTCTCTCTACCCAAAGAACCAAAGTGAAATTTAACATTGTTTTGTAAGTGTTCCTTCAGCTTGGCTGCCCCAACTGTTTGGAACTCGCTTTCTCCCACTTACAAAGCCAGCCCACCTAATCTGTTTTCAAAGCACAGCTTAAACCTTATCTTTCAAGCCAGTCATTTTGAACAGTGCTTTTCCCATATTGTGTGTCCATAATAAGTTAAGTAGCAGAATAGTTGTGATGCTTGAATGAATGAAAATCTCAACGGTGTATAGTTTTCTGAATGGTGTATGAAAGCGCAGTGAATAGTTTTCTGAATGCTGCATGAAAGCGCAATGAATAGTTTTCTGAATGCTGTGTGAAAGTGCAGTGAATAGCTTTCTGAATGATGTATGAAAGCGCAATGTATAGTTTTTCTGAATGCTGCATGAAAACGCAATGAATAGTTTTCTGAATGCTGTATGAAAGTGCAATGAAAAGTTTTCTGAATGCTGTAAATGAATAGTTTTCTGAATGCTGTATGAACATGCAATGAATAGTTTTCTGAATGCTGTATGAGAGCTCAGTGAGTAGTTTTCAACCTCAACCACTTTATACAAATACTATATATGATTATTTTCATCACTATTTGCTTCTTGCAGGAGAAGTGAAAACATTAAAAGTCGGACTTTTGATGAGTTAGCCCACTACTGAGGGCTGGTGTTTGCAGAGGACGCTGTGAAGACTGTTCTGCACATATGAAACTGTGTTACAGGTATTCTACCTCTGTCTGTGACAGACAGGTGGCACTTTTTGCCGCATACCTTTGCCGACCATTTGAGATCCTCCTCAACCAGGCAGTGTATAAGTATTCTGTATAAGTAGGATTCTGCACCTTGAGTGTATTGCCACCATTTTTTTTTTACCAATCTTTACAGGCGAAAATAAAACTGACTTAAGGGAGGTGAGGAAATAAGAGAAAATGTGTTACCCTCTCCTGGTTTGCTGAAGATAAAAATCTTGTCTTGATTCAGCTTTGATGATGACCTTTTAGTTTTGGACAGGCTGTTTGACAAGGTTTTGGGAGTTACTGAGAAAATCCCACTTATTCAGAGAGGGAGTCGACCAGGGAGTGTTTAGTGGTTGAAAAGAGTATACATCGTGTCACTGCAGAGTCAAGGTAAACAGGTTTAAAAAAAATGTTTTTCCTTTGCATAAAACAAAGTGCTAGTGTAACAGGTTTCTGAAGGCCTAATGTGTTGAGGTCTCTCAGTTTATCATGTTTGGCTTGTCCAACCTCTGTCGTCTACAGGGTTGTTGTGGATGAACAAGTGGCAATATGAACTCAGGTGTGTATGTGTGTGTGTGTGTGTGTGTGTGTGTGTGTGTGTGTGTGTGTGTGTGTGTGTGTGTGTGTGTGTGCGCGCGCGCGTGTCTGTCAACTGTTTGTTGGCTGGCTGACACATTCCCTACTCTGCCTTGTCCAGTTTTGTGTGTCAATGTACATGAAAGTGTCTGGGTGTAAAGATGTGTTTGTTGATGAGTTTTTGTGTCCTGCTGCCTTTTAAGATTTGACATTTAAAAGGATTTCTGTACAGTGCCTGAATATTTGTTACAGAGTCAACAATATGTTGATTGCAATGTCTCTCTAAATTATGCATTGGAGTTCCAATACATACATCTACTTTGGTGAGAGAGAAAGCAATGTTTTGCCATCGAAAATGATACAAGATACTCACACATGTGAGTTATGTTAAAACGATACAAGATACTCACACATGTGAGGTATGTTATGAAATGCTCAGATGTGCATGATGTGGGTGAAATGCCAGTGTCTGTATGTCCAGAGTTTTCTTTACTCCTAGAAAAGTAAAACTGGGAAAATGTGATAGTGGTGCACTCATATTGACAGTGGTTTACAGGCTTTCATATTTCAATATGATTGTCAGAGTTTTTAGGTGTTTACACATTTCTTATGATATATATTGATATATGTCATTTTTTGTTATATACATGGCATGATATAAAGCTCACTTTTTTTTTGTTTTTTGATCAGTCCACTTTTTAGCAAACTGACTGGCGGCAGGACACATTGCTTGCATCAGCTGCAGTGGCAAAGTGGTTAGTGTCAGGGACTCCTGACTGAGAGGTCCTGGGTTCAATTCCTATCAGAGCTATTCAGTTGTGGGATTTTTATGACCCAACAGGCTCCTATCCAGAGCTGAGTTTGGTATGGGTGCAATTTTGAGGACTGGGACCATACAGTTGAGTCTGAATCACTTAACGAATGCGTGTCTGAGAGTGTTGCTCAAATTTCCTGACAACCCTAGAGGTGTCTGTATCTCTTGGGCCTGGTTGACACCAGGTGATTTTATGAAAGTAAGTGTAGATTACAACCTTGTCATGCAGTGTCAGACTGGAATGGCAATCCGTTGCATCATCTTCATCATCCTTATCCTCATCGATCAGCATTAAAAACCAAAAAAGTCTCAAAATTCTGTGGCCCTTCATGCTCTGCTGTCATGGTGACCTCAAGTTTTGATTGCCTCTCCATGTCCATACCTTTGTTTGGTTCTGTCACCAGTGTTGGCAAATTTGCGGGGACTGTCGTCAGACAGACATGGTCGTACCCTGAGGTGGGAAAGCTCACTCATGCTGGTTCTGCGACCAACCAGTTATTGTCATCAGCAGGAGGCTTAGCAGGTGGTGCTCTGAGCATGGTGGATCAGAGCAAGCACCACTAAACACCACTGAAGTGACTCGACAGCAATGCTGTGTTGCTGATTCTGTGGCGGGACAGACCAGGCTGTGGTGGTGGAGCGGGGAGGGAGGAGGGGAGGGGGGAGCTGTCCTGGTGCAATGCCCCCAAAGTTGGCTTGGAAGACGAGACAGAAAAAAAAAGATCCTGTGATTGCAATTTTATTTTATCAAAGTGATTAACTTTAAGTGTGATTAATGCTTCTACTTGGGTGATCATTGTCTTAACATTTGTGTCTATGCCCACATGGGTGCATGCATGTGTGTGTGTGTGTGAGTGTGTGTGTGTGTGTGTGTGTGTGTGTGAGTGTGTGTGTGTGTGTTTGTGTGTGTGTAAGGTGATGTTTTCTATATACATGGATATAGCAAAAGTTTTGCAGATTTTGGACTTGTTTTAATCTGTTGTCTTTTGTAAGTTTATTGATTGTTTATCATTAGATTTTTATATTATATAATGTTTATAATGAGCCTGTGAAGTGACAAATGATTTTCCATGTGGATTAATAAAGTGCCATCAAATTGAATTGAATTTCCTCCCTTTCTGTGATTGATTCTTATACTGCAGATTTGTCTAAGGAAACTGACATGAATATTCAACACATTTGCAAAAGTATCTCATAAGATCACATTTTGTTTTATTGGTGCATTGTCACTAATTGATTTGATGTCTTAATACCTTGATTTCTTCGAGCACTATAACTGCAAGGTGATAAATGTGTGTCCGGATTACTGTTGATCATATTGATGTATTGCTCTTTATTCAAATTTATAGTAATGTTTAGCATGCGATTTTTTGCGCACACCATGAAAAATAAGTGTTATGATTATTGATGCTAGGCATTCATTGCTGCTTACTGATAACTGATTGTAGTACCGTTCGTTCTCGTTTTGCCTTATAACCACATAAAAATGTTGATATTATTGATGCATTGTAGTTGTCTAATTATTGTCCTTAGCAGTTTGTTGTATGTTATTATTATTATTATTTTTTCTTTACAAAAGGAATGCTCTCTCTCTCTCTCTCTCTCTCTCTCTCTCTCTCTCTCTCTCTCTCTCTCTCTCTCTCTCTCTCCTCTTCGATAAGAGGATCACTTATTCCATATCTGTGTGTGTTGACTCCCTTCTTCTTTGTAATCTTTACTCTTGTTTGTTGTTTCAATCGTTTCTCTCTCTCTCTCTCTCTCTCTCTCTCTCTCTCTCTCTCTCTCTCTCTCCTTATAAAGTCATCAACGCCTTAACTATAATGGATGAACGTTTTTTAATGTATGAAGATATGTGTGTGTTTTGTTAAAAGTTTTGTAAGTCTTAGTCGCTAGTTTGTTAAAAGATTTGTAAGTCTTAGTCGCTAGTCATACTTAGTCCCTTAACGGGGCAAGGGCCGGATGTTTACATCATAAGATGTTCAGCAAAGATGCATATGGGAAACAAATATCACAACCATTTTAAGATGTATGTCAGTAAGAAGCATATGTTGACTGGGAAACATCGATTTGTATTCATTGCTAAAATGAGGGATTGCAGACTGACTTGCCACAGTTTCTCAAAGTGCACACACCTTCTAAACATGGATGTTTTCTCTGTAGCATGTGTTAGTTTGGGGCATTTCAACTTAGAACATTTTGGCAAAGCTTTTTCCAAGGGGGGGGGGGGGGGGGGGGGGGGGGGGGGGGGGGGGGGGGGGGGGGGGGGGGGGGGGGGGTTCGCTTTGACCACTTATCATGGTAATAAGTGACTGAATAAAAGCATTAGGATGCACAAACAGGGAGATTATTTTAGTCAATATTGTTTCAGCCATTTCACAGGAAATTTGTTTACATTGAGAATCCAAAGTAAAACAGAAAAACAGAAGTGGAAATGCATTCTAGAATCTCTCTCTCTCTCTGTCTTTCTCTCTGTCTCTCTCTCTCTCTCTCTCTCTCACTCTCTCTCTCTCTCTCTGTCTCTCTCACACACACACGCACGCATGCACACACATTCACGTGCACACACACATACGCACACACACACACACACACACACACACACACACACACACACACACACACACACACTGCTCGATATAAAACAATATGAACAGCTAAAAATGATAAACAAGTAGTTGTTCCTGAACACCCGCAGCCAGGGAGAAAGAAGGTGTAGGGGAGAAGACCCACGGAGTGACAAACCATACGGTTTTTAGCAATTAATGAATAATGTCCCTTTGTTAAAGGTGAGCAAAAACTCGGGAATTTGTGGCAGAAATATGGCAGACATCATGATGGTGATAAAGATGATGGTAATGATAAAAATTATGATATAGAGTCATCACAGAATAGACATTCAGTTCATGTCGGCGTAACATGAAAGATGATGAAACAGGTTCTAGTACATATGGCATGTGTGCTGTGATGGGAAGCACTAGCAATTGGGCACTCCACATCTCTATTGGTTCTTTCATCTGGCTGATATATTTTTTTTAAGTGTTATCCCAAACATCTCTCTCTC
>JADBJO010000073.1:0-35000 GCA_016801955.1 Conus betulinus
GGGCAGGGCGTTGAGGAGTCGCTGTCCTTCCCCTAGAGCTTTAGAATTTTTGTCCGCTTCCCAGGACTGATAGCCCCAACCTCTTCCTGCTCCGATTTAGCAGGGGGGCATGGCGTTGGGGAGTTGATAGTCCCTCCCTCTCTCATTAGTATCTATTTTTTTCCCCTTTCCTATCCTTTCATTTCAGTAGGCGCCCATTTAACTTCTTTTCATCATTGTCATCTTTTAGGTAGGATTTCTGTTAGTGTACGTTTTCTCCCCCTCTTTTTAATTGTTCATCGATTCATTTGTTTTGTAACTTTATATCCACTTATTGTTTAAGGCGATTCATTTGTTTTGTGAACTTTTTGTTTTACCAACAAACTAAGAAGGTAACAACTACAATAAGAAAGTTAAGAACATAAACATTATAAAGAATTTCTTTCTGGGGGGAAAAAACTTTATATTTTTTTATGTTTCTTCATGGGGGGGGGGGGGGGGGGGAAAGTTATTCATTTGGATTTCATTTTTAGCTGTCTTTTTCCTTTTAGGAAGGAATATTGGTGAAAATCTCTTCTGGAAAGATCACATTGTCAATTCTTATTAGTGGCTTTCCTTTGTAAGCCTTTATTACTTTCCTGTTTGTAACAGCATTTAAATTCTTTATTTGTACATACTGTAACAATGTTTTTTTTTTTAAACGTATATAACATCACATATCGCCTTATTTCAGTCATATTTAGTCATTGTTTCTCGTTTCTTTGTGGTAACTGTTCATGATGGAAAATTTTGAATATGTACAACAGGCCGAGCGTTTAGGATTTGAAGGCGAGAAATTACCAAACTATGTCCAACAATGTATGGACAGGGGAGACACAGAGAGAGACAGGAGAAACAAACAGCTAGAAGAAAAAAGATAACGACAAGAAAATCGAAAAAAAGATTAGAGTTTGAAAAAAAAAAAAAATCACAGAAAGATGGAACAAAAACAATAAGTTTGAAGAAAAGGATAAGGAACAGCAATTTAAACTGAGAACTTGAATTGGAGATTGATGCAGAAATTAAAAGATTACAGGCAGGCATCGTAGGAACATCCACCACCTCCACCGTCGGTTCCGCGAGTACATTTCATCCGAAGTCAACATACATTCCGAAGTTGCCGCCGTTCGAAGAAAAAACTGACATTGACAGTTTTTCTTTTCCGGTTTGAGAACCACACTACATCTTGTGGCTGGCTGAAGGAGAAGTGGACATTGTTTATCACATCGCTGTTTAAGGGAAGCGCTTTGGCACTATACCACACACTCGCGGCAAAAGAAGGGTTGACTTGGGACCAAAAAAAAAGAAGAACTCTTAAAGAAGTATCAGTGTTCAGCTGACCGTTTTCGTGAGTGTTTCCGTTCGGTTTGTCCTGACAAGGGAGAATCATTTCATTTTTTTTTTTTTTTTTTTAATAAGAATGAGTCACTGTTTAGACAGATGGATAGAGTTAACAAAGACGAACAAGACTTTCGAATCACTGCGAGACTTGCTTCTTCGAGAGCAACTTCTTCAGAGCATCAGCAAAGATTTGGCCACGTTTCTTAAAGAAAGAAAGTTTGATAACGTTGATGAAATGTCAGATGGCGGATCAGTACTGTATTGCTCATCCGGATAAAGGTGTTGCCTGCAAGGGGGTTTCATCCCTTTTAGAGTCTCACGCGGCATTTCTGGACAAGGAAACTATAGAAGAGGAAATTGCGCTTCATTCCAAGGTCCCCACGGCTACACGTCTTTTGGCAACAGACGACGACCTTTGCGCAGTCAAGGCCATGTCAGTTCTGGCAATTTCTGTCAGTACCAGTACTCGCCACTGGAAAGACCTTTTCCTTTCCAAGGGCGTGGTGAACAACAACCGTGCAGACCCTTTGATCCAGTTTGTGGACATGGTTGAGGTTCACAGACTAACAGTAACCAATTGTCCACCGATCAAACCATGCGTTGCCCATTTTTGTGAGGGCAAATTCCATTTAAAACGGGACTGTCCTTTCAAAGGAAGTGGAACAAAGACTGGATTTGTTTCCACTGGATGTGAAGGTGGTCTTGTTTTGGCCCCAGATCAGTCCATTGATAGTCTTCTTATGGAGGGTTGTGCCATTACGGTTTACAAGGTTCTGTTTTGAGAGATACAGGTTGCACCACAGCTGGTGTAAGGAAATCTTTTGTTCAACCGGACTAGTATCTTGACAGTGTTCAGAGATGCAGATGGTTTGGTGGAAAAATTGAAACTTTTCCACTTGCGAAAATTTCCGTCAATACACCATACTACTACAGGTCACTTACCGCCTGTGTTATTGAGAATCCAGTTGCTATTTGATTTTGGGAAAATCTACCAGGTGTTGCGACAGTACATGGTGGTGCTGGAGGATCTTTCGTTCCTCGTTACATCAGTACAAGATCAAAAGTTGTATAGCAGGGGAAAACCAACAAAACCACTCAAGGTTTCAAAACTGGATGAACTAAAAGTTTCGCCAGACATTTTGAAGACTATGCAGAGAAGCGACGAGACACTGACGACGACTATACTTTCTACTGCAAAGCAGACTGTCTCTGACATATACCAACGGACAAGCCAACGTACATACTAGACTCTCCTCTCCACTGAGAGAAAGAGTATTACATACGGCCCATTATGCTGAAAAGGTAGAGGATGTCAGAGTCCAGTATGTACGTCAGCTTGTCTGTTGGTATGTCAGTCTGCTTTGCAGTGGAAAGTATAGTTGTCAAGTGTCCCGTCACTTCTCTGCACAGTCTTCAAAATGTCTGGCATAACATTTAGTTCATCCAGTTTTGAAACCTTGAGCGGGTTTGTTGGTTTTCCCTGTTCTACACTTTAGATCTTGTTCTGATGAGACAAGGAATGAAAGATCCTCCAGCAGCACCATGTACTGTCGCGACACCTGGTAGATTTCCCCAAACCAAATAGCAAACTGGATTCTCAATAACACAGGCGGTAAGCAAACCCGGAGTAGTACGGTGTATCTACAGAAATTTTTGCAGGTGGAAAAGTTTCAATTTTTCACCCAATGATCTGCATCTCTGAACACTGTCAAGATACTGCTCCGGAAGAACAAAAGATTTCCTTACGCCAGCTGTGGTGCAACCTGTATCTCGCGCAAAACAGAACCTTGTAAAAACCGGTAATGGCACAACCCTCCGAAAAAAGACTATCAATGGACTGATCTGGGGCAAAAAAACAAGACCACCTTCACATCCAGTGGAAACAAATCCAGTCTTCGTTCCGCTTCCTTTGAAAGGGACAGTCACGTTTTAAATGGAATTTGCCCTCACCAAAATGGCAATGCATGGTTTGGTTGGCGGGCAACTGGTTACCCTCAATCTGTGAACCTCGACCATGTCCACGAACTGGACCAAAGGGTCTGCGGGGTTGTTGTTCACCACGCCCTTGGAAAGGAAAAAAGGTCTTTCCAGTGGTGAGTATTGGTACTGACAGAAATCGCCACAACCGACATGGCCTAGACCGCGAAAGGTCGTTGTCTGTTGCCAAAAGATGTGTAACCGTGAGGACCTTGGAATGAAGTGCGATTTCCTCTTCTATTGTTTCCTTGTCCAGAATGTATTTGAAGTGCCGCATGAGACTCAAAAGGGATGAATCCCCCTTGCGGGTAACACCTTTATCCAGATGAAACAAGACAGTACTGATCTGCCATCCGACACATTTAATTCAACGTTATCGAACTGTCTTTCTTAAAGAAATGTGGCCAAATCTTTGCCGACGCTCTGAAAAAGTTGCTCTCGGGGCAGCAAATCTCCCATTGATTCGAAAGTCTTGTTCGTCTTTGTTAACTCTATCTGTCTAAACAGCGACTCATTCTTGTTTTTAAAAAAAAAAAAAAAAAAAAAGACGGAAATGATTCTCCCTTGTCAGGACGAACTGATTGGAAATGCTCATGAAAACGGTCAGCTGAACACTGAAACTTCTGTAAGAGTTCTTTTTAATTGGTCCCAAGTCAACCCCTTCTTTTGCCGCAAGAGTGTGGTATAGTGCCAAAGCGCTTCCCTTAACTGCCACGCGATAAACAATGTCCACTTCTCCTTCAGCCAGCCACAAGATGTAGTGTGGTTCTCAAACCGAAAAGGAAAACTGTCAATGTCATTGGTTTTTTTCTTCGAACAACGGTAACTTTGGAATGTATGTTGACCTCGGACGAAATGTACTCGCACAACTGACGGTGGATGGATGTTCTCTCGATGCCTGTAATTTTTTTTAATTTCCGCATCAGTCTCTAATACAAGTTGTCTCAATTCAAATTGCCGTTCCTTATCCTCACTCTCTCTGTGTAGTTCTTTTTCCTTCAAGTAACCAAGGGCTGGTAATGCGTAGAGTTAGACGAGTACTCACTGATTATGTACTCTGGAAGAGCGCAGGAAGGAAAAATGAAGTATAGGAAGGAGATGGCTTTTGAGGACACTGACCTGACAGGTTGTTTGGAATTGCAGAACGAGAGATTTACCTGCAATCTACCATGACCAGGTGAGGTATAGACACATGGGGAGAGAAACGAGAGTTAAGAAAAGGAAAAAGAATTTATCATTATTCAGATTTTGAAGTAGATTAGTTACACGGACTTCATTCGTGTTTTAGCCCTTCCCGGTGCTGTGGCAGCACCAGTAACGGGATAGGCGACTGTGGCAGTCGCACAAGTATTTGGGCTCCAGTGCTGGGGCAGCACCTAACTGACTCCAGATTGGAGAACCTAGTTGAAGAGGACAACGACTGCGGCAGTCGTGAGAGAACTGAAAGCGTCTCATGTTCACCCCCACTATGATTTTTATTGTCCCCCTGGGTCAGAACTCGGATATTGAACCCTGTATTTTAAGCCATCTCTAATTCTTCTTTGGAAAGTGTACAAATTAATTCTCCATTGAGGAGGAGAAACCTGTAAAAGTTCTTGTGAATTACTATGTACAACGAGATGAAATTTGGTCCCAGCTAGTGGATCTGGAATGTTTGTACCTCATCGTTTAGTAAATTATTCCCCAGAGAGAGGAAGGGGGGAGAAGGAGAGTTATTGTAGTGCACCTTCTGGTTGTTTGGAGAGACTGCATGTGGACACAGTGATACTGAGGTGAGTGTGCGTGCATGCGTTTGTGCTCAATGTGACAGTGGTGACCCCGACTTAGGACTAGGGGTTTTTTTCTAATACCCCCCCTCCAAGGAAAAAATTAAGGGAGGAAAGCAAGTTTTATTGATTGTTGTGATTACTGTTTTTATTTTTCATTTGTTTTTGTATGTGTGTTTTCGGGTGTTTGAGATTTCTTTTGGTTGCTCTACTCTGCGTAGGTTTTTTTTTTTTTTTTTTTGTAGGATTTCCTTTGGACCCTTCCCCCCCCTCCCCCCCCCCCAGCATCGATAGCCTCGACCTCCTCAACCTCCTGCTCTTACCTGGCAGTAAGGGGGCAGGGCGTTGAGGAGTCGCTGTCCTTCCCCTAGAGCTTTAGAATTTTTGTCCGCTTCCCCAGGACTGATAGCCCCAACCTCTTCCTGCTCCGATTTAGCAGGGGGGCATGGCGTTGGGGAGTTGATAGTCCCTCCCTCTCTCATTAGTATCTATTTTTTTCCCTTTCCTATCCTTTCATTTCAGTAGGCGCCCATTTAACTTCTTTTCATCATTGTCATCTTTTAGGTAGGATTTCTGTTAGTGTACGTTTTTCCCCCCCTCTTTTTAATTGTTCATTGATTCATTTGTTTTGTAACTTTATATCCACTATTGTTTAAGGCGATTCATTTGTTTTGTGAAACTTTTTGTTTTACCAACAAACTAAGAAGGTAACAACTACAATAAGAACAGTTAAGAACATAAACATTATAAAGAATTTCTTTCTGGGGGGGAAAAAAACTTTATATTTTTATGTTCTTTTCAGGGGGGGGGGGGGGGGGGGGGGGGGGGGGGGGGGGGGAAGTTATTCATTTGGATTTCATTTTTAGCTGTCTTTTTCCTTTTAGGAAGGAATATTGGTGAAAATCTCTTCTGGAAAGATCACATTGTCAATTCTTATTAGTGGCTTTCCTTTGTAAGCCTTTATTACTTTCTTTGTTTGTAACAGCATTTAAATTCTTTATTTGTACATACTGTAACAATGTTTGTTTTTTTTTAAACGTATATAACATCACATATCGCCTTATTTCAGTCATATTTAGTCATTGTTTCTCGTTTCTTTGTGGTAACTGTTCATGATGGAAAATTTTGAATATGTACAACAGGCCGAGCGTTTAGGATTTGAAGGCGAGAAATTACCAAACTATGTCCAACAATGTATGGACAGGGGAGACACAGAGAGAGACAGGAGAAACAAACAGCTAGAAGAAAAAGATAAAGAACGACAAGAAAATCGAAAAAGATTAGAGTTTGAAGAAAAAAAAAATCACAGAAAGATGGAACAAAAACAATAAGTTTGAAGAAAAGGATAAGGAACAGCAATTTAAACTGAGACAACTTGAATTGGAGATTGATGCAGAAATTAAAAGATTACAGGCATCGTAGGAACATCCACCACCTCCACCGGTCGGTTCCGCGAGTACATTTCATCCGAAGTCAACATACATTCCGAAGTTGCCGCCGTTCGAAAAAAAAACTGACATTGACAGTTTTCTTTTCCGGTTTGAGAACCACACTACATCTTGTGGCTGGCTGAAGGAGAAGTGGACATTGTTTATCACATCGCTGTTTAAGGGAAGCGCTTTGGCACTATACCACACACTCGCGGCAAAAGAAGGGTTGACTTGGGACCAACTAAAAGAAGAACTCTTAAAGAAGTATCAGTGTTCAGCTGACCGTTTTCGTGAGTGTTTCCGTTCGGTTTTTGTCCTGACAAGGGAGAATCATTTCCATTTTTTTTTTTTTTTTTTTTTAATAAGAATGAGTCACTGTTTAGACAGATGGATAGAGAGTTAACAAAGACGAACAAGACTTTCGAATCACTGCGAGACTTGCTTCTTCGAGAGCAACTTCTTCAGAGCATCAGCAAAGATTGGCCACGTTTCTTAAGAAAGAAAGTTTGATAACGTTGATGAAATGTCAGATGGCGGATCAGTACTGTATTGCTCATCCGGATAAAGGTGTTGCCTGCAAGGGGGTTTCATCCCTTTTAGAGTCTCACGCGGCATTTCTGGACAAGGAAACTATAGAAGAGGAAATTGCGCTTCATTCCAAGGTCCCCACGGCTACACGTCTTTTGGCAACAGACGACGACCTTTGCGCAGTCAAGGCCATGTCAGTTCTGGCAATTTCTGTCAGTACCAGTACTCGCCACTGGAAAGACTTTTTCTTTCCAAGGGCGTGGTGAACAACAACCGTGCAGACCCTTTGATCCAGTTTGTGGACATGGTTGAGGTTCACAGACTAACAGTAACCAATTGTCCACCGATCAAACCATGCGTTGCCATTTTTGTGAGGGCAAATTCCATTTAAAACGGGACTGTCCTTTCAAAGGAAGTGGAACAAAGACTGGATTTGTTTCCACTGGATGTGAAGGTGGTCTTGTTTTGGCCCCAGATCAGTCCATTGATAGTCTTCTTATGGAGGGTTGTGCCATTTACCGGTTTACAAGGTTTTGAGAGATACAGGTTGCACCACAGCTGGTGTAAGGAAATCTTTTGTTCAACCGGACTAGTATCTTGACAGTGTTCAGAGATGCAGATGGTTTGGTGGAAAAATTGAAACTTTTCCACTTGCGAAAATTTCCGTCAATACACCATACTACTACAGGTCACTTACCGCCTGTGTTATTGAGAATCCAGTTTGCTATTTGATTTTGGGAAATCTACCAGGTGTTGCGACAGTACATGGTGGTGCTGGAGGATCTTTCGTTCCTCGTTACATCAGTACAAGATCAAAAGTTGTATAGCAGGGAAAACCAACAAAACCACTCAAGGTTTCAAAAACTGGATGAACTAAAAGTTTCGCCAGACATTTTGAAGACTATGCAGAGAAGCGACGAGACACTGACGACTATACTTTCTACTGCAAAGCAGACTGTCTCTGACATACCAACGGACAAGCCAACGTACATACTAGACTCTGGCATCCTCTCACTGAGAAAGAGTATTACATACGGCCCATTATGCTGAAAAGGTAGAGGATGTCAGAGTCCAGTATGTACGTCAGCTTGTCTGTTGGTATGTCAGTCTGCTTTGCAGTGGAAAGTATAGTTGTCAAGTGTCCCGTCACTTCTCTGCACAGTCTTCAAAATGTCTGGCATAACATTTAGTTCATCCAGTTTTGAAACCTTGAGCGGGTTTGTTGGTTTTCCCTGTTCTACAACTTTAGATCTTGTTCTGATGAGACAAGGAATGAAAGATCCTCCAGCAGCACCATGTACTGTCGCGACACCTGGTAGATTTCCCCAAACCAAATAGCAAACTGGATTCTCAATAACACAGGCGGTAAGCAACCGGAGTAGTACGGTGTATCTACAGAAATTTTTGCAGGTGGAAAAGTTTCAATTTTTCCACCAAATGATCTGCATCTCTGAACACTGTCAAGATACTGCTCCGGAAGAACAAAAGATTTCCTTACGCCAGCTGTGGTGCAACCTGTATCTCGCAAAACAGAACCTTGTAAACCGGTAATGGCACAACCCTCCGAAAGAAAGAAGACTATCAATGGACTGATCTGGGGCCAAAACAAGACCACCTTCACATCCAGTGGAAACAAATCCAGTCTTCGTTCCGCTTCCTTTGAAAGGGACAGTCACGTTTTAAATGGAATTTGCCCTCACCAAAATGGCAACGCATGGTTTGGTTGGCGGGCAACTGGTTACCCTCAATCTGTGAACCTCGACCATGTCCACGAACTGGACCAAAGGGTCTGCGGGGTTGTTGTTCACCACGCCCTTGGAAAGGAAAAGGTCTTTCCAGTGGTGAGTATTGGTACTGACAGAAATCGCCACAACCGACATGGCCTAGACCGCGGAAAGGTCGTTGTCTTGCCAAAAGATGTGTAACCGTGAGGACCTTGGAATGAAGTGCGATTTCCTCTTCTATTGTTTCCTTGTCCAGAATGTATTTGAAGTGCCGCATGAGACTCAAAAGGGATGAATCCCCCTTGCGGGGTAACACCTTTATCCAGATGAAACAAGACAGTACTGATCTGCCATCCGACACATTTAATCAACGTTATCGAACTGTCTTTCTTAAAGAAATGTGGCCAAATCTTTGCCGACGCTCTGAAAAAGTTGCTCTCGGGGCAGCAAATCTCCCATTGATTCGAAAGTCTTGTTCGTCTTTGTTAACTCTATCTGTCTAAACAGCGACTCATTCTTGTTTTTAAAAAAAAAAAAAAAAAAAGACGGAAATGATTCTCCCTTGTCAGGACGAACTGATTGGAAATGCTCATGAAAACGGTCAGCTGAACACTGAAACTTCTGTAAGAGTTCTTTTTAATTGGTCCCAAGTCAACCCCTTCTTTTGCCGCAAGAGTGTGGTATAGTGCCAAAGCGCTTCCCTTAACTGCCACGCGATAAACAATGTCCACTTCTCCTTCAGCCAGCACACAAGATGTAGTGTGGTTCTCAAACCGAAAAGGAAAACTGTCAATGTCATTGGTTTTTTCTTCGAACAACGCACATACATATTCTTCATCAAAAATTTCCATCATGAATAGTTGCCACAAACAAGAAACAATGACTAGATATGACTAAAATAAGGCGATATGTGATGTTATATACGATTAAAAAAAAAAACAACACTTTGTTACAGTATGTACAAATAAAGACTTTAAATGCCGGTATAAACAGGAAAGTAATAAAGGCTTACAAAAAAAAAACCACTAATAAGAATTGACAATCTGGTCTTTCCAAAAGAGATTTTCACCAATATTCTTAACTAAAAAAAAAGACAGCTAAAAAAGAAAATCAAATATTAATAACACTTCTTTCCCAATGAAAAGAAAAGAGACAAAATATAAAAGTGTTCCCTGAAATAATTCCTTTATAATGTTTATGTACTTAACTGTTCTTACGGTAGTTGTTACTTTCTTACTTAGTTTCTTAATGAAACCAAATAGATGAGTTCACAAAACAAATGAATCTCCTTAATAAGTGAATATAATGTTACAAAACAAATCAATCAACTAACAATTTAAAAGAGGGGGAGAAAACGTACACAAACGGAAATCCTACCTAAAAGATGGCAATGATGAAAGAAACTAGATAGGCGCCTATTGAAGAGAAGGTTTGGAGATACAAAAAAAGGGGAAATCGGAATCATCTGTGTTTAGATTTTGTACACATAAACATAATTGGCATTTGGAATGATCAGTATCATTGTATGTTCTTTGTGTCTGTGTGACGTGATTTGTGATGATGGAGTATGAATTTGTTTTTAAAAAGAAAACAAAACTGATCTTGCAATGTGATTTTGGATCTTTATGATGGTTCATAAAGGTTAGTTCTAAGCATTGATGGAAAACTCTTTGTGATGAAAAATTGGTGACTGATGGCTGAAGTTGTATATTAACTAGATATGTATTTTTAAAAAAAATTCTTGGTGAAAAGTTTTTTTTTTTCACCCCGGGATGGGGGGTGTCATGTGATGTAGCCTCACATGGTGACATGTGATGTTCCGTCGCGTACGCCCTTATTTGATATAAAGCATTTCCCTAGGTAGGGAAAAAGGAAAGGTTGTGAAAGGGCAATTTACGTGGCCTGACCAGTGTGATCGGTGTCGCTGGTGGCTATAGATGTAGGGTGATTATTGGTTAAATCGCTCATGAAAATGGACTGGCGTTGTCCATTGGTCAAGTAACCAAGGTAATGCTAGAGTTAGACGAGTACTCACTGAGTATGTACTCAGGATGAGCGCAGGAAGAAAAAATGAAGTATAGGAAGGAGATGGCTTGGGGACACTGACCTGACAGGTTGTTTGGAATTGCAGAACGAGATTTACCTGCAATCTACCATGACCAGGTGAGGTATAGACAGATTGGGAGAGAAACGAGAGAGAGTTAAGAAAAGGAAAAAGAATTTATCATTAATCAGATTTTGAAGTAGATTAGTTACACGGACTTCATTCGTGTTTAGCCCTTCCCGGTGCTGTGGCAGCACCAGTAACGGGATAGGCGACTGTGGCAGTCGCACAAGTATTTGGGCTCCAGTGCTGGGGCAGCACCTGACTGACTCCAGAGTTGGAGAACCTAGTTGAAGAGGACGACTGCGGCAGTCGTGAGATAACTTGAAGCGTCCGTCATGTTCACCCACTAGGATTTTTTTTGTTGTTCCCCTGGGTCAGAACTCGGATACTGTTCCTGTATTTTAAGCCATCTTTAATTCTTCTTTGGAAAGTGTATGAATTGTTCCTCCATTGAGGAGGAGAAACCTGTAAAAGAAGTTTTTGTGAATTACTGTGTACATGAGATGAAATTTGGTCCCAGCTAGTGGACCTGTGGAATGTTCATACCTCCACTGGAGTGGAGGAACAGAAGTTGAATATTGGAAAACAAGCGTGTTGTATATGATGGAAAAGTTGATTATCGTTTAGTAAATTATTCCCCGGAGAGGGGGGGGGGAGAAAGAGTTATCGTAGTGCGCCTTCTGGTTGTTTGGAGAGACTGCGTGTGCACAGAGTGAATGCTGAGCCGAGTGCGTGCATGCATTTGTGCTCAGTGTGACAACGCTGAAAAGCAGCTCTTTGCTGTGCCAATGCTGCCAGGTAGACTACAATACGCTGAAAGCAGCTCTTTGCTGTACCATTGCTGCCAGGTAGACTACAATACGCTCAAAGCAGCTCTTTGCTGTACCAATGTAGCCAGGTAGACAAAGACACGCTCAAAGCAGCCCTGTACAGAAACATACTCACCCATCCGCCCACCCATACCTACACCTATGCGGCTATGTAAACCACGACACATCAGCAAGAACCGGCCGTTTGCCTGTGCACCGACACACGCTAACGCAGCCAGGTAAAACGCTACACGATGCGCTCAGTAAACTCTTTGTCTGAAACAAACACACACATCGCGTCAGCCAAGTAAAACATGGCACCATGCGCTCAAGGCAGCGCTTTGCCTACACACCCCACGGCAGCCAGGATACTAGGCTTTCAAAGGAGCTCTTTGCCCGCATAGACATAGGCCTACTGTACACGCGCACTAGCGTGTCATTTTTTCACGCATCTTTGGTGTATCGCAATGCTGTTTCCTCTCCACATGTTGTCACACTGGCACGAATTGTTCTGGCAAGTCGAAGGTCTGCTGGTTACATGGACGCGGCTGGTTCAAAGACGTCACATACGATGAGAAATGGGCAAAACAAAATAACGACGTAAGATGATGGAAGGGCGTAGAAAAGAAGTCACGCGATTTCACGCACTAATTTGGTATTTATGATGCACAGACATTGATAATGGCGTTACATGTCTAGAAAAGATTTTCTCTGTTGGTGACGTGAACCTCTGAATTCTGTAAACTGGTCATGGTAAGATCGCAATTCATCTTTGCCACACCATTTCATCGTGCCAGTAGTAGTAATACGTTCGGACTGAAAGAGTTACTTCCTATGTACTTTCTTGTCCAAGGAAATGGAAAATACGATCTCGACGACACACGAGATAAACTGACGCAATGCGAGAGTAAAACACTGCCTAAAGGAAGAAGTAAAACGTGTTAACTTTTCACACGATTTCGAGGTCAACTGCTGGCCACGATCCAGGTTTCACTACATCGAAGTGTTCTGTTCATTCAAATGTCAGCTTCTAGGAAGACGTGACCAGTTGCTTCACCACAGTTGGCGTTGTGGGCTTTCACATGCGGGCTGGGAAGTCGTGGGTTCGATTCTATCAGAGGAATTCATTTGTATGATTTTTCAGCCGAGATCGGCCCCCATCCAGAGTTCAGTGCGCTTTCGGCTCTGATAGGCTGACTGGGATTATGTTTCTGGCTGACTGGGATCAAGTTTTTACATCATTGTGTCTTTGAGAGTACGCTGCAACTGTCTGTATTTCTCGCGCATAGTTGACGCCGGGATATGTTATGAAAGAAATGTAGCAACAGGCCTATCATGTAGTCCTGACCAGAATGAAACTATGGCAACATATTCTTCATCCTTATTTTCATCATCATCATCATATATAAAAATGGAGGATGGGGCGTGGGTGGGGGCATATTTCGTGGCTCTTTATACCCTGCTCTCGCGGTGATTTCAATGTCGTTTTCTTCCTACATCAATGCCAGGTGGGTTAGTCAAAGTCGTCTGTGTTGGCAAGCTCATGGGAACTGTCAAATGGGTGGACGCACTAACCCTCGCTCCAACGCAGTGATTGTTGTCGCTATGAAGCTTAGCATGTACTGTCCTGCGCCTGTTGAATCAGAACGGACATTACGGAACACCACCAATGAGACTCGGCTATAGTGCAGTCTTCTTGGGTAGGTGGCATCATAATGACTTGCTGCCTGCTTGCCTACTTGTCTGTCCGATCGAACATACATCACCGAAACGATCTCGCACACGTGGAAAAGGACATCAGTCAATGAGTGAAATGATAATCAACAGAACGACTTACGCTGCACGTCAGCAAGGCATTTCTGTCCTTATCTTCATGCAGTAAGCTGTGCACTCGTACTACATTACCGTTGCATTTGATCGGACCGTTAAATTCTGGGGGGGGGGGGGAAGAAGAGACTGAACACGCGCGCGCGTAGTCGCTTACCTATCTTGGTGGCGCTGTAGATGTTGTCCACGTTGAAGGCACCACCCAGGCCGTACAGCAGGACCTTGGCCAGTGCAGGCACTAGCTGTGTGGTGGTCACCAGCACGTTCACACAGTTGTTCCTGCATCGACACCGAGGACGAGTCTATTATTATCAACTAATCACATGGTTTGTTGTAGGTATTTCACTGCTTTCCTTTCTCCCTTTCTTTGCCATGCGTCCATTCGTGCAACCATTATATGCGACTTGACAGACACGATCCCCTCCCCCGCTTTCCTCCTCTCCAATTCAAATGTGTTATACATATAGCATTGTGAGGTTCACCCACCTGGCACTGATGATGGACAGAGACTTGAGGGCCAGGGTCAGCCACTGGTCAGTCAGGGTCTCGATTTCCTGCCGGGTATGCAGCCACTGCTCCCGCTTCTGTGGCCCTATCAGCCCTGAAATAACGACATTCCACGTGAAGTAGAGGCCCTATCAGCCCTGAAATAACGACATTCCACGTGAAGTAGAGGCCCTATCAGCCCCGAAATAACGACATTCCACGTGAAGTAGAGGCCCTATCAGCCCCGAAATAACGACATTCCACGTGAAGTAGAGGCCCTATCAGCCCTGACATGACATTCCACGTGAAGAAGAGGCCCTATCAGCCCTGAAATAACGACAGTCCACGTGCAGTAGAGGCCCTATCAGCCCTGAAATAACGACATTCCACGTGAAGTAGAGGCCCTATCAGCCCTGAAATAACGACATTCCATGTGAAGTAGAGGCCCTATCAGCCCCGAAATAACGACATTCCACGTGAAGTAGAGGCCCTATCAGCCCCGAAATAACGACATTCCACGTGCAGTAGAGGCTCTATCAGCACTAAAATAACGACAGTCCACGTGGAGTAGAGGTCCTATTAGCCCTGAAATAACGACATTCCACATGAAGTAGAGGCCCTATCAGCCCCGAAATGACATTCCACGTGAAGTAGAGGCCCTATCAGCCCTGAAATAACGACATTCCACGTGAAGTAGAGGCCCTATCAGCCCCGAAATAACGACATTCCACGTGAAGAAGAGGCCCTATCAGCCCTGAAAGAACGGCAATCCACGTAGAGTAGAGGCCCTATCGGCCCTGAAATAACATTTCACGTGAAGAAGAGGCCCTATCAGCCCTGAAATAACGACATTTCACGTAGAGTTGAGGCCCTATGGGCCCTGAAATAACGACATTTCACGTAGAGTAGAGGCTCTATCATCCCTGAAATAACGACATTTCACGTAGAGTAGAGGCCCTATCGGTCCTGAAATAACGACATTTCATGTAGAGTAGAGGCCCTATCGGCCCTGAAATAACGACATTTAACATGGAGTAGAGGCCCTATCAGTCCTGAAATAACGACATTTAACGTAGAGTAGAGGCCCTATTGGCCCTGAAATAACGACATTTCATGTGAAGAAGAGACCCTATCAGCCCTGAAATAACGACATTTCACGTACAGTTGAGGCCCTGTTGGCCCTGAAATAACGACATTTCACGTAGAGGCGCTATCAGCCCTGAAATAACGACATTTCACGTAGAGTAGAGGCGCTATCAGCCTGAAATAACGACATTTCACGTAGAGTAGAGGCGCTATCAGCCCTGAAATAACGACATTTCACGTAGAGTAGAGGCCCTATCGGCTCTGAAATAAAGACAGTCCACGTGAAGGAGAGGCAGGAGTCAAGCGCAGGTCAGTTACACCCCTATCCTTTCTTCCATCATGATGATAAACATCACTGGATGATAAACATCACTGGAAAAAGATCTTTATAAAGAAAGGGTCCACACAAAGCAACAAAGTAAGTACAGGGAATCATGTGCATGTGCAAATTAAGAGAGAGAGAGAGAGAGACAGAACAAAAACACACTTACACTGGCCCGTAATATAAACTTGTCGATGACTTCGATCCTCTGTGTGTGTGTGTGTAAGTGCACATGCGTATGTATGTGTGCGTGCACGCGCGCGCGCGCCCGTGTGTGTGTGTGTGTGTGTGTGTGTGTCCGTCTCGTTGCACAGAGTGAGAAGATTACTAGCAAGATTATTCATTTACGCATGAAGATCATGGCACAGTTTACTCATGACCGAGCATTGTTGCATACTTTACTAAGCATTTAGAGCCTGCTCAGGCTAAAGTATTGTATGTATTGCTCAACCCTGTAAAGTTTACACTGAACAGTTTACTGAGCATGTAAAGTTATTCATGACAGAGCATAGTATAAGTATATTGAACATAGTATGATTTACTGAAATCAGACAGTTTTCTTATAATGCAACATTTAACAGTTTCACACAATAGCGCTATTTCATGCAACATTAGACGATACAAAGAACCTAAATCCAAGGCCAATTTTCCAGCAATGAACATCCACCATTCCCACCACCATACGAACAAGTGCACACATCCACGATCATGCAAATCAGTATGTGTATCTCACACCTCCAAGCCAGTGTACACACCCTACCATCATACAACCCAGCACATATCCCACCACCGTATAAAACAGCACACATCCCACCACCGTATGAACCAATACACATCCCACCATCGTATATAACCAGTACACACACCCCACCATCATAACAACCCAGCACACATCCCACCACTGTACAAAACAGCACACACCCCACCACCGTATGAACCAGTACACACATCCCATCACTGGATATAACCAGTACTCAAACCCTACCACTGTATATATGAGTGCAGGCTCCACCACCATACAAACCAGTACACACACCCCACCACCTTGTAAACCAGCACACACACCCCACCACCTTGTAAACCAGCACACACCTACCACTCCAAACCAGCACACAACCCACTACCATGCAAAACAGCACTCACCGCACCATCAAACCAACATCCCCCCATCACACACACACCTCTTCACCACAAGCACATAAATACACACCACCATACAAAGTAACACGTTTAAACAAGGCAACCCGCACGACCACCATCTCCATGCAAGGCAACGTACACATCACTACCAAGTGAAGTGTTGATACAAAACCGCACGCGTCCGCGCACGCACACTCACACACCTGAATACAAGAAGCACACACTCACCTCCCACGTTATTCCTGAAGCTGGTGTAGATCTCCTTGATCCGCCGGTACCTGAAGGCCAGCTTCCTCATCCAGTCCACGCCGCCCCTCACTCCTGTGGCCATGCACATGTTGGCATTGTTGGCCGATGAGCAGAACCCGTCTGTGCTGAAGTTGTAGTTGCTGCACGTGCAAGGTAAGATATTTATGTGTGTGTTTCTCCCCCGACTTGCACTAAAGTGCACTGACTCCACACAATAACTCGGCATTAAAATGTGTTGTTTATAGATTAGCTGTGTACGTCCAATGTGAAAATTGTCTTCTATACACAACACTGTACGTCTTGACATCACGAGTCCCCTACGTCATTTCTGTCATTAATGTCCTTTATCGAATTATCAAATACTCTTCTTCAACTTATGTCTCTCACTCCACACACACACACACACGCACACACACACAGAGGGAAGTCAGTTACCTTAAATCCTGCCCATTATCATCCGAAGACACATCATCTATATGGACCTGGTCACACTCCTGCAACAGTAAAAGTGGACATCACTACCCAGAATGCCTTGTTCTTATCAGTTCTGGTCACACTCCTGCAACAGTAAAAGTGGACATCACTACCCAGAATGCCCTGTTCTTATTAGTTCTGGTCACACTCCTGCAACAGTAAATGTGGACATCACTACCCAGAATGCCCTGTTCTTATCAGTTCTGGTCACACTCCTGCAACAATAAAAGTGGACATCACTATCCAGAATGCCCTGTTCTTATCAGTTCAGAAGTCACAAAACGTCGCCATTTTCCTCTTCCTTTTCACTGTCGACATTCAGGTAGACTGCTGCCAATCCGGGTACTACTTTGTTGTCCTCAGCAACACCTAACTGCTGTCAAAGAATGATTTCCCGTCGTTTTCCATGTGATATATCGCTATGATTTTAGAGTTCTTTACGTGCTCAAACAAATGCACAGAGAGAAGATGGGGATGAAAAGCTTTGCGTATGTGTGATGGGAGAGAAAGTGTTGCCATGTTCGGGTAAAGCAGTATGCGCGCGCGCACGTGTGTGTATGTCTATATATATATATATATATATATATATATATATATATATATATATGTGTGTGTGTGTGTGTGTGTGTGTGTGTGTGTGTGTGCGATATGAAGACAGGGTAGAAGGAGTGCAGTGGTGTGAAAGAAGAAGTAGAGAGAGAGAGAGAGAGAGAGAGAGAGAGAGAGAGAGAGAGAGAGAGAGAGAGAAACGGAAAGACAGAGAGAGAGAGGGCAGAGACAGAGGGAGAGAGACTGATAGACACAGGGAGAGAGAGAGAGGGAGAGAGACAGAGACATACAGAGATAGTCAGAGAGAGAGAGAGACAGAGAAAGAGAGAGAGGGGGAGATTTGCCTCTAGATCGTTGAAATGCAGGTGGCTGTCGGCCAGGCTGAAGATCATCTCCTCCATGCGGAGACCCATGGACACAGAGGTGACAGCATCCTGCAACATCACACACACACACACACACACACACACACACGGTCTCGTTAGGGGACAAATACCAGCCACCTGCAATGCACTGCATGCCACCCTGGCATTCTACGTCTTCTTGATTAAAATGTTTTAGTGTACACATGACTCTTAGGAATCGTGTGAGACGTGTGATGTGTGTGTGTGTGTGTGTGTGTGCTGGGTCAAAACTTCTGAAATATTATTCACGAAAGCCGCCTTGTGTATATTACACGTCTGTCTTGAAGACATACGGTGTAGGCTTATAGTGCATGAGAAGTATAGCAATTTACACTCCAACCACGTCACTTAATTCAACTGATGTGCATGCATCGTACCGTCTGCGACAGGCGCCGACAGAAAATCCAGTTCAACATCCAACGTCGAAAAAAAACACCCCTGTGCCACAACAAAGCTCCAGAAATACAACCCATGAGCGAGACATCCCATTTCTCTGCTCGTTAGCCAGCTGACCTAAGAGACTGCAGACGTTATCAGCTGTCTGAAGGAAATAACGAAGACCCACAAAGTAAGACACTCGCGTTACTCTGTACATCAAGCCACTAATCCAGTGCGCTGACTGCAAAAACTCCCCCCCCCCCCCCCCCCCCTCTCTGTCCGTGCATACGACAGCACAGAGCCGACGAATCAAGGTAAATGAGCCAACTGGACTCGGACCGCACGCACAGACCGTGCGGTGAGAACAAGGGCGGCCGGGGTGCAGCGTGTGTCACCTGTACTTCGAGCAGCTGGACGAGAGGGAGGCTCAAGACCTGAGACGCCACACACACACATATACACACACACAACGCTCACATCCAAAACACACAAATTCACACTTCACTTCGATGGTTCGTAACATTGCTCTCTCTCTCTCTCTCTCTCTCTCTCTCTCTCTCTCTCTCTCTCTCTCTCTCTCTCTCTCTCATGTGTGTTTGCTTATCTGTTACCCTTGGAAATAAACATCATCACTCTCTCTCTCTCTCTTCTTTTAATTAATGAGGGCAAGATATGCCCGTTCTTTCTTGCTAATGTGTTGACTTTCCACCCCCTCCATTATTCATTTGTAAACTGATTTTGCTTTTGTATGCCTATTTCCTTACCTTTTTGCATTTTGGTCATTTCTGTCATGCATCAAACTGACCATTTCAATTTATCCTTTTTTTTTTTTAATTTCCATTTATCGACATTTGCATGTACGAAGCCAGTTGATGCTTACTCGACATCTCTCATAGAAAAGACCTCCGTCCATTCGTACATCAGTCATAAGTCTCATTATTCTCCAGCTTAACGCCAGATACTCGGCGACAATAAAGAAAATAAACACATTTACATCCAGGCTGTTGCCTTGTTTGTTTGTTTGTTTGTTTTTATTTCTTTCATAATAAATAACGACTCATGCATTGTCAAAGCGAAGCACGTGCACGCGACCGTGACTGGCGGAAGGCAAGTTCCGTGACGCTGTCTGCTAGAGAGGAAATTTGTGGTAGGCCAGTGTTGCGCATAGCGAACGATGCCCCCTTCCTCTGATTTGTGCCACCGGGTAAAAATCTGGGATATATCGTTGTTGACATCTGTTATAGTATTATTCATAGTCTCGATGTAGACATTGGTCTTACTGCATGTTTCTTTTTTAAGATGGGACTTCTCTCTCTCACCCCTACCCTCTCTCTCTCTCTCTCTCTCTCTCTCTCTCTCTCTCTCTCTCTCTCTCTCTCCAGCCCCGAAAAGGTCCTGAGAGGTCGGTCGGGCTATGATAATAAAATTTGAATTCGGACACATGTCTCACTTCACACCGAAGCCTCTGAATCCCAGTTTCCTTATTTTTAGTGAATAAATTACAGAGGCGCTAACACTGACACACTTTTAAAATTCTATCTTCATGAATTAAATCTTTTAAACAAGGAAGTAACAATTGTATTTAGGAATAGAAAGAGCGAAAATTTCGCACACATATATGCATCTTCTCTTTCTCCCTCACACACACACACACACACACACACACACACACACACACACACACCTCATCACCTTAATATCAATTGTTTGTCTAGTTCGATTTTTTTCCACACACGAGTCAGCTATGCATATAGCTTGTTCCTTCATGAAACTTTCATTCTTGTACGGAAGACAAACTAATAAATGATATGATTAATAAAGATTTCTTCGTTTTGGTCCTCGGAACCCCCTGTACCAATTTGCTGCCAAAGGACGTGCGCATACACAAACACTCTCAGACAAGCACACACACACACACACACACACACACACACACACACGACCTGAACATGTGCTGAGTCAAAGAGTTGTGGTCAAATCTGTTGAACCATGACCCATTTCAATACGATCGGAACTTCTGTGAGGGAGCAACAATCACACAGTGTGGAAACAAATCCAGGGACGGATGGGGAGGGGATGGGGAGGCTTGCCAGGCTGGGGAAGAAGACTCTCAATCTGAATGATTTCTATGAGAGTCTCAGAGTCTTTTTTTTTTTTTCCAAAGGCAGGGTAGTAATAAGGGGGGCTACGTTTAGTGTGTAGCACCGGAACAAAGGATAAAAAAAAAAAAAAAAAAAAACGCGAAAGATAAAAGAGTCCTCCACGCAACAAAGAGCTAACGATAACGCCAGATGTTTCCTTATCAAACATCCAAGCGTTTTGGAAAACGTTTTGGGCCCCCCCCCCCCCCCCCCCCTACACACACACCCACCCTTCTTCCCCTCCCTCTCCTCGCCCGCCTCATTCTTTTAACCCAGCTCTCACCAGTCCTCACCCTGCCTTTCCCCCTCTTTTGCTTCATTCATCTCCTGTGCATTGACCTGATTCCAGCCGTTATCAGCGCTGTATCTCGCTACCTCCCACGCCGCTTCCTTCTTACCTCCCTTACAGCACGGTCCATCTACACGGGAGATCCGTCTGCGATGGTGCTAATGATAGACTTTTTTCGCTAATGAAAGTTCGTGATTTGTTCATTTGTTTTTCCACCTACATACACCCATGCATAACCTCACGCGCGTTTATATGAACATACGCGTGATCGTATACATAGGTGTGCACGCGGATATAATTTGGATCCTCTGTGCTTAATATTTCGCGAGAGTGCATGTACGGGATATTGGGTTGTCTGTGCACACTTAAAAGACGTTCTTTTTTCTCCATAGTACAGAGGCCCCTCTCGGAAAGTGCGAGAATACTTTACGAGGAACTGTCCGATCTTTGTGACACCCAAATGCGTAATGCGGAGTCGCTCCAACTCTTAAACAATTGGAAAATAAAGCTCGTTAGACATCAAAGCATTTCTAGCAGTCCTCAAAGAGACAGCATGACAGCAAAGAAAGAGAACATCTGTATCTACTTCTGACAGCGACTCACGTCTGCGTAGGCAAGTCGACGTTCACAGGTATGATCAAGCACTGCCTGCAAGCACTGCCTGCGCAGACCTCAATAGTCGGATATTCAATACTGTGTGCCGACATGCTTCGGTTCTGAGGAGGTTGCCTCGGTCACTCAGCCGACCATTCACATTATGCGCCTAGGTCCATATTCTGCACTGCGTTACTGTATCGTCACAAGACTGTTCTTGACGCACAAACCACACTATTGTCCCAGGATAGAGCATGCCGCCTTACTACATACCACCACCCTCTCTCTTCTCTCTTTGCATACACTGCCGTGGGCTCTGTTAAACCTGCCCTGACTGTCTCATAGTCCGGCTGGTCGTGTGATAGGAAGAACTAGCAGACAGATCACGACCTTAAGGTGTAATGAAGAGCAAGGGGAAAAAAAAACCAGCTCCGTGCGATACTGAAACCAAGGACCTGCGATGCTGTGGCTTCATATGCGAGAGTGTCAGCCACTGTCCACCACCACGACAACAACAACTGGTGGTATCGAAATAAATGAATGTGCCAAGTGTGGCGAATGTGACCAATCAGCATTCAAACATCTGGAAAACTGCCTGTGCTAACCATGAAGCCTGGCAAAGAAAAAATATCATGACAGCAGCCAGACGTATATTAAACACCATTAATGCTAGCAATGCAACTATCTGCAATGTGACATACCAACTGCGTGACGGAAAGATACCATGAAAACTATAATCATACACATTTCTGTGGGGCTTCCAATCTCTCATTTTTTTTCCAATGTCTATTTCCGTGGGGCCTCCATCCTCCTCTATTTCCCCACCACTTCAAAAATCGACTGAATCAATTCTTGTTCTCTGTTTCTTTTTGTATGGACAATTTCTTTGCTTCATTCAATGTCGAACGAATGTTTTAAAGTGCTTGGGCTTTACCACACCTCTACTTAATTCACCAGTATGACCAAAGTAATCGATGCATAATACTCCACTAAAGTTGCAGAGCATACGCGTCGATTATTGATGAAAGAGTTGATAAAGAACCGCCACAGCAGGCCGCTGTTTCATTTTACACTCCTGTAGAGTTGAAACACGGAAAGGATGGGCCTCCATTAAGACTTATGTTACTTACAGGCAGCTGCAACGCGCGTGGTAGGGAAAGGATGGAGGAGGGTGGGGGGAGAGAAAGAGGAAGCCTAAAGATAAATTTTCATTAAAAAAAAAACGAAAGAAAGAAAGAAAAAAGAAAAAACCCTAAATCTACATCTTATGAAACAAAGCTGGTGTATGGGGGAGGCTGAGAAAAACGGCCAGTCAAGATTACAGGGGAGAACTGGGGAGGGGGGGGGGGGGGGGGGGGGGGGGGGGAGAGAATAAAAAACTAAGCTGACAGAATCTGACAGCGCGAGGCCCCCCAACCACAGCAGCCCTCTCCCCAGGGGAGGGGACATAATTGAAAATGTAGAAGCCTCTAATCACTGTCAAGTGGGGAGCAAATTGGGGGCTCAAGTCGCGCGCCGTTTCCCACCCAGCTTCCCTCCGGCTTAATGCCATTTCCTCCGGATTAATCTCTTCAGAAACTCGGGGGCCACGTACCAGACCGGTAACGCCTGGGAATCTGGCTTTCAAACACCCAGTCGATCGCGGAGGTCGACTCCCTTGGTGGCCTGTGAGAGCGGTGGGTTTTGTGTTCAAAATCTCTACCTCTCCCCCTTCCCCTCAATGCGCCATCTGAATAAAATGAAACACAACAATACAAGACCGTCGGCACCTCCAGACTGTTTTAAATGTGTGCGTGTATTCGGCAGGTTGAGATTGTTCTGAGAGAGAGAGAGATTGTGCATGCGTGTGTATGAATGCAGATGTGTGTTCAAGCGCGCGCTGACAGTGAAGTCGTCAAGGGCTGTTCTTCTCTCTCCCTCTCGTGCATTTCAGATCCTCCCCTAACTGGAATCCACAGCAAAGTGAGCTGGCTTCCTTTGCATATCGGAAGGGCACTCGGAGAGCGCAGACCTCCGCTTAATTCCAAGAATGGTCCATAGGTGAAAGGCCTTTTTTTTTCCTGCCTGGAGAAGTAATGACGGTACGAATTAGAGGAGGTATTCCTCGTATACATTTTCTTTTCAAACTGAACTTACAAAACCACGAAATATCAACGTCTGTATCACCAGCGGTTCATGAGCGACAACAATTTTCTTTTTTTTCTGCCGGCGAAAACAATGTTGGTACAGATTGAACTCTTTTTTTTTTCTTCTTTTTCTTTTTTCCCGATAAAACACGCAACAACAACAACAAATAATAAAAGTCTAAAAAGTCGTACCACTCCGTGAAAACAGATTACGTTTTCGATTGTTACGAACAAGTAACGATACCCTTAGTCTTCATGTTCAGTAGAAAGTTTGTAGTAACTCTATCACTGTTGTTTTTTTTGTTGTTGTTGTTGTTTTGTTTTGTTTTGTTTTTTTTGGGGGGGTTTGTGTTTTGTTTTTTGTTTTGTTTTTCACCGCGTGGGGAAGTAACTTGAACAGACTGCAGCAGTTACTCCAAGTGTACTCACTAATCTTGTGAGCAACAATCCTTGATTCTACATTTGTTCCGGAACTGCGCAACAGATGTATTCCAAAATTCAATTGTTTGGTCTTTGGACAACTTCCCAAAGTTTGAATAAGTTTGGGCAAAACAGGTTCCGTAGATTTACCGTCATCCTGCAAAAGGGTAAACCACACAGGCGCGCGTGAAAGCACTGTAGTACCGTAATCCAGTCGAGCTGGACAGTAGGCTCTGTGTGGGCTCTCTTAAAGTCAAAGTGAGGATCAATAGCTTCATCTTCACAAAACGCCTTGTTTCTGTGTTGTCACGGGCTTGTTCCATTCTTTGGGCGGTCTGGGAACTCCGTGTTTTGTTCTCCATACCAGTCTTAAACAGCTGGCGTCTGTGGCTGGTCTACCAACTCTAGCGTTGCTGTAATTGCGCTGTGCGGACACAAGCCCCGAAACGATGGTTTGCTTCAACCCTGACCAGATGGGCTACAGTGTGCAAATTGCCACACTAGAGAACTGAAGATGATTTTTGTTATCATGTCATTACGTGTCAAGAACTTGATGAACATAGAAACACTGGAGTGGACTGGATTGAAGGGACGCGTGCGAATGCGTTTAAAAAAAAAAAAAAAGGGGGGGGGGGGGGGGCGCAGTGATGAGAGATGAGAGGGGGGAATGGAGGGGAGGGGAGAGCTATTGAAGTAGTTCATTCCGACAAAAAAAAAAAAAAAAAAAATCAAATCGAAAATGTTACAGCATTTACGGTGGATAACAGTTTTTTCTTTGCAAATTAGTGGGAACACCCTTTCCCCATTTACAATGCAGACAAAATTTTCCGCTTCTAACGAAATGTCGCAGCAAAAGAAGAAATGCACTAAAATATCTCTAATTTAAGAACTGAAGCACACCCCAGCTCACAAAATGAAAGTTTCCTGAAAATAATCAATAAAAAATACATAAATATGTTGTTCAAAACATCTGTTTCCTCAACAGCATTTTAATTCAGTTTATTTTCAAATCTGGCTGTAAGCAATGGGAATCGTTTTCACCTGGGTTTATGGATACTTCCAGGAGAAAGCATATTTCAAAATCAGTGTTTCACAAATGAAAGGTGCAAAAAAATCAATTAATACCAGAGAAGAAAGATGGAGAGCAATCTATGTATAAAAGAAAGAAGGAAGGAAGAATGAAAGAGACGTATAAAACAGAAAGAGGAAAAGCGAGAAGAGTTGTTTCACATAATCATGTCTTTCCGCTCCTCCCCTACTGCTCCTCCTCCTTTCTGCTCCTTCTCCATCCCACCCCCTACCTGTCCACTCCACACCCCTATATCAAACACACTCCCCTCCCACCGGCACTCTGCTTGCACCTGTCCCCCCACACTTGCAGCGAAACAACGTGTTACACTGACACCATTTAGGCTGGAGATAAATCACCACGCTTCTTTCCGCCCTCACCCACCTCCCCCCCCCCCCCCCCCCCCCCCCCTCTCTCTCTCTCTCTCTCTCTCTCTTACACACACACACACACACACAAACGCGCTCGCGCGCACGCACACGCACACACAAAAAGCGAGACGCTAACTCGCCCTCACCCATACTGTCCGCACCCAAACATCCTTCCCTCACACGCACGCGCGCACACGATTTATGGGCCGACACAGAAAGCGTGTGCGATGGAAAAGCCATCAACTGTTCAACACCTTCACCCTCGCAATGCATACAGATGCGAACATTATCAGCAACACACACTCTCACTTACTCCCTTCCACCACTACCCTCCCTTCCCCCTCCTCGTCATCCCCCCCCCCCCCCCCCCCCCCCCCCCCTTCACCGCCTCACCTTCGAGAAAAAAGAGATGCCAAGACTGATACGATTAAGAGTAAAATCAATTGTTTGTCGTGTTTGCAAATGCACCAAGGTATGTGTGTTTGTACTAGTGTGCGTGAGCGTGTGTGTGTACATAGCTGAAAAAGAGGAAAGTCTGTGAAAGGAGTAAGCAAATGATGTTTACACGTAAAACGAAAAGTAAGCAAACTGTGCTTGCTTAATATTAAATGCTGGGTCATTTTTGTTCAACTCAGGGGGAAGAAGAAAACAGACTATAATCTATATGCGACCTTTTTAATGTTGTTCGTTAAACTGTTGATACACATAATTATGTGAAATAGATACCATTGGGGAACTAAAACAAGACAGGTACTACAAAAATACAAACACGACCGGAGTTCAGTTTTTAAGAAAAAGTATGCACTTTCACCAGTAATAAATCAATTCGAAAAAAGTGCTGAAAATTTCTAAGTTTTACTGCTATATGCAAATAAGATTAAGGATAACGAAAGCGAGAAGTAAGTCAGTATTGTCCATTACTGTCACAATCAACAGTTATAGAGGCACACCATAGGATGTTTTATTTGCTATTGTCACCACGTCTGATGAATAATAAGACGAATCAACTAAACTGACACTTTTCAGGATTAATGCTTCCTTCATAGTCCATGCTCCCATTTGCTTGTCTTATAAACATCATTTTGTTGCTAAAAGAAGGTGCCTACACACACACACACACACACACACACACACAGTGAGAAAGACAGGCAGACCGACAGACAGACAGACAGGTATATAGACAGACAGATAGATAGTGGGGATGTGCAGATGTACGTGTCTGGTATGTGTAGTGACGCACGCAGTGCGCATACGCACACGGTTCGCTACCGGAACCGGAAGGTGCACCTCGCATGAGCAGTGCTCACTTATCAGCAGACGACAGGGCGAGAAGACAGAGCGGCATTCGACTCGTAACCCCCGGCGAGTCAACGGCAACACCTCGAGTTCCGCCAGCTCACCACGGAAGAAGTCTGTACCCAAGCTTCTACACCTTACCAGAGCCGACGCCCGTCTCTACGCTAAGCTGCGAGTGACGCGAGGCGTCTGGTGACTACTACTACTGCTGACCAGGGTGCGGACGACTGCCACCAGTTCCCGCGCCCAAGCAACCATACTTGACCGACCGGACGTGGCATTCCGCCTTCCCCGGGTCACACCATCAGCTGCTGACCCTCTGACGCAAGTGAACCGCTTGGACAGAGTGCGTCACAGACTGACTACCACTCGCCGTTCCGGTTACGGTAGGGCAAGTTGCACTATGTGCGTGTGTATGTGTTTGTGAGCATGAGAGGTAGCCACGATACTAGGGATAGTTAAAACACTGGATAGACATGTCACACTGAGCCACCCTTCTAAAGTTTATGGTAAACACTTTATATGTATTGCTATTTAGTGGTGGGATGAAATGACCAAAGAATGACATAATTATGATTGCGATTTCACGAAAGGGGACTGTCGGCTCAGAGCAGGATGAAAACTTTTACAGACAGCGGGAAAAAACACGCTGGGCGTACAAGCCCCCCTAACAAACCGACCGAGACGCAGGAACACGGAAGAAAATAGGTAACAAAAAACAAACAAACAAGCTGCTGTCTGAACGCACATTAGATCAAACCCTTATCCCCAATCACAACCCCTGCCCATTCCGCCCTACCCCGTTACCCCTCTCCTGCGATTTCACATCCATGACTTCTTCATTCTCTCCACTCATCCACTTTTCTCCTGTCTCGTTCCCCGGCCCTTTCAGGGGCACTACTCGCACACCGCTCTGTCCGGCTCCCCCACACACATCTACACCCAGGTTGTCCCGTCACACCCCACCTTCGGCAGCCAGTAGTAGAAAGAAACTCGTGGAGAGCGTGGCAGCAGAGAGTCCTCAGAAGAGGAGCCTCCTTCAAGCAAGTGTTTCGGCCCTTATCTCCTGACACTCTAGGGGGGGGGGGGGGGGGGGTTGGACCACACCCGGTTCATGATTCCAGATGTCCCTCTGCTGCCCCTTTTTTTTTTTCCCATCTTGGACGAGCCATGGCTGGGATTCAAACCCATGCCCCTCTGGACATGCTCATTTTCCACTTAACGACCCGCGCACTAACCACTCAGCCACTGGGACACCTGATATTTGTAGGAAAGTTGAGCCTTATGTAGTTCACTTTTGTTTCCTCCTTTACCAGATCCAGCTTGAACACCTCTCTCTGCTGCTGCTTCTGCCATTGCTTTCAGGGCTCTGGTTTTTTCCCTCCCTGCAACTGAGAGCCGTTTCATGAGGCTGTATGCAGACGTTCCTACAACCCCTGGCTCCAATTTCTGCAGTGAGGACTTTGACCTGATAGCCTTCTCTCCTCAGGCTGTTTGCCAGATCAGCATACTTTTCAGTCTTGTAGATTTGAGCTGCCTCCATTCTGTTCTCATATGGCACCGTGAGCTCGATCATGATCAGCTGCTTGGTTGAAAGAGTGGACTACTACACTGGTCAAACACAGTTAAGGGCCGGAAGAACAAACCTCTCTCAAGAGCAAACAACAAAAGAAAAACACATCCATCTGATAGGATAATTTAATTTGACATTTCATCTTCCGACTCAAGTGACAAAAACATCAACACGACACATTTCATCATCTTGACAGACATCAGAATGACCCCCCCCCTTTCGAAAAGTTGCAAGAAATGTCAATTCAGTTTGTTCATTTTCAGTAGCTGGTGTGACCACCATTTGCTGCCAGACATTCCGTCAGCCGTCGCGCCGCATGGAGTGGGATGTGGTTCTGCAGCACCTGATGAGGGACTGCGAGCCAGTCCTGCTGCAGGAACTGGAGCAGCTGAGCAACATCAACTGGTGCAGGATGGTTGTCCATGACTCGGCGTCCGAGGATGTCCCAGAGGTTTTCGATGGGTGCCAAGTCCGGGGATCAGGCTGGCCAGTCCATACGGACAACCTGCTGACGCTGCAGGAGGTCCCTGACCACCAGAGCGCGATGAGGAGTGGCGTTGTCATCTTGAAGAATGGAGCCTGGTCCCATGGCCTGGAGGGTGGGGATGATGATAGGCCTCACAATCTCATCTCTGTACCCGTTTCCGGTGAGATTACCTCTAATAAGGTGCAGAGGGGTTCTGCAGTGAAGATGGAAGCCGCCCCACACCATCACGGGACCCGCCTTCGTAGCGATCGTGCTCTTGAACGCAGGCGTCCACAAACCGCTCCCCCACCCGTCGCCACACGCGCCTGCGGGCATCATAGGTAGACAGAGTAAAGCGTGACTCGTCCGTGAAGAGCACCCTGCCAAACTGCTGTCTGTTCCATCGCTGATGGCGGCGGCAGAACGCCATACGAGCCTGGCGATGACGTTGTGTGAGAGGCGGAAGCACAGCAGCTGCCCTTGAGTGGACGTCAGCTTCATACAAGCGACGTCGAACAGTCTGAGAGCTGATGAGGAGGTTAGCTGCTGTCCGCAGGTTACTTCTCAACGTCCTGGCAGAGATGCATCTGTCTCGAAGCGCCGACAGCTGGAGATACCGATCGTGTCGCCGAGTCGTTGCTCTTGGGCGTCCAGAGCGGCGGCGTTTCTATATCACTTCCAGTGGCTTGAAAGCGTTGGTGGTTGAGGCGCTGGATGACAGAGTGGCTCACTCCCAGTCGTCTGGCCACTTTCCCGACCGGAAACGCCGTCCTGGAGCCATCCCAGTGCCCGCCCGCGATCGAGAGTTGAAAGTCGTTGTCTTGGTGGCATGCTTATTGAGAGCCCAGGCTGTCGCCCTTAAAAACACATTTGCGTTGAACATTTGCTGAGCAGTGTTTACCACAACCATGACTTGCACGTACACTGTGCCAGAAATCTGCAGCAGCTCTGCTTCTTGAGCAAGAAGCAACCAAATTTCTGTCAATTTCTCGTGAATTTGTAACATTTTGAGCGCCCCTGACAACAGTGTCGCTGGCTTGCAATGGGTGTAAAGCAGGTTTTGGGCACGTGCAGCAGCAACTGAAGTTGCAGTGTCGCTCAAGTTGCGCCTTTCTCTCCATTGTTGTCTTGGTGTAAAATAACAGTTTGTAAAACTACTGAAATCTGAAGCTAGCCCTTAACTGTGTTGACCAGTATATGTCTGGTCTCATGCCACTCTTGCTGATGATCTCTGGGTGACTCTTCCATTCTGGGAGGTCTGCAGTGCACTCCCAGTCATCTGCCCCGTCCAGCAGACTCTGCCTGCACGTTCCGAGTGGCACTGTTGTTCTTGGCCACGATTCGCTGCCTGCCTCCTGCCGTGAAGAATGTTGCGGATGCTTTTGGAGTCCTGATTTTCTTTGTGGTGTTGGTACTAGCCCAGACTACTTGTACAATCACTTTGAGCACTTGGTTGTGCCTGGATGTTTACCTTCCTTGAGCCAGGGCTACTTAACATGAGCTTAGGACATGCTCCGCTGTTTGTTTTTCCTGGCAGTGGGGGCATGAAGGATCGTCTGTTTTTTCCCCACTTCACCAGATTTGCATTTGAGGGCAGAAGGTCATATGCAGATCTGAGAATGAAGCTGATCCTGAGAAGGGCCATGTGCCAAATGTCATTCCAAGTGAGACTTCTTTGGAGTGCATCCTCCCACGTTTGTCATTGCCCTTGCTGGCTCTGCTGGACTGCTTTTTGGAGTCTTTTTTTGGTGGTCTTCTTCTTTTCTCATCTCCTGAATCATCATCATGTCTCTTTGGCTTTTCCTTTGGCCTTTGACCACCATTCAGTTTTGGTCACCCCCCAGTCCTTGTCTGTTGGTCTGTGTGTGTCCTGTTATTTCTCTGATCTTGAGACTTTCTTTTGCAGAATCCATCGCCTCTTGAACTTTCCATTTTCTGCCTGTCTTCAGCTGGGACCTGATTGCTTCTACCACCTTGTCTCCTGAGTCCTCCAGCATGCTTTGAAGTCTGATCTTCCCTGCTTTGTTATTCCTCCAGGATGGATTTCAGTGGTAGTTTCAGCTTTGCTTGGCGACAGTACAGCGCTATGTCAGTCAGACAGGGTGGGACACCAAGCCATTTCCTTGTGAACTTGTTGATTTTGGATTCCATTGCCTCCACTATGCTGGTGCAGATGTCGTATATCATCAGTGGCCATAGGAGCTTTGGTATCAGCATGAACTGCAGACACCGGACCTTGTATTTGCCAGGAAGCCCACACTGGTCAATGGTCTCCAAGCCTTCTTCCAACATCTGTTTGGTTTCTTTTTTGCTCCTTGTGTGTCTTTCAGCGTATCATCATACCGTCTTCCAAGGCTCTTGACTGGCTCTTCTGTAACTGTTGGAATGGCCTGGTTGGCAACACTGAAGACCACAGATTCGGCCACTTTTTCCTTTCCTCAGTGAGAGACTCCGTGATTTCTTTGGCTTGAACTTCATTCTGGATGAGGCAACTTGTCATCCAGCCTCTCCAGCACATGACGTGTCTCGTCTTCTCTAGATGAAATCACTGTAGTGTCATCCATGAAGGCCTTGAGAGGGGGCATCTTGTATCCATCGCCAAGGTCTGTTTGTCTTGCGCTGCTTGTTGCTGCTTTCAAGATGACTTCCATGCCAAGACGAACAGTATTGGGGAAACTGCACAGCCCATTGCAATGCCCACTTCAAAGTTGATCCAATCTGTTGTGTACTCTTGGTAGAGAACCGCATTGAGAAGCCATTGAAGTACTTCTTTCTTTGATTGCGTCCCAGATCACTGTGGCGTGTTCTACACACCAAGCCACGCCTGGGATGCCACCTTTCTGAACTGACACATCCAAGTACTTGTTTTCCATGAGGTACTTGGTCAGCAGTTAGTATCAGGTCTCCATCGGCAATACCACCACAGGAGATACTGCACTGCTGTCGTGGCATTTGAAGACGTTAGTTTTAACTTAATATACCACCAAAAAAAAAACACCTGCTAAGCCCCGTAGAGACGGCAACACGCGCTTGGTTGTGGAGCCTGCGCGAATGAGCGTTCCTCTAGGACATGAGCCACGATGTGTGTCTAACGAAACTTTGTGAACTAGCCAGTACTAACCACTATGATGCAAACCCATCCACGGGCACAGACCTTGTGGAGACCCAGGTCACCACTCCTGTAGGGCACCAAAGATCGAAGAATTTGACTTGCTTTATGGCGATCAGCGAAGATAATGAAGATGATGCTGCTGAATTCCGTTTTGACCAGATACTTCATGAAAGGGCTGTAACTATACGCTTCCCTGCCTGCATAAAACATCCTGGCGTCAACCAGGCCCGAGAGACATAAATACATGGTCAGGAAATTAGAACACCACTACGACGCATTCATCTATCTAATGGAGAAAATTCAACCGTATGATTCCAGCCTTCAACAGACGCAACTCAGGGTAAACGCTGGCCAGGGCTCGGACAAAGAAAAGCCTCTGACGGGAAGCGAACCAACGATCTCTCGGCCTGCAACACTAAGCACTGCGCCATAGCGGCGGCCAGCGACTCTAATAATGGAACAACGGCTAAAACCCTTTCAACGATTTTTGCGAAAGATCCCGACCTGTTGCAAAAATCTTTATCACCCAACGCGGAACAGCTGAAGCGTGCACTGTCGCAAATGTCCGCGTTTGAAATGATAGGTCTACTGTCGGTCTCAGCCTCTCATCATGGCTGCTCGCACAAGTCGATCAATAAATTTAAGGGGTGTGCTGTTGAAAATTTCGTGAGTGCTAATGCGTCATACTATCTTCCCCCCCCCCCCCCCCCAAAAAAAAACAAACAAACAAACAACAAACACGGAACGGATTTTCCCCTCCCGTTATTTCGCCAACCGCTTGCTTTGAGATGTAACATTACTTCACTTGAAGACCTTGTCCTCGGTAGTTCTCCGAACATCGGACGAAGACATCAGACCAACCAACCATCTTCTAATTAGTTTGTAGACACCGAAACGAAACGAACAGAAGTGGACCTCTGAAAACCGTAAACTGCTCCAAAGTACTTCGCCTGCGCACCGGATAGGAACAATACTCATCGTCTTTATCATCATCGTCATCATTATCGTTATCATTCCTTCCCCCAAAAAAAAAAAAAAAAAAAAAAAAAAAAAAAAAAACAACAACAACAAAAAAACTCAGTTTGTCCTAAACGAGCTGCAGCAAGAAATGAATAAACTTGAAGCAGAAGGAAGTGAAAGTCGAGGTTTCCAACATGCTTTTTGACCGTCCCCCGGAAAGTTCCCAGCACACACGTGGAGGGGCGGAGGTACCACGCTGAGCTCGAGCGGCGCTGGCGCGCTAACAGTCATTTCATAGAGTTTCAAAAGGAATCTTCCGCGAGCGTGCTGAAGATAGTTTCTCCACAGGCTGTAATCTAACTGATAGCTCTGAAGATTCCAAGAATTCCGAGAAAGGAGCGGTGGCGCTAGGAAGAGGGGTGGTGAAATGGGAGGGGGGAAGGGTGGGGTGATGGAGAAGAGGGAGAGCGGGCGGGCGAAAAGAGGGAGGCGGAGAGGGACGAAGATGGCTAAAGAAAACGAAAGGGGCAGTACTGGAAAGGGGGGAGCACCTCCCGTAGATCCTTGAAAATGGAAATGTACCGATTTCAAATCCATACGAGTTTCATCATAAAAGTGGACACAATGCAACAAGGACGCCGCGCAGTCCAGATAATGCATTCGCGCTTCCATGCGTGAGGACTGGCGTTCCATTCGCTGCAGCACGTCTTTTGTTCTCCTCCACCCCTCCCTTCCGCCTGCAAAGAACCTGTTTTTTTTTTTTTTTCTACACGCTGAAGCATACGGAGGGAGTCGTGGTGAGTTAATGTCCATCCCTTCCCACCCCCTTCCCCACTGTACCCTGTAGAATGGTCTCGAATGGCGAGATGCATGTCAACCCTCCACTGTGTCCCGTGGAACTATCTTGGACAGGGAATTGTCTAGGGTACTCTGTAGAACATTCTTGGACAGTGAGTCGTGGAAAGTTATATGTTGCCTAGTCTGTACAATATTCTTGGACAGCGAGTCTTTACTTGACAAGATACATGTTTCCCTCCATTATACTCTGCAGAAGGCCTTGGAGTGGGAGTCAAGACCACGTGCATGTCCACTCTCTGTTGTATCCTGTTGAACAGTCATGGATAGAGTCACGGCAGATACATGCCCACCCACCTCTGTATCCTGCAGAACGGCCCTGGACAGGGAGACAAGGTGAGGCACACGTATTTCGTCCCAATGAACACGGAAGAGCGGGTTTCTCTATCATAAGCACGGGAGACCGGGGACAACGCTCTGACCACTAGGAGTTGTATGGAATCGCACCACCAATGGGAAACCACCGATCGACAATCACAATGCCACAAGCATATACAGTTCTATGAGCTTACGAATGTCACGATAAAAGTCCGTCAAATCCGGACAAGTACGAGTCATTTCTGTGACGGTCCCTCGCTGTCTCCTTCAACAAAGCCCGCATGCACACATAAACGTAAACACACATATTAAGAAACACAAACAACAAGCATCTATTTATTTATTTATTTATTTAGAGAGAGAGAGAGAGAGAGAGAGAGAGCTGAAGTGAAAAGGCAAAAGGAGCAATGTAAACAAACACATTCCAATGTTTCGAGCGGCTGCTCTTTTTCGAGGATTGCAGAGAGTATAGTACACTCAAAAGTGGAGTGACATCATTGCGTCATATGGATTCGATGCTAAAAGAAAAAATTGCGTCATGATATGATGTCGTCACCAAGTGACGCAAAGACTAAGCCATCGTGTTGCGATTATACTATATTTATATATATATATATATATATATATATATATATATATATATATATATATATATATGTATGTATGTATGTATGTATATGTTTGTGTGTGTGTGTGTGTGTGTTTGTGTTTTCCCATTGCTGTATATGCGTGTGCGCGCATATGTGTATATCTCACACACACACACACACACACACACACAGAGGGAACTCGTAC
>JADBJO010000073.1:40000-52500 GCA_016801955.1 Conus betulinus
CGTGACCTGTGTCTGTCCATAGGGACACATGTCCTGTGTCTGTCCACAGGGACACTGAACATACGCCTGTCCACAGAGACACACTACCTGTGTCTGTCAACAACTACGCACGAATTGTGTCTGTCCACAGGGACACGTGATCTGTGTCTGTCCACAGGGACACATGACCTGTGTCTGTCCACAGGGGGACACTACCTGTGTCTGTCCACACGGACACACGACCTGAGTCTGTCCACACGGACACACGATCTGTGTCTGTCCACACGGACACACGACCTGTGTCTGTCCACAGGAACACACGACCTGTGTCTGTCCACACGGACACACGACCTGTGTCTGTCCACAGGAACACACGACCTGTATCTGTCCACAGGAACGCACCACCTGTGTCTGTCCACAGGGACACACGACCTGTGTCTGTCCACAGGGGCACACGACCTATGTCTGTCCACAGAAACACACGACCTGTGTCTGTCCACACAGGGACACACGACCTGTGTCTGTCCACACAGGGACACACGACCTGTGTCTGTCCACAGGGGCACACAAAAATGTCGTGGCATTTTACTTCTTCCAAGTCAATATCTTTCCCGTTCGATGATGATGAATTATCATACGTTTGGTTTTGTCTGAGTTTTAACTCTCATAATTTGGTTCATTATAGGTTACCACTTTCTTGTAATGCAAAAGCTACGTCTTTACGGCTTAAGAATGTCCGAGGTAAACGACGGTGACTTTTGTAAACAAATCAGAGGAAGATTTTTAACAAAGGTTAAGAAGAGGATACAACTGAGGACAGAACATTGAGGAATTGACAGGCAGAACAGACGTATGTCCATTTTGAAAAAGAGCCGATTTCTGTTATTTTAAAAGATGATGACGCGAGATTAAACGTACTGTTCAATAAACGAAGGGAAAAAAAACTATTCTTTTTCTCCTTTGTGACCAACGCGTGGAAAATAACATCAAAAGGTTTGACGAAGTCTACAAAGGGAACACCATGTTAAAGAGAAATTTGTGTGTTACGTTGGTTAGTGCTGTGTGGCAAGAATTGTGTTTTTGTAAACTCTGACTAATTGCGCTGAAAACGCCAAAATTGTCTAGGATGCATTTCCTTTCATGTTTTTCAAAAGGTTTTATCAAAGAAGACAAAACTGAGACAGGTCTGTTATTTGAAAGACTGGCTGGGTCACCTGTTTTATATGTTTTATGACTTATGCAAGTTTGCAAGCTTTTGGAAATGTGTTCAGTTCTGCATAGACTGAAGTTGTAAACAAATGTTTGAGAAATAATCATAGCTGCAATCTTTTTTTTATTCTTAGTCAGTGTTATTCTGCCCTTGAGAACGTGTTTCTCTTAAACGAATAGGACCGTCGTGTACTTGATGAACAAACGTTAAAGGAAGCATAAAGCCGGAAAGTATGTTTGCTTTGTAATCATAGGAATTCTTTAAAAACAGAGAGAGAGAGAGAAAGAGAGAGAGAGAGAGAGAGAGAGAGAGGCAGAGAGAGAGAGAGGGGGGAGGAAAGAGACACAGAGAGAGAGACAGAGACAAAGGCAGAGAGAGAGAGGGGGGAGGACAGCGACAGAGAGATGGGGGTACGTTTATTTTTGTTCATCACATAAGCATTTTGAAAAAAGAGAGAGAGAGAGAGAGAGAGAGAGAGAGAGAGAGAGAGAGAGAGAATACGGTTGGGCGGGTGGGGGGAGCTGGGAGTGGGAAGGAGGGAATGAAAAATGAAAGAATATCAGTCGTTACTTCATCGATTTTGCCTGGCCCTATCGGGTTTCGTTTGTCGGTCGCAAATGCACGAACTCTCTGGAGTTGAGGGAACAAAGGATGCTGGCTGAACGATGGGGGTAGATGGTTTCGCCCTCGTAAAACTCTTCATTAAACCACTTGGACTGAAAGCTTGGGCACAGCGGCCTTTTCCAAAGAAAACAAAAGAGTGAGCACTTCGAGTGACTGGGTAAAAGAGTACGATGCTATACGCCACGTCGTTCGATGTAGCGCGCGCGCGCACACACACACACACACACACACACACACACTTTTCAGTGTTATCACGGTCCAGCCGAGTTCTCAGAGCCCTCTCAGGACCGTCACCACGTACAGGGAAACGGAGTATAGCCCCGCCCTGAAAATCGCAACAAAAAAAACAAAGCCCTATTCACAACATTTGCACACAATAACGATAACCCCCGGCCCGACGACTGGCGTACTTCAGACAAAAACAACTAGGCTATGGTAAGGGTACGACCGTTCAGCTTGATTTTTAACTTCCAGATTATGAAAAGAAACGAGCCGAAAACGATCGACAAAGATAATGATCCCACAGAAAACACATATAAACTCCGTAAGTGCAACCAGACAATGCATAATGGTCAGCTGCTGACCACTCTGAACTGTGTGTGCTGTATTACTTCCCAGAACAAGCTATAACGAGAAAAGAAAGTGTAAAACCCCCCTTAAGTATAAAAGCGATGAATGGGCCACAAAGGCTGAACAACAATAAAGAAAGACCACACACAAAAGTGAGAGGGAGAGGAGGGGGAGCAGGAGAAAGTGGAGTCAAAGAGAGTGGCTTGAAAAAAAAAAAAAAACAGGGAAATTACTGGCAGATATTTTTTAGAAGGTGGGTATACAATATATACTGAAAAGGTTCCCGGTATTCCTACAGGATATACTCCCTCTCTCACACACACACACACACACAGTGAGAGAGACTTGAGAGATCGCTAGGCAAAACATTTTACCAGTGTCCCAAAATTCCTGCCAATCAACAAGGCCATTGTTCGACGTGGCGCCAGGCAAGAATACTAAACGACTCTAAAGTGGTTCTGGCAAACTTGACACAGAAAAGGGCAACAGCCAATGAAACTGCAACTCCGAACAGGTGGTCCTGATCAAAACACCCTAACTACGCAACCATCAAGATCTTTACACTGGCAGAAACTAGCTGCAGCCCAGCTAATTACCATCGCGTTTGTCTGTCCATCGAGTTCCCTGGGATCGTACTGCAGTAGCCGGGTTGACTGATCAGGACTTTAACATGCCTGTGCGACTACTACTACTTTCTTTGCTCATGATTAATTCTTCTCTTTTTTTCTATTTTTTTTTTTCCTGTCAAATATCTCCCCTGCAGTGTAACACGGTTCTGCCCTATGTTGTTGGTCGCCCTGCGGACGATAAATCGCTTCAGTTTCACAGGATGAGTGTTGCGGTTAGGTTTACTAGTTAGGTTAAGTCACATTCAGATTTTGCGTCCACAACGCCCAAAGGTGATGCGACACGCCGAGCTAATCCAGGAGATGGGGAAAGGAGTTGAAGGATCGGTGGACGGTGGTGTGAACGTGGCTATCTTATTAAGCTAAACTACACTCGTATTACCCAAACGATGGGCAGTTTTAATGTTACGCTCCGACGGGATCCGAACTGGCAACGTATAACAGCGTACTCGGTGTTCTATCGACCGAGCCAAACAGCACTCCTGAGACTTACTCATTATGTCGCCTCTGGTGGGACTTGAGAAAGGGGAGGGCGTGTATGTGCGTGTTTGTGGGATGGGGAGGGGAGAAGAGGGGGGAATATGAAGGGAGGGGTGGAGGAACTGGGTGTCGAGTGGCATGACCCTGACGCAGACCATCACAGAGCGCGGTAGGCGGAGCGGTGGCCAACGAACGTCAACGAAAGAAACAATACAACCCATTACGTATCCAAAATAAAGCCACACGCGACCGTTCGCCGCTCGTTTAACCCTCGCAGTTGCAGCACTCTCCTTGCCCTTCCTTTTGTTACCATGACAGACATCCTTCCCTGCTCGTCATGCTAGGAACAAAGCAGCACGTTTTTTTTTCTTCTTTTTGTTTTTGCCTCGCCGATTACAAAGCGCCCTCAACCCACGCGTGTGCGTGTGTGCGGTGTCCCCAACTGTCAAGCTTTATTAACATAAAACATAACCCAGACTGTCAAGCAAATTATATCGAGGCTGTCTGCTCTAACCTCCTGGGGTGAATGACAGTTTTCTAAAGTTTTACATATTGCCATTAAAAGGGGAAAGAACGAACGAACGAAGCAAAACAAAACAAAACAAAACAATCACAACAAAACTGGGGCTGCACTGCACTTCTGACCCAATACAGTGTAGTATGGGAATGGTCGTCACCCTCGACTTTTTGCGTTTCTTGGAGTGCACAATGACTCCTAGTAGACAAAAACTTGGATGTTGTAAACAAAATCTCTGATCGGATGCTCGGAAACTTCCATGTTTACTTCGCCCCTTAGCCGCACATTTTTCAGGTTTGGCAATGAGTAAACGGCCGATGGGTTCATTACAAATCGCGAAAAAAATTGCACCCACCCAGAGAGAGAGAGAGAGAGAGAGAGAGAGAGAGAGAGAGAGAGAGAGAGAGAGAGAGAGTTTTAAACAACCTAATAATACATATCAGCTTTCTCCCGTTCAAAATCCATTTGATCTTCAATAACAACTATTTCAATATTGTCTTAAGTAATACCTATCTGAAACAATTCTTTTTGTGCAGGCTGGACACCAGAAACACCTTATTCTAATCAATTACCGCTCATATTTTTATACAGTAGACCATGAATTCTGAAGTCATGGTTCACAACGTTCACACCAGGACTCTTCCAAAAAATGTTCGTTGTGTGCTCGGTCTATCGTGCCGTGGAGCAAAGAGGAATGTGTTGAACAGTCCCTAGAAATAACCGTCATTTCAAATTTTGTTGACAATAGGTTTGTTAAGGGTGTGCTTTACCTCGTTTTCTTTTAGAACGGTGGTGGGGAGCACCTTTATTTTTCTTTCAAAGAACTGCTTCATGTGCTTTAGTTATTATCCCAAAATGGTTCTTTTTCCCTTTTTTTTCTTTTTTTTTTTTTTTTTGGTAGTTATGGTTAGGGACCTCTCTCTCTCTCTCTCTCTCTCTCTCTCTCACACACACACACACACACACGTGCGTGACCAGCGGTGGCGGCGAATCGACGACAGCGTATGTGTCACGCGAGTGGCCCGCACGTGCTTGCGACGCTTTCGCAATCTTGCCCTACCCCCCCCTCCCCCCCCCCCCCCCCCCCCTTTTTTTTTTTTTTTAATTACAGTAACAGTCCGTGAAGCCTGGGCAACCTGGTTCCTCTGTGTCTGTTCTGCTCATGTATGCCGATTCCATGCTGGCAAATAGACGTATGGACTGCCTTTGCGCGGTCCTTTGAGAAGTACATTGAAATTACGATGGAAAGGTGGCCCAGTGGACAACGCACTTGCCTTGGAAGCGAGACATCCTCGAGCCTTCTTTGTTTCATTAGGGTTCTCTCCCCTCCCTCTCTCGAGAGGACGTCGAGCACCACTCTGTCCGATGTGACAGCAGACCGAAGTCCCATGCGCGGCATGCTGTCTGGTGCACCTAACAGAACCCACGTTAATACGGAGTTGTCAGTGGCAAAGTGATGTTTAAAAACAGCCACGAGGAAATGGTCAGTCAACAGAAGCACCGGCGATAACATTCTAAGCGGCAGGAGGCCACAAATCATGGCCTGGAACAGCTGTGACATCACGAGCATGGAATCAGAGATCAATGGATCGGGTGAATGACTTGAACTGCACAGCAGACTTTCCAGAAAGGGAAAACCATCCGGAGATCAACAGGAAGAGCGGCATAACACCGAATATTGTACCCCACTCAGGGTCATCTAAACAACTGATCCTGATCGAACTATCTAGGCTACATTAAAGCAAAATAGAGCGAGCTCACGTCTAAAAGAATGAAAAGTATGCCAGTCTGGCTAGCAGGTTGAGGGAATCTGGTTTCTAAACCAGTGTTCGCGAAAGAATTGGAGCAAGGGGTTTGTAGGCTCACTAGTCTGTGGTCTCATAAAACGGCCCGGGAATTCTAGTAAAAAGAGATTTAAAGCCCTTAAGGAAAACGCAGAAGCACCTTAAAAGAGTTCTAACTGAATTTGTTCGAGGAAAAACAGAAGTGGACTATATGAGGCTTAAAATTTCCCCGACTTATAACAGATGTCCCACAACAATATGGATTAGACATCCGTCTAAAACGGCAACGCCTTGAAACGCCCACTCCTCTAAAACGCTGATTCTGACCTGAATGTGCCCCGCCACAAACAGTGTATGGACTTCAGAGCCGGGGGACACTTGTCTGAGAGCCGTTTCCTCCTTGAAGACCTGCTGCTGCCAAGCTCTCTCTGGGGTTTCTTCTTCACACAGACACCTTTATTCTGAACTGCGCTGGAACCTGAAAACCAAACAACAAAAATAGCCTCCTCCTCCTCCTACACTCTTACCCTTTCCGATCGTGTGTCAAACGAGCTGATAAATAGCCGTCTTCTCAACAGTTTACTCCTCATCGCCATTTTCTCCGCACAGCTTCGAACCCCGTCCTACCCTATCCCCCCCCCCCCCCCCCCCACCCCCCGTCCCCTCCTATCTCATTCCCAACGTTGTGACTGCGACCACAGGTGTGTTCCTTCGCCTTCCTATGATTACAAACTGGTCCTGGTTGGATTACTCTCTCTCTCTCTCTCTCTCTCTCACACACACACACACACACACACACACACACACACACACACACACACACAGAGCTTAAACAAAGGAAAAAACTCAGATAAATAATTCAGTGAACATCGTGTTTTGAATGTAATCATTGAAGAATACTTAAACTGGGAATCACACATTACTAACGTTCGCAAACACCTGACTCGGAATCTTTTCTAACTGATTTGTGTTGCGGTCAATATCCGACATTTATTCATTCATTAAAGCTTACAGCCTTTCTCATTTTAACTACACATCTTCAGTTTAGAGCTTGTGCCAGTAATAAAATAACAACTAACTCTGCTGAGAATGACAGCTCCACACGACTCCTCAACCACGAAAAAATAAACACAGCTGAAAAAACCACCATTGCATAAACAAGCAGCCTACAGTGACATGGTACATGTTCAAAGCTTGTACGAATATCTCGCCACAATATCTTGGTGAGTTTTTTCCCCACATGGCAACATAGCATTATGTTAATCATTACATCCTACCATGTGTACTCGCTAATTCTTTCAAATCAAGCATACGGAAATTGCTACATAAGAAATGAGTATTCTACATAGAGAGCCTAAATTGAATATGAGTAAAAGTAATATAGTTGTTTTCAGGAAGGGTGGATACGTAGCAGCGAGAACACTGGACTTGCGATGGAATCCCTATGTTCGTCGTTAATGTTTGGGCATTTATTTTTCAACAAGATTGGATTCTGCGCTGTCGTGTCAAAATCTCGCCAGCAGAGCCAAACATGCAATGTTATGTATACTGCAAAAATGATTTAAATTAAACTGTAATTCCCTTGTCTTATATCCTCAATCATTTGACACACAAGTACAACCAACTATTCAATTCGGGGGTGCATTGTGGGGACTAAGTAGTGCAACTTGCCATTGTGAAAAGGTACACTTGTTTGCTCTTAAAAAGTTTCTAGGACTTCAAAACAAACACCAAATGATTTGATGTACGGCGAGACAAAGAGATACCCCATTTACATAAATTCTGCAGTCAGGTGTGTACAATTCTGGTCAAGGTTGACAAGAATGGACGAGATAAAGAGTACCATGAAAAGCATATTGTACATTTTTTCATTTAGGTTCTCGTGACAAAACAAACTGGGTATCTATATTCATTGGTCTGGGGTATATATGACTAAACCCAGGCATTGAAGAGAGTAAATCAGTTCTTTGCTGCATTAAAGGAAAGGTTGGTTCTCTGTATTTGGAAAGAATGGGGTGTTCATATTCAGAACGGCGAATGATTCGGTTTGTATAGCACCTTCTGCACACAACAGCTGCTGATAAATGCATTTTAAATTGAATTTAGACAAATCTAAAACTCATTACAGCAAAATTTAGACTTGGCGTTTCAGATACTGCTGTTGGTAAGTTTCGGTACAAACAAAACGCACTTGTTGATTTAGAGAAGACGGGGTGCATTTTGTTGTGTATTGTCCCGTTCTGGATGATTTACGGGTAAGGGTATATACATTAAAAGTGCTTGTTTCTTTGTAGGTTAAGCTTGATCAGTCATACCGATTGTTTTGTTGCTCTCCTATAAGGGGGGGTAGGGGGGTGGCTATTAATGAATAAGATATTCGTATCCGTTTTCTCTCTCTCTCTCTCTCTCTCTCTCTCTCTCTCTCTCTCTCATTCCCGATGCACATAACAAAAGATTCTTCAAGATCCTTTCAGCATTAGCAGCGTCAGTAGTCGCGGTGTTGGTAGAAGTAGAAGTAGCAGGAGGAGCGGAAGCAGGAAAACAGCAGCGGCAGTAGTGGTGGTAGCAGTATGATTATCATTAATTGATATCATTGCCGTTTGTCGCTTTGTCAGCCTGACCATCTTCTGGTCTTACGGTGAGTTTTTTGTAGAACATGGCTGAACAGCGCCGACATACAGGAAAACTACGCACTGCCTAAAATCTTTATCCTTGTGTAACGAAGAATTTGGAGTCTTGATTCCCTCCCCCACCCCCACCCCCCCCTTCCGCCATGCCATGTGTTATGTTTCTCGTGTGTTTACATACATCTCTCCTTCCGCAACGTGTGTTGTGTTTCTTGTGTGTTTCCATATATCTTTCTACTCCTCATTTCAGTCAATTGCTCTCTACTTGCTATCTCCTCGCGGAGACGGCAGCGGAAGATCCTCTGCCTATCTGCTGGCAGTCTCTCGCCCTCTCGCCGTGTTGTTCTATCGCGTGGCTAATATCTCCGCTCCGCTTCCTCTGCCTTGACAATGAGGGTGTGCTGATGGGCCCCAGGGGCGAGACCTGCCGAGCTGATGGCTTTTGAAGTGTCGACGCGGGGAGGGGGGAGAAGGGCAAATTTACTGAGCACGCGCTACGCGCGAGCACCTCTCTCGGATGTAGATTGAGAAATCACGCTCCCGTATCTTTTTCTAAGAAGCCAGCGGTTGCAGAGTTCCTGTATTTTGCGTGGGAACACAGGTGAGGGGAAGGCTTTTTCGAACTGAAAAAAAAAATGTAATAAATGATTTCTGGATGGTATGTTTATGAAATGCTTTGGACACTGCGTACGCGTAAGTGCGCGTGTGTAACATTAAAATGTCATTAGTATGGCCGGGGAATTCAAACGGTGAAAGACGGAGGAAAAGGTACGGGAAGGAAGGAAAAATAAGAGGATGAAGAAATGCAGACCAACTTGTAAACACTTCACTTTTCATTTCCGATGAATTATAAAATAATTATGCTGGCATCATATTGCCAATGAAAAAATAAGTTGGCATTCATTTATCTAAAATGTTTCAGGCTTATTACGTTGTGATGTCTCCCAATCGCTATCGGAGAGAGAGAGAGAGAGAGAGAGAGAGGCAGATAGACAGACAGACAGACAGACAGACAGACAGACAAAGGCAGAGAAAGGAAACATATGTAGACTTCCAAACAGAGTTTAAAATTTCCCACATTGGGCTTGGGTTTAGCTCTCTTCACGGGATATAGCGTATATAAAAGAAAGGGGTATCATCGGACTCTTGCTTCCCCTTCTGGTTGAACAACTATAATTTCCAAAGTCTGTTTGGAACAGGATTTTTTTTTTTTTTTTTTTAATCATTGGGTACAGAGACTGGTTGGTCGTTGAATCGAAGGCCGCCATCAGTGTCTCTCAGCCGCCGGCCGGTCGGCTTCCTCCATAGTGGTATGAACGGTTGCGTGTAAGTTTTCGACTCCCGACATATCCATTCATTGTAGTGTTTACCACTTGAGACTACGAACCCAAGGTCGGCTGAAGCAGGGCCAAGACTGTTTTCAACGGGCGATACCAGGAAATCCCGCCGTGACTTGGTCACAAAGTAACAGCACGATCACAATGAATGAGCTGACTCCCTCTTGAACACATCCGTACCCACACGTCTGATCGCCGTTCAAATCATTCTCTCACATTTCATAACAGTAAGTAAAATAGTAGGAAAGAAACGCAAATGTACATGATTTTAAAACAGTTGTAATAACAAGAAAAAAAAAAAGTGTGAGCCTATGCGTGAGCGTGTTAGAGAGAAAGGCAGAGACGTATGTGCAGATTTACACCATCCTTTCCCGCCCCCTCCCCTCCCCGGTGAAATCCTGTTTACAATCTAAACCAGGAAACAAAGACTCTTTCTCTATTTTCCGTTGCGTGTTGTAGTGAAGACAAGGCAGGAATGTTCACGTGGTGCAATATCGACTCCAGTAATCTGTTCAAGCCTGTAGGCCGACATTCATTGCATCCTACACTCCACCTCGCTCCCTTGCTCCCCTCCTCGGCCAAGGCTGCTGTAATCACAAAGCCTTCGCAGCTGCAGCAATCTTCGTATCATCATCCCCACCACCTCAACAACTTGGAACGCTTTACGTTGACACATGGCCACGCGTATTGCGACAGACCTTTTCTTCACTTTCACAAGAGGAATATCAGATTTCAAACCAAATCCCAGTTTTGTGCTAGTTGGATTTCTTTGTTTGTTTGTTTCCGTTTTCTGTTTTCGTTTGTTTTTGTATGCGACTCTGTTCAGGTCTGCTGGAAATGTCAAGACTTGGTTAACAGGACGTTCAGCCACTGAACACACCCGCGGGATAACACTGGCTGAACCTTAACGCTTGGCTGACAGTCAGTTGTGGAGAAGAAAAGATCTTTCACAAAATGAAGTAAAGTGATCAGTTTGTCCACACACACACACACACACACACAAGCGCGCCCACCGCCATCACTTACAGTGCAATACGACCACGCACACACCACAAAACAGCACACACTGAGAGAGAGAGAGAGAGAGAGAGAGAGAGAGAGAGAGAGAGAGAGAGAGAGAGAGAGAGAGGAGAGAAGAGAGGGAGAAGAAGAAGACGACGACGACAGTGGAAGAAAGGAATAGGAGCTAGGGAGAGGAAGGCGGATGAAGAAGACGACAAAGGATGAAAAGGTGGAAGGAGAGAAAAAAGATGGCGGAATAAGGGACAACGGTGAAGAGAAGAGGAAGGTGTGGAATCTGATGGACGAATGAGGAAGAAAATGACAAGGAGAAAGGAGGAGGAAGAAGAAGGAGAAAAAAGATGGAGATATGAGAAAGAAGAGAGAAAAATAAGGATGAGGAACCAAGGTAGAGATAGAAAAGGAGAATGCCGATGATAGAATGAGGAGGAAAGGGAACAGGAGTAAGGATGGGTGGATGACGGATTACACAGGTAGAGAAAAAAAAAAAAGGAAATGGGAGAACGTACGGAGAAAAGAAAAAGACAAGGGATTCCAAGGAGCGGGAGGACGGAGAAATACGAGGAGGGGAGAGAAAGAAGGATATATGAAATTGGAGACAGAAAGTAGATGCATCAATGAATGAGGGAGTAAGAAGAATAGAACAGACAGAAGGATGAGAGGGAATAAAGAGGCCAACGGGGTGGAATAGAACGAGATCAAGAAATTGTAAGAAGGTGTGAGAGAGAGAGAGAGAGAGAGAGAGAGAGAGAGAGAGAGAAGGGGGGGGTGGGGGTGGTGAGGTAAGAGGAAGGAATGATGATAAATAAAGAGAAAGAAGCAAAGAAGTAATGAGGAAAGAGGGGGAAAAAAATAGGTGCAAAAGGGAAAATTTCAGTGGAAGAAGAACCAACCAGAGGGTGGGAGTGGGGGCTGCGGGGTTAAAGAGGAGGACAAAGAAGGGGTTAGAAGATGGAGCAATAAAGACCGACGAAGATAACGAAGAGGACAGAAGGAGGTAAAAAAAAAAAAGAGAAAGCAGATGGAGGAATAAAGACAGGGGGGAGGGGGGAGGAGGGAGAAGAATAAAGGATCGACACAAAAAGGAGAGAAATAATAAGAAGGAAGAGGCTCCACCCACCTTGCCGTAACGCTGGGCGAAGGTGCCGGTGAGGAGGGAGTGGAAGATGATGATGGTCTCATCCAGGTCCCACACGAACACGCGCTCCAGATCGAGCTCAGGCCCTGGTGAAGTCTGAGACCGCTTGGTGCCCTTGTGGCGCGAGGATCCGCGTCCTGCGGCAGTCAATGAAACCCTAAAGCCTGCATTGCTGGAGTGTTCACACAACCGGCGAGGATGGTGCTGTGGTGCTACCATTTTATGTCAGTACACGTGGGATGAAATTCATCCCCGCGCCTCCCCTCCTAAAAAAGGACTAGAAATAATGGCAACTGTAAGAGGTACAACGGCATATGATATACTAGAATTTATATGCTCAAATCTACATCACTGGGCTACACACGTTAATTTCAACTCTTAGATTGTACAACTCTATTGTCTGTGCATTATCATATAAACATCCTTGACTTACTTCAGCTTGATTCGTGTTTGCGCCATGCGACTGCACAGTGCTTTTTATGTATGCTTGCATGACACTTTACAGAATGCCTTAGGTCTGTGTAACATTTTGGTTCAAAACCCTTGTACGGCACACGTTGCTTTTGGTTAAACCTTATACGTGTGCCA
>JADBJO010000073.1:57500-62500 GCA_016801955.1 Conus betulinus
TGCGTAGTCCAACAGTTTGGTTGGTTTGCATGGCATGAACACTGTATCTTGAATGAAACTGCTGGTTTCGAGGATTTTTTTCCCCTGATCACTTTGATTTTTATCTTTACGCTTCTGAAATCGCCGTTTTGGGAGGCCATGGTGTAAAAAAAAGACTTGTAGGTTCTCAATGTTACATCCAATTAAACATTTGTCATTCGTATCCTCTTCCAAATGGTGAACACTTGACTTTTTCTTTTAGCATATAAGATGTACGTTGACTGTATGTATTGTGGCACTCTATGCTAGTTTTGTAGAACAAAAAGGTGTGTTTGAAGAATGGCAAACGGTGTAAAGTAAATAAAAGAATCATCGTCACTTTCTTTCTCTCACAGGGGATTTCTATCCCGAAATCCTACATTCACTGACAAACACATGACCGATTCACACTGTGAAGTTTATCACACACACACAAGTACAATATTCAAATATCACGGAATGTCAAAATCCACCATGACGTTTAAATGTCGGTCATCGAAGAGTTTGTACTCGGGAGAGATTGAACATTTCATTGTGATAATACACTTGACATTATCAGTCTGCTGTAGAACTAGCAAACGAATAAATTACATTCCGTCATAATATGGAGAAATAAACACCAATATGGCCTATACTTAAGAACATATTAAAAACAAGCTAGACAGTGGACACATCTGTAACAAAAATGAACATGGATTTAACATCAACTGAACTAATCATTAACTTCCGCTTGAATCAGATTTAGCTTACACTTTGAAATGTTTCACACTGAAGCTTAAAACAGGAAAACAAAACTGAACTACAATTTACGTCTGATTCTTATTGCGATGTTTTGGGTTTATTTTTCAAGCACTGAACAGTGAGTCTGTTAATCAGAAGGAATGGTTCTTTCACATACCCTCCTCCCACTTCCCCTCCTCTCCCTTCCACGTACTCTCTCCTCTAACCCCCACCTGTTTTAAAAATGTCTTCCTCCTCGCTAGTGATCTCCCTTTTCCCTCCGTTCCCCTAGCTTCAACACTCACCTCCTCTGCATCCCAGTGTTAATGAAGTTTAATCATGAAAAAAGTGTGTGTGTGTGTGTGTGTGTGTGTGTGTGTGTCCCCGTTTGTGGAAGAACATTCCTAGCTTATGTAAATACTACTGGCGGCACGTTTACACTGGTACACAGGTGTGCGTGCATTTATCATGTTGAGCACTAGGAGCAAAATCAATACAAACCAACCTCATAACTGCCTTCCAACCACATAACAATGGACATCCGAGGAGCAAGCGATGCGGATGACAATCACCCGATACAGATAAAAGAAAGGAACAACCGGTTTGCCTTTCCTCTCCATCATCCCCCCCCCCCCCCCCCCCCCCCCCCCCCCTTCTGCTCTGCATGGAATCCTCGTACCACCGATAACCTATGCATGCTCAAGGTGGTCCAAAAAGAGTGCATCGAGGTCTACACCCTCTCAAGACGAGAGAATAATCCATTGTTGGAACGATCTCAAGTGGGAAACGCTGGAGTCGAGGCGCACAAAACCTCAGCGGACCATGTCGTGTACGATCTTAACGACCTTGTTGACATTCCTCCTGACCCTTGCCTTCAGCCAGCAAATACACGAACAAGATCGACCCGCTCGATCAAGTTCTGTCAGATTCTAGTCAGACCCGACACTTACAAAGTTAAGGGTTTTTTTTTTTTTTTCTTTAAAGTGACGGGCCTGGGATGAACCTTTCGGGATCTTATCTCTGAGAGCGCTACGCTACTCGGATTGATCTGGCCCTCGTACTATAAAACTTCAGAATTGACATTCTTTTTTCCCTAAAAAGAGAAAATATGTTTAAGCACTGCGCATCCCAAGTCGCTGAAGGCGTAATCTGACGAAGAGAATCATATGATTTAAGAATATAAAGGGGAACTGCCCCGACTGTAATGAACATGATTTGTACTCTCTCTCTCTCTCTCTCTCTCTCTCTCTCTCTCTCTCTCAGACGTTCATGTTCTTACACCCCTTTCCCCCTTCCTCCTATCCCACAAATCCACAACACAAGCCAGAAATGCACGCTCGCGCGCACGTACGCACGCACGCACATGCTCACGCACGGCACACACACACGCGTGCGCGCGCGCGCGCGTGCACACACACACACACACACACACACACACATGCACGCACGCTCGCACACACACACACACACACACACACACACACACACACACATACACCTCTCTTTTATCTCACATGACTCGGACGTCATGCCGTAGCCCGACATGAGCGCGTAAGGGTTGGCCTGGGCTCCAGGATAGTAGCTAGCAGCCGAAGGCCCCATGTAGCGGTGGCCGCGTTGTAGTGGGGATGATGGTGACCACCGCCACCGCCGCTGACGTAGGCCGCGGCGTTCATGCTGGTCGTCGTCGCCGACGCCTCCCTGTCGCTGCTGCCGTCCCCGCCGGGGGTGCTGGAGGCGAAGCTGTCGTGGTGATGGGTGTGGGGGTAGGTAGATGTGGGGTGGTCGCGGTGGTACCAGGGGTGCTGCTGATGAGGATGGGCGTGCTTGTCGGGGGAGTTGGGGTGGGGGCGTCGCTGGCCTCAGGGGAGGAGAGGTGATGGTGGGAGAGGTTGCCACTGTTGTTGCTGCTGCTGTTGGTGGGGGAGATGATGCTGCAGTTGGTCAGAGGCTGGTAACTGACATTGGATGAGGGGGGTCTGCAACACCAGTCACGGAGATAGAGGATGACGAGGTGGAAAGGAGGGATGGTGGAACGACGGGGTGAGAGAGGAGGAGGAGCGGTTGGAAGAGGCGAGTCGATCAGGTGTAGGTATCGTCCTTTCTGTGTGTGTGTGTGTGTGTGTGTGTGTGTGTGTGTGTGTGTGTGTGTGTGTGTGTGTGTGCGTGTGCGTGCGTGCGTGCATGCGTGTGTGTGTGTGTTTGTGTGTGTGTGTGTGTGCGTGCGCGCATGTGCGTGCGTGCATGTACGTGTGTGTGTCTGAGTGCATGCATATGCTCAAGTGTGCACGCGCGTGTGTACTTGAACGGCCCCTCCAAGAGAGAGAGAGAGAGAGAGAGAGAGAGAGAGAGAGAGAGATGCACGGCGAAACAGAAGCCACCTCCCTTGCGAGAATCGAAATACAGACACAAAGAATATACAGACAGAGAGGCAGACAGACAGAGACAGAGAATTTACTCATGTCAGCATTTGCTCACATTACAACGAAAATGTTGTACATTCGTGTATGGACTTGACAGTATGCAAAAGTTACTGTGATAATTAAACACAGCAATGCGAAAATCTTACAACACCAGTTAAAAAAAAAGAGAGGGAGAGGAGCACGTTGGCAGCAGGAGTGAAGGGAAAGAGAGTGGCGCTGATGAGTCTTTTTTTTCTCTAATTTTAACGCGGCATTATGTACGTGTGTGACTCAGAAGCGGATGGGTAATGAGACGGTTTGTGGTGGGATGGGGTGGGGTAACAGGGAGAGGGTTACTTAGACAGGGGCGAAAATAAGGCGAGAGAATGTGGAAGAATTCTCCAATTCTCCCTCACATTTCATCTCTCTCTCTCTCTCTCTCTCTCTCTCTCTCTCCTTTCTCGTCTCTCCCTCCATATCTACGTCCTTCTTCTACCTAAGCTTCCCGACCGACCCAGTCTGCCTCCACCTACGCACCAGTCCCCTCTCCTCTCCTCCAGGCTCTGCACTGGCGAGGGCAATCCGAAACCCCCCAAGACCCAATCACACTTGCCGCCCCATTATTCTTCCGCAATTGGTTCCATCTTGTTCCGCTCGACATTAAAAAGCTCACAAATCTCTTCCCCTCGGTCGTTACGCTCTTTCCTTGCTATTCTCTCTCCCCCCCCCCCCCCCCCCCCCCCCCCCCCATCTCCTCTCCCGAGCAAGGAGAAGGGTGGGTGGGTGGTTAGAGGGAAGGGGGTGGGGGTGGAGAGGACGGAGTGGTGGCTATGACCGCGTAGCAAGAGAGGAATGGAGACACGGAGGCAAGGAGAGAAAGAAAGTGGCAGAGAAAGAAAGTGAAAACAGGGTGGTGGGGTGATGAGTTATGGGAAACTGCTAGCTTCAGAAGTCTGAATCATGATCAATTTTGTGCACATACGTACAAATACTAATTAAATCAGGTTGCATTCATGTTTTAACGTCCATATCCAACTACGGCAATACTACAGACGGGGAAAACGTTCCGGAAGAGTGGGAACAGCTTGAAAGTGTGACCTATCTAATATTACACTGACATACCACAAAGACGACATGCTATGAGGAACAGCAAAAACCCTTGTTCTGATGTTAGGAGCTTCCGAGATTCGAATCCGTAGGCTTTTGCATACGAGGTCGGTGCCATGAGCGATTGAGCACACCTTTACACCAATAACCTCAAACCCTACAGATCTTTGCTTCGGACGCCTGTATAGCCCAGTTGGTCAGAGAATCGATCTCCCGTTCGGAAAGCCTCAAGTTTTAATACCACGCTCCTAGTTTGTTTGTTTTTTAAACAAAAATGAAAGATTTAACAAAATACAGAATATTCGCTGTGTTGTGCTGGTAAAATCATGTTACATTGATCCACTCTATCCAACACTCCGAATCGAGTCCTGAGTACAAAAGCACGTGTACAAGATGAGCAAGTGCCCCGAACACTCTGATCACATCGCACGAGTGTTCACCGTCAGTCTACAGTCAATGTGTGTTTGTGTGTCCCGCGTTCTCGGGCGAGGATGTGGTGTGAGACCGGTTGGGTTCAGCAGGCGGAAGGGTTGAAGTTCGTCCTCACAGCAAAAGCTTTTAGGGACAAGTTGTTCTTTCGTGGTAGTCTTGGGTTCAGTAGGCCAGTAAGGCCAGCACAAACATGTTTAGATGGCAGATAAATTTGAAGCGAAAAAAGTCTAAAGCAGGACACTTTAAAAAAAAACCATTGTGATTATCATCCGTTTGGGGGAAAACATGTCAATCTTTTGAGTCTAAGAATTATCCTTAGTG
>JADBJO010000073.1:65000-70000 GCA_016801955.1 Conus betulinus
GCGGTCCTATGTTGCTCTCTCTGTCCGCGTGGTACAAGGAGTATACCGGGGCGCGGTCCTATGTTGCTCTCTCTGTCCGCGTGGTACAAGGAGTATACCGGGGCGCGGTCCTATGTTGCTCTCTCTGTCCGCGTGGTACGCGGGGCGGTCCTATGTTGCTCTCTCTGTCCGCGTGGTACAAGGGGTAGTTACCGGGGCGCGGTCCTATGTTGCTCTCTCTGTCCGCGTGGTACAAGGGGTAGTTACCGGGGCGCGGTCCTATGTTGCTCTCTCTGTCCGCGTGGTACAAGGGGTAGTTACCGGGGCGCGGTCCTATGTTGCTCTCTCTGTCCGCGTGGTACAAGGGGTAGTTACCGGGGCGCGGTCCTATGTTGCTCTCTCTGTCCGCGTGGTACAAGGGGTAGTTACCGGGGCGCGGTCCTATGTTGCTCTCTCTGTCCGCGTGGTACAAGGGGTAGTTACCGGGGCGCGGTCCTATGTTGCTCTCTCTGTCCGCGTGGTACAAGGGGTAGTTATCGGGGCGCGGTCCTATGTTGCTCTCTCTGTCCGCGTGGTACAAGGAGTATACCGGGGCGCGGTCCTATGTTGCTCTCTCTGTCCGCGTGGTACAAGGGGTAGTTATCGGGGCGCGGTCCTATGTTGCTCTCTCTGTCCGCGTGGTACAAGGAGTATACCGGGGCGCGGTCCTATGTTGCTCTCTCTGTCCGCAAAGTGTCTCCAGGACACAGCTATACATGTTCAGTATAATGTTAGCCCCGACGGACCATACCCAACTCAGAAAACTTTTATTCGATGGTCAAGGCTGTTACTATGGAGAAATTAAACTTTGTCTAATAAGTGGAAAAGTTAAGTTCTGTCTAAAAACAGGAAAAAAGTTCAGTTCTGTCCAGAAACGACCACAGAAAAGTTGCATACGTGTTACACGCATATCTATAAACACCGCATCATAATACAACTCACACAATTCACATTCTCATAGGTGCAGATCAGACTAAAGTGTGTTCAGGACGCTTGCCATCCTGTTCAAGTGTCCAGTTTTTAATCATAATAGTCCACCGACCACATTGAGCCTTTTCATGGACGTCAAACTCAAAAACGAAAAAGACGTCGCATCATGAACACGTAGCATCATTAAATAATAACATTGTACCCTGAAAGAAAAAAGCAGCTGATAACGTGGTAGTTAAACTGCCGACATCCTATTGTATATAGAACCGGACTGTGCTGACAGTGCCAGGCACTTTCCCTTGACTTCTCACTCCCAGATTATAAATGAGCGGAACAAATTAATGAAAAACAAAACAAAACAAAAGCAAATGCCACAAAAAAATATAAAAAACCGAATGGGCAGACAAGACACACCAGAATGACAGCCAATGTCCACTTTGGCGAGTGACACCAATTTTCACTATCACACCGCTAGATTGATTTTTTTTTTTTTTTTTAATGGCACCACATAGACTGCCATGGGGGGGGGGGGGGGGGGGGAGGACTGTAAGAAGTTTTTCCACCACAAGGCGAGAAAATGCTTACAGAAAAATAGTAAACGACGGTAAAGGAAGGAAAAAAAATCATAAAGAGAGAGACAGAAAAGAGGAAGATGGGAGAAGAGAACTCCCAAAAGGCAGGGCAGCTATTTGTACACAGAGTCTCCGGCTTTCCCACAAGGGCTTTTCGCCCTTCGCATATAAGATATATTAACAGATTTGTAGTAACTAGAATAAGAACACAACGATAACAGCAATATTAATGATAATCATAATAAACATAATAATGATAATGATGAAGATGTCATGGCATTACAGTCCAAAACAAACAAACAAAAACATTAAAAAAAACCCTGCAGATAGGATTTAATGGCAGACAGACAGTGCAGGACAGACAATTAGTGTCACAGCATTCACAGATTACAACAGAAAAGCTGACGTGTAATACATTGGAACAACAGGGAAAGAAAACGTGAGCTGACTTTCTAGACTAAAGACAAATGGGTTAATTGGTCATGAAGGCTCAAAAAGTGTACGGCAGTAAAGAGAAAGGAAATAAAGGCAGAGGCAAAGGAACAGAAAATGGGAAATACACACAGAATTTCTGAAAGGCGGGGACACCATTTTGTGCAAGGTTATCTGCATAATCAATATGTGTAACTTTTTATCTGCATGATCAATATGTCTGACTGTGTGATCAAATTTGAATGTCTCGAGTAGCAAAAAGTGACGACGAAAACTCGTTGAACGCTCACAAAAACACACATAAAAATCGTGTGTTTCCGCAAAATAATTTGAAAACAAGCAGGTATTCCATAAGTTTAGGTACAAGAAAAGTAAAATCAAAGCTGGGAATGATATATATGAAAAAAAGTAATTGATTAATGACGCCTTTTGGTACAATTTTCAAATCTGTATTTTCCTGGCTTTGTAAACTCCTTGAGCGGCTAATTTACTTTGACGTAAGCGCTTACATAATTTTCCGCGACTGTTTTAATTAGTTTCTGCTGGTCGCCATCTACAAATGACTCCATTTTCTGGTCTTTGGTAACAAAACTGAAAATATAATCAAAAAAGGGGGTGCAACAAGTATAATTCCTCAAACATAAAAAAAAACTTATCATGTCAATAAATATTCAACAACAACAAAAATCACACACATATAAGAAACGAAAAACAAAAACAAAAGAAAAAAAAAAACCTGTGAAACCGACCATCTGTTGCAACACAGATTTCAGTAGCGTTCTTACGTGCATTGATCAAAGGTTTTGCCTCAGTGAATAAAGAAATCCGGTTCACTACATTGTGGTGAAAAGGCCCACGTCATTCGTGGTACATGTAATTCTCTTTCTCACTTCCTTGTCCATTCGACCATTCGTTGGTTACTTCGTTCGCCCGTCCATTTTTCCACACACCAATCCTCCCAAAAGATCCCCCTTTCAACAACCACAGCAATTTTTTTTTTCGTTCCTTTTATTTTTGTTTGTTTTTGTTTTTTTTTTTTGTTCACGCACAAAAATTACTTCGCTAATTGATTATGTGTGGTATTTGTTCGCTCGTGCATAATCAATCCGGCCAAGCCGTTTACAATTTTGAGTATGGAGAACAAACAACAGAAGTTTCTAATATTTTGTGTTCACCACAGTGTGACAAAAGCTGCAATTAAGCCAGCTCGGGAATCTATTTTGGTCAGAAATGTTGATTGTTAATTGACTGACGCCCCTCTCTCTCTCTCTCTCTCTCTCTCTCTCTCTCTCTCCTCTCCCTCTCTCTCTCCCTCCTCCTCTCTCCCTCCCCCTCCCTCTCTCTGTCATATGCGACCAGGCACAAAAAAGAGACGCGCATTTTATCTGAGCGTGCTTACTGGCTTGACGTAGTCCTCTTCATTCTCACAGGAAACAGGGCATTCCCTGCCGATTTCCAGTGTGATCAATCTTGGACTGTCCGTTTTACCTCCGCCATGGACATTCATTTGCGAGGGTCATTCGCCATGTTGTTACAGGCGTCCTCTCTTTTTCGGTCCCCCCCCCCCCCCCCCCCCCCCCCCCCCTCCCCGGGATTCCAGTCCTGTCCGTGTCATGCGATGTTGTCTGGACCTCTGCATGGAGTGGTCCAATCTATTGCCACTTTGGGGTTCTGATGATGTCTCCTACTGGTCTCTGGCTGGTTCTGCGTCAAAGTTCTTCATTTGTGATTTATTTTTTCTGTCCATTTGGAATGGAGTTTCCGTCACTGGCAGGTACTGATGAAGATCTGCAGCCGGCGCTACAGCTTTCTGGCGAGTCTCACAGTCTCTGGACCATACCGCAGTACAGACTCCATATTTGCATTGAACGATCTCAGCTTTTGGTGAGGTCGATGTTGGCATTCCTCTAGATTGGTTTAAGGACAGCCGATACATGTCTTGCCTTGGTGATCCTGGCCTTTATGTCTTCATCTGTACCTCCTGTCTTGTTGGCCATGCTTCTAAGGCAGGTGAACTTGCTAACCTCTTCTAAAGCTTGTTCTTCGAGCTAGACTGGGGCGGTCTGATATGTATTGGTTCTTACGGTCTTGGACTTCTCGGCACGTATTTCTCAGACCTGTGTTCGTCCTTGTTGATTGGAGACTTTCTGTCTTTTCTCGCATGTGCTGAAAAGAATGTGACAGCATGCTGACGTCATCAGCAAGATCAAGGTCTTCAAGCGTCTAAAGTCTACTGGATCTTGTATGGTTGGTTCAGTGATGTCTTCATGACCCAGCCTATCACGAGAGGAACAATCAGAGGGTATGGCAAACATCCTTGGCGGAATCCTGTATCAATGTTGAAAGGCTTTGACAACCTGGGGTTGTGGATGACATAGTCAGCTGTGTTTTCATAGTTAACCGTGATCTCAACCAGCTTCAAACGTAAGTCGTATTTGGCAAGTCACAGACTTGAACGTTTTCGCTTTCTCTCATGTGAAACAATCATCGTAGCTGGCGGACCTTTAATCTCAAACTTAAGTTGTATGTCAACTTCTTCTGCAATATGCAGTGTGGAGAGAGAGAGAGAGAGAGAGAGAGAGAGGGGGGGGGGGGGGGGGGGCAGAGAGAGAGGGGGGGACAGCAGGAGGAGGGGGGGCAGGAAGGCAGGGAGAGAGACGAGGGGGGAGAGAGAGAGGGGGGAGAGAGGGAGAGATGAGGAGGCACAAGATGGACAAAAGAAGAAAAAAAGGAGAAGGGAAGGAGGAGGGACGGGAAAAGGAAGAGATGATAGATGGGGGAGAAGGGAGACGGAGACGGAATGAGGAGTCCTGACAAGGCACTTTTAACCATTTGCCATCGGCCACAGTTATTTTGATGTCGTTTACTGTCACCATTTTCATCAGCAGCAGCAGCAACAGCATCAAGCGTACCTGAAATACACCGCTATTGTGTCTTAAATGGCATCAAACCAACCATACAAACATTTAAAAAAGCAGTCACGATTTTTTTTTGCTTTAGTTTGTTTTTACGGATGTGAAAGCCATTAGAATGTCAGTTCCATGGATT
>JADBJO010000073.1:75000-95000 GCA_016801955.1 Conus betulinus
CACACACACACACACACACACACACACACACACACACACACGTGTGTCTGTCTGTCTGTGCGCACGCGTGTGTGTCTGTATGGGTCTTTGTGTTGTTTAACAATATTTATTAGTGATACTGTATCAGTATGAATACGCTAACGAGCTTTTGTTTCGTAATAAGAGGATTGTTATTTTCTCGAGATAACGAATGATTTGCATGTGTGTGTGTGTGTGTGTGTGTGTGTGTGTGTGTGTGTGTGTGTGTGTGTGTGTGTGTGTGTGTTTAATCTGGTATTTTCATTTTAGGATTAAAGTGAACCCTAAACAGATTTATAAATGAATACACAATGACATAGCAAAGTTTGGACAAATGCTGAATACCACTCTAAGCATTCTGGAGGGGGGGGGGGGGGGGTATTTGGTCGGGGGGGGGGGGGGGGGGGGGTTTAAGCTCGTGCCTCATCACCGTTTCGAGTTTCCAAAAGGCATATAGGTAGTTCTCGACAACTAAACGAAGCGGGGAGTCATGCAGACGGCATGCTGCGCATATTGATCTCACCTTTCTTCCCCCTTCTCACCATTCAAACCATCACCCTTATAACCTCTCTCTCTCTCCCGGGACCGTATCCCCTGTCCCGGTAACGGAGAATCGTTTGGAGGCCATGCGGATGCCGTTTCATTTGCTGATTGCACCACATTGTCAACGTATTCATTTTCACTCTACAGGATCTTTTACCCCGCACGATTAAGTCGCAGTAAATGTCGGAGTCGATCGTTCGAGTGAAGGCTATGGAATTTCAGTTCAATGAAAGAAATGCATGCTATGTATTTCAGTCCTTCAATGAAAGAACCGCGCAGAACGAAACTGAAACTCGTTGAAAGTATATTTTCTTGTTTCAGTTTTTTTTTTTTTTCGAAATGGATTGTAGAAGACACATCCGAATGATGAGGAAGTTTGTTCATACCGGAGGTCGCAAGCTGATCAATGAAGACGTACTGAGAATGGAAACACTTTGCACAGTGGACTCTTGAGCAGATTTGGACGAACAGGCACACTAACAAGACGACACAAGCAAATTAATATTGCAGAGAAAATGGTAAAAAGGTCAGTGCGGCGCGCGTGTGCACACTTAAACGCATGCACCAGAAGACAAGCAGATTCGGATAAGGATTTGGATAATTTATTCATGCACTAGCCACTGCCCCTCATGAAGGGGGTACACTGAACATTTAATTCACTTTACTTCATTTTCGTTGTATTTAGAGACTCTCTCTCTCTCTCTCTCTCTCTCTCTCTCTCTCTCTCTCTCTCTCTCTCTCTCTCTCTCTCTCTCTCTCACGCACAGAAGATCACAATTTTTAAAACTTTCATTTTTTAAATGCCAGTTAAGTACGTGGAACACTTTCAGAATTTCAAAGACATACAGCGTTATCGTAAGTTATCCACAGTACGACAGCACAAAACAAAATTAACTTCGCCTCGTTAGTAATTCAACACAGTGGACAGATAAAACCAGCTTTTTCTTATAACTGTGTATGACATTTTGTAACAATAATGGCGGAATTCTATATCAGGCACACCAAGTCTAAACCTTGTCAATGGACATTTTGAGTGTTTTACCTTTATGACTTGAAGTAGGTGTTATTATTTACTGTGAAAAGTGTTCAGTACACACACGCATGCGCGCGCGCGCACGCACACACACACACACACACACACACACACACACACACACACACACACACACACACACAGTGACTGTTGTTCATATTCATACGAAAGTCCTATTCTTGCCACCTATACAATATAAACTGTTCTTTAAAATCACACAGAAACAGGCTGCAACACTTTGGTTCGCCCCGAAAGGTGCAAGAAGATACACATGCAGTTTCTATCGAACATTATGAAGGTCCCCTTTCTTTTATTCCGAACATCTAAATGAAACAATACTCTGCATGCTTTCCGTGGTAACCTGGTCTCTTCTAATCTGCTAAATTTTAACCAAAACCTAACACACCTTACATCTGAATTCATATCAGCTGTATGCCCAACTGTTTCCCCTGTGACGAGGTCGTTTGCTGTTGTTTCAAATTCTAAGAAATTTTCTTTTAGTACGAAAACAGGTCTTTGGGGAGGGATGGTGGACAAAAAGCTCTGTTTTTAAGACCCAACATTTCAGCACCATATTGTTGTACAATAGACAGAAAGAGAGAGGGGGGGGGGTGGAGAAAGAGGGGGAGAAAGAGAGGGAGAGAGAGAGAGAGAGAGAGAGAGAGAGAGAGAGAGAGAGAGAAGAAGAAGAAGAAGAAGAAGAAGAAGAAGATGATGATGATGATGATGATGATGATGATGATGATGATGATGAAGGCAGAAGAAGAAAGTGTGAAACGGAGGAATGGCGAGAAACGGAGGAAACAAAAGGAAAAAGATAAAGCAAAAAAAGCACCCAGACACTTACTTATCCACAAGTCGGAATTGGGGTATCCACCCGGATCAACAGATGACGGAGGTAAGGTCCCTGCACACAAGAAGGAAACGTCATGAGATAAAGACGTCACTCTTTCACTCCTTACGATTAACCAGATGTTCCGTAATTTTTGCAAACTGTACTGCGTTCACAAGGTATCGGTACCGATATCTCCGCCCCCACTCCCCCCACCCCTTGTGACTTTTCCACCCAAGATTTTTTTTCCTTCCTGGGTACTTTTTTTTTCCTCTTCAAAGACAGGTGCGATAGCCAGCAGAACGATGGACTGAAGACTACAAATTGCAACAAAAACATTCCTTCAAAAAATCGTGTTTGTAGCGTAAAGAAAAAAAAAAAACTACCACGGGGTTAGGGTGGTGGTAGTGAGGGGACCCCCCTCCTACACCCTACACCCCCCCCCCCCCCCCCCCCAAAGGAGGAATGCCAACGTCTCGTCCCCCCCCCCCCCTCCCCTTTTTTTTTAAATTATTTTTTTTTAAATCATTATGACCTACAACACCCGTAAAAACGCATTTGCAAAGTACTATATCCAACACAAAGTGAACCTGCTGATAGCACACATAATATGAAGGTAGCTATATACTCTGCTTCAAACAAACAATAAGAATGAAAAAAAAAAAAAAAAAAACGCAAATAATAACAAAGAATAAACACACGCAATCTACCGCAGTCGCGCGCAGAATGAAAAAGAAGTCATCGTTGTTGGCGGAAAAGTCGGTCAAGCCCTTCTTTGGCGGTAGATTGGCTTGAAGAGCTGTGACCTTCCCTCAAATCCATGCCTAGCTATAGAGACGACACCTCGGCCCGCCACCCGTGTGGTGAGCCGATCAATGCCCCCCATGCGGGTAACCGGTAATCATTGAGAGAGAGAGAGAGAGAGAGAGAGAGAGAGTACGTGGTTGTGTTGAGATGCGTGCGTGTTGTGTTAGTCTATGTTTTGAATTTGTCTGTTGTAGTGTGTGTGTGTGTGTGTGTGTGTGTGTGTGTGTGTGTGTGTGTGTCAGTTATCGGATCAATGGAGCACCGAAGGCAGTGATTTTCCCTTTTTTCGTCGTCTTTATTTCCCCTAAGGCTGAAATCCACCTCTTCCTTTTTTGTGTTTCACACTGTCCTCTTTAAAAAAAAATAATAATAAAAAAAAAGGCAATTTCCACTACTAGCTTTCTGCATTTTTTTTCCCACCAACAGTCTCTTACACACTAAGGGTAGTCTGTTCTCTTACAAATGGACATAGTCTTGCTGATTTTAGTGTTTTGGTGTTTGATACAAAATGTTTGGGTTTGCTTATGTTCTAATGTATGGTGTACTGGCACTCTCACACTGATAATGTGTTGCTTATACAAAGAGAACAACATAGATGAAACAAAAGACTTAATACTTAAATATTTTCTTTTCTTTCAAATTTCCCAAAGAGAGTGAGAGCGAGAAAGACAAAAAACACAGACAGACAGACAGATGCGGCATCATACAGTTGTAAGTAGAATTTGTTACAAATCGTCCCACCAGTTGGCTATTCCCCGTATCGCACTTTATCAGCACTATCGTTCGGTACGTAAATATTTATGATGATGACATTGAATTCTTGGGTTTTTACTGAGGCTATCGGGATTCTATCGTATTTGTTTTCTACCTTTATTTCGCCGGTAAAATGCTTGGAAACTAAAATGACTTCCCCTCTACTGTGCTTTGTTCCTTCATTATATATGATTTTCCCTCCTCATTGCTTTTCCCAAATATCAAGTTTTTTTTTTGTTTGTTTGTTTGTTTGTTTTTTTTTTCCTAATGTGCGACTCTTGAATACATATATGACATTTTCGTCCTTTGAAATAGTTGAACATCGCCTTTCTTTCACGTTGTTTCTTAGTCCTCTCTGGCGTTGATAGACATTACTTTCAAAGCGTCCATCATCAAACAAAATGTTCCGGCATTTGAGTCACATTTCAGAAATTTTAGTCCACTGACATAGCTAAGTCCGTCAAACGAAGAGGCAGAGAGGGGAGAGGGTGGGGGGGAGAGGGTGGGGTGGGGGGGGGGGGGGGGGCGGAGGCTAGCCTACGTGGTCATTCATTTCATGAAATACGGTGTCATCCTCGTCGGTGTCACAGTCCGTGTGTTCCGCTAGTTTCAGTCGTTTGTCTGTCTGGTCCAAAGGGGAATCCTTGGACTGGGGTCGTTTTACCGACCCGGATCCGTTCCTTCTATCAGTTTTTAGTGTGGTTTGTCTCTGCTTTTCCTTGATCTGCTGCGGTCCATGGAACTGTCTGTATTGTTCTTGATTTTGTCACTATCACTGTCGTCCACTCGGTGTTCAGTCATGGCACTGTCTTCACTGTTTTCAGTCGTGTGCTGTGCATTGTCTGTTGTCGTGAGGTTCGTTGTAGCATAACTTGTAGTTTCAGCGTGCATGCCACACACAGGATCTCCAGTCTTATGTCCGTCGTTGAAGCACTGTCTGCATTTAATTTGGTTTTTGCAGTCTCTAGTGCTGTGGCCCTTGGAGAGACAGCTGCAGCGTTCTGCATCCTGCTGCTGTCTGACAAGCTTTTGCTCTTCATGGTACAGACTGACTCTGAACGGACCGATCCGCATAGTTTTTTTTTTTGGAGGGGTTCGATCGGAACTCCTATGTACAAGAAGCGTTTCCCTGTTTTCCAGAGAGTCAATCTTCCTCTCTCATCTCTCTGTTTTTCTAGGACGAGTTTTGAGCGGACCAAGACCCCTAGCTGTTTAACGAACTGCATCAGCTCGTCGTCAGAAAACGATAGTGGAACGCTCCCAATGATGAGTTCAGTCGCTGGCGGCTGATCCTCTCTCTCTCACTTGACGCGCCGCTGGTCGGGTCTCTGATGAGGAAAGGGTTCTGACTTTTCACCTTGATGTGAATACCACGAAGAGAAAGACCCTGCGTTAACAGTTTCTGTCTGATGGTATTATTACGAGGATAAATCCTCCACAAGCAGCCTATTCGTTGAGCTCCGTCCATACTGTTATGACCACAGACTTTTTCTGCAGCGGCACAAACTTCGTGCGTTGTAAATGATTCTTTATCGAAAACTGGAAGGTCATTGTTAATTACGAAAGCAGGAAAAGAAGCTCACCTTGGTTCTCCGACGGCATCTTGCAATACAACACCACGATGACAACAAAGTCAAATCACGACCGCGGTGGGAAAAAAGGAGAGAGTAACGTAAAAAGTGTGGAAAAACATCCACACCCACACCCACAAATGAAAGGAAGGTACAGCAAGCCCGATGAACAAAAACAACTTGAAGTAGACTACGTAAACATAGAATTCACTGAATAAGGCCTCAGGTCAGAGCAATAAAAAAAAAAAACTCCAAACACACACGTCCTGATGACTTCAGCGTGAACACTCGTCTCGTACGCGTGCGCGCGCGCGCATGTGCACGCGCATGTGCGTGATTTGACCAACTATAAAGTGTGTGTGAGTGTGATGTGTGTGTGTGTGTGTGTGTGTGTGTGTGTGTGTGTGTGTGTGTGCTCGCAAGCATGCGTTTTGGTGCTATATCCATTGAACATAGTCTCACCATCTAGCAACCCCGATTTGACCAACTATAAAGTCGTCTATCCCACTCTATCTTTTCCCCCCCCCCCCCCCCCCCCCCCTCCCTCCCTCTACCCACCCACATGTAGAAAGACGTCAGTCATCAAAAACCTAAGAAACCAGGCATCGTAGGCTACGAGCGACAGTCTTTAGGGAGTGAAGAGAACCCATCACTGACACTACAACCTCGACACCGACTACAACCAGGCACATCAAAGCAATCGTGACGCACGCACGGGCAATGACGGGAGTGAATCCGTCACAATACACATCCAAACGATCAACATCTTGAAGGATAGCTACGATGAAAGTCATTTTTTTTGTGTAGTGTTTGCCCTCCCCTGTCCCAGATTACCACGCCAAGGCTTCAGACGTTTAGAACGCCATGGGACAGACAGGATAAACAACAACATCTAATAAATAAACAAAACCATCTGGACATACAATACTATGCGTGCAACCCTCGGTATTCAAAACATTCTCCAGACTACAGATGTTTTTCGACGCCTTGTGAAAGAAAATACGTGTGAGAGCGCAGTAATGTCACTGGACCACACATTTTGTGTGACATTAAATCACCTGATCATCAACCTTGAAAATAACGAACATCTTCCAACATTTTGTGAACCAGCACGACTCTCATCTTCAGGCTCTAAGACACGCTCAAAGCAATCCAACCGAAGAGATATCAGATACAGGAGCAGCATGCTAAATCACAGCTACACTAAGTTTAAAGTGAAACATTGGAACCGTTGACCACTTGCCTTTAGAATAAAACTGTTCGATATGGGCGTTGACCAAGTTTGTACAGATTTAGTTAGAGAGAAGGTTGTCTCATGGCTCTCCGGCGTGACCATGTTCAATCTAGCCTTGCTACAAACGTATCCCTTACCCGTGATAGACAAGAGCCGAGCGTGTATACATGAATACGATAGTCACACTGCATCGAATATGCAAGCACGTGAGCAGATATGCATGGAGATAGGGTGGAGGTGGAGGAGGAGAGGGGCGACAGTCGGGAGAGAGGCAGCGAGGGGTCTTAAAACGACTTCCCCCCCACTTCCTTCAGTAACCAGCTGTCGCCAACTCCCCTAGCCGCCCATCAAAGCTGCTGTAGCGCTAACCCAAAATGGAGCAGCGAAATCCGACCCCTGTAACCGGAAACTGCTCACTTACCGAAACCCGACCCCGGCCCCTTCGTGTCCTGGAGCGAGTCAAGGAAGCAGCTTGACGACAGCCAGTCCGCAGTGACTCCCTCCTCTTCCCCTACTTCATTGGCCTTTAATTGGCCGGCATGCAGATGAGCGCCAGGCGATAGTCTCCGCCTGTGTGCATAGCTGGCTCTAAGGGATTCTGTGGAGGCGGTTAACTACCGGACGGTGCCGGTGACGAGGTCACGAGGGTACGAGCCGAAGACTTGTCGCTGAAGCGCCAAATTATATGTCCACCGCTTCATTAGCATACTGCCTGCATCTTGGAGACCCGCTGGAGACCATGCGGTGCTGGGCAAGTGAGAAAACCGATAGCTCTCGAGGATCATGTACAGGACTCTGGGCGGCTGACCAACGCCACCGGCTCGTGGTCTGGACTTCGCATAACAAAATATGCCATGTCACGGTGTACACGAGGGACTGGCATTCAGTATAACCTTTTTGACACCACCTGAATAATCTCCATGTACAATGTTGGGCAGTGTGCAGTCACAATTTCTTTCTTTCTTTCTTTTTCATTTCTCTTTCTGTAAACGGTGGTCGGGGGTTACACACAAAACCACCAGTGCTGCCCATACTTGTATCAATAGTACACCACGCCAAGCCGAAAGCAGCCAGTCCGTGATGGGAAAAAAAAAAAAAATACAATGGGAAAGCGCTGCTTGCTTTTCTGGGTCCTTTCCCCATGGGTGTATGAAGACACCACAGTGCTGGAGTACTGGGAACCGAAAACTTACAGAACCTGTTCAAACTTGGTAAACTCTCAACAACAAACAAAGAAAACATGCATGGAGTCATGCTCGATGTCCATGCTGTATATTCGGTTCGTAGAATGTTTGGTTTATATTTCTAAAACTTCAGAGTTCTGTAAACTTTTGGAAAGTTTTCTAAATGTTTATTACAACAACCCAAAGGAGGAAATGCTAACTCAGAACACCGAGCAGGACACGATCATTCAGCATCATCATCTTTCAAGAGCCACAACCAAACACCTGTACCGCATGAAAATCAACTCCAGAAACGGCACATTCTACCATACACCACGACAGCATGCGTGCAGGTCTTCAGCAGCAGTAGATAAACTGTACGATCTAGCATGACTGCATGCGTGATGTTTTGACAATGTGCAGAGCCGAACTGAATTTAACGACCTGTTTGAGTCAGATTATGAAGATCAAGTTGTTCAACAAGGGGCGATAAGGGTTTCTTGTGGTCTGGGTCTATGACAGCTGTTGTACAATGAGAGTTGTGAGATTGCGGGTCGAAGTGTGTGGCGGTGTTGTCGCGTGACAGCTTCCACTCGTGTGCGTTCAGAGAGAATGTTTTCCCCACCCTTTTTTTTTGTTTCTCCTCCATTTCTCTGAACTTTTTCTTCCCATATCACATGTATCTTTATCTTTCTTATCTTTTCATACATTTTCAAACTTCTTTGAGCTCTTTCGTATAGTTTTATATCTGTCCCTCTTTTTTTCCCCCCCCCCCCCCCCCCCCCCCCCCCCCCCCCCCCCCCCCCCCCCCCCCCCCCCCCCCCCCCACTATTTCCCCCCCCTTTTCTTTCCAGCACTTTCTTTTTCCTATCTGCCCAATGTTTTCCTGACTTTTCTCTTTCTTTCATTTTTTCTCACATTTTTCCACTTCCGTCTACCATTTTTCTCATAGTATGTTCATTCCTTTTCCTACAGACTTATACATTTTCCCTCCCTCATTTTTTCTCTCTCTCTCTCTCTCTCTCTCTCTCTCTCTCTCTCTCTTTTTTTATTTCAAAACTTTGTTCTTCTTAATACTAATAACGAATCTGGCTGTCAGAACGGGAACAGACAGAAGTTCGGGAGACGCATATATAATACAAAAGACGAGTTCCGAGCAAAACAGAAGACCCGGACTCCTGATGATTGCCTGCTGAAAGCAGTACAGATCAAAAACCACGATCATAAATATGTACAGACGTAAGACCGATATCCACGATTCTTCTTTCCACACAGTCCTGGACCGGGATTCGTGCTGTCCACGATCCTCATTCCACACAGTCCTGGACCGGGATTCGTCCTGTCCACGATTCCGGGATTCCACACAGTCCTGGACCGGGATTCATGCTGGACGCAGAGCTGATTGGAATCTGACCACTCTTCATGAGCAGGCGGTGACCCTATGGAAGCACTTGCTCAGTTACCCTCCGCTCATCCCAAGTTGCCGGGCTCTATGTGAACTACCGGCTCGACGAAAGTCCTAGCCTCTGATTATTTACGTCGTGTTTTCATGAGCGAAAAAAAAAAAAAAAAAAAAACCGCAACACTAACCACAGAAAGTAACAGCCGCACTAGCGGTTTGAAATATCCTCCATAATGTGATTTTGCGTCTTACACCTCGTCGAAATTACATCATTTATCCGACTTTTTTTCCCATCAGAAAGTTTGAGCAGACGCTGGCTGAACAAAAAATAAATAAATAAATAAATCATGCGTGCAGAGCAAAGTAGGGAAACATAGTTTTAGCAGAACTGGACACACGAAAAACGGTGCTTGGAACAAAACATGAAATGAAAAGCTGGGGAAAAAGGTTCTTAGTGGATGAAACATGTGAATAGAAACAGGAAAATATATTTCACAATAAACGAGGCAGATAAAAAGCCGGACGTGTAAAGCTGGCTGAACGAGAAATACAGTAACAAGCAGAAATAAAGTTGGACTCGCTGAATGATACGTTGAGTAAAAAATATGAAAAAGTTGTGTTACCTGAATGGCACATAGAGTAAAAAAAAAAATATGACAAAGTTATGTTAACTGAATGGCACATAGAGTAAAAAGTTGGAAGAAAAAGTAACACTGGCTGAGCGACACATGCACTAAAAAGTAAGGAAAAGTGGCGCTGACTGAACAGCACACAGCTAGAGTGAAAGCAAGAAAAAGTGGCGCTGACTGAACAGCACACAGTGAAAAGTAAGGAAAAGTGGCGCTGACTGAACAGCACACAGTGAAAAGTAAGGAAAAGTGGCGCTGACTGAACAGCACACAGTGAAAAGTAAGGAAAAGTGGCTCTGACTGAACAGCACACAGAGTGAAAAGTAAGGAAAAGTGGCGCTGACTGAACAGCACACAGTGAAAGTAAGGAAAAGTGGCGCTGACTGAACAGCACACAGTGAAAAGTAAGTAAGAAAAAAGTGGCGCTGACTGAACAGCACACAGTGAAAAGTAAGGAAAAGTGGCGCTGACTGAACAGCACACCGAGTGAAAAGTAAGGAAAAGTGGCGCTGACTGAACAGCACACAGTGAAAAGTAAGGAAAAGTGGCGCTGACTGAACAGCACACAGAGTGAAAAGTAAGTAAGGAAAAGTGGCGCTGACTGAACAGCACACAGAGTGAAAAGTAAGGAAAAGTGGCGCTGACTGAACAGCACACAGTGAAAAGTAAGGAAAAGTGGCGCTGACTGAACAGCACACAGTGAAAAAAAGGAAAAGTGGCGCTGACTGAACAGCACACAGTGAAAAAAAAGGAAAAGTGGCGCTGACTGAACAGCACACAGAGTGAAAAAAAAGGAAAAGTGGCGCTGACTGAACAGCACACAGTGAAAAAAAGGAAAAGTGGCGCTGACTGAACAGCACACCGAGTGAAAAAGGAAAAGTGGCGCTGACTGAACAGCACACAGAGTGAAAAAAAGGAAAAGTGGCGCTGACTGAACAGCACACACAGTGACAAGTAAGGAAAAGTGGCGCTGACTGAACAGCACACACAGTGACAAGTAAGGAAAAGTGGCGCTGACTGAACAGCACACACAGTGACAAGTAAGGAAAAGTGGGCGCTGACTGAACAGCACACACAGTGACAAGTAAGGAAAAGTGGCGCTGACTGAACAGCACACACAGTGACAAGTAAGGAAAAGTGGCGCTGACTGAACAGCACACACAGTGACAAGTAAGGAAAAGTGGCGCTGACTGAACAGCGCAGAGTGGAAAAAAGGAAAAGTGGCGCTGACTGAACAGCACAGAGTGAAAAAAAGGAAAAGTGGCGCTGACTGAACAGCACACAGAGTGAAAAAAAGGAAAAGTGGCGCTGACTGAACAGCACACAGAGTGAAAAAAAAAAAAAGGAAAAGTGGGGTCGCGCGCTGACTGACCAGCACAAAGTGAAAAGTAAGGAAAAAGTGGCGCATCTAGTTAAAAAAAAAAAAAAAAAAGGAAACAATCGTGCTGGCTGAACGACAACAGTAGTAAAAAGTAGGCAACAGTCGCACTGGCTGAACGACAGATGTAGTGAAAAGTATGGTGGAAAAGTAGCGCTGGCTGAACGACGTACAGAGTGAAAAGTTGGAAAATTCAGTCCGAGTTGTTTATGTCCTGCTGACCGCCAGACGCCGAGTGTGGGCTGTTGTCTCATCAGTAAAAAAACACATCATCTGGCAGAGCGACGTATAGAAGGAAAAGGAAGGGAAAAGTAGCACTGTCTGGACGACACATTTAAAACGTATGACTGACTGACTGACTGACTTGGCATCTGGCGGTCAGCTAGGCATAACGTGGACTGATATTTTCCAACTTTTCACTCTATCCGTCGTTCAGCCAGCGCTACTTTTCCACCTTACCTCTTAACTACATTTGCCGTCTAAACGATACTTGCAATGAAAAGGTGGGTGGGTGGGTGGGTGGGGGGGGGGCCTCTGTTGAAGGACAGGGGGTGACAAGCAGGGAATAGTAGCGCAGCTGAGGGAGACATGCGATAAGAAATAAGGGGGGAAAGTAGAGCCGTCTGGACCAGAAGACATGGGGTGAAAGGTAGGAGGGCATAATGCTGTCTGGACAACACACGGAGTAAAAAGTAGGGGGAAAAAACAATGCTGGAAGAACAACACACAGAGTTAAGGAAAAAAGAAAAGAAAAGGTAGGGCTGAATTTACAACCCATGTAGTAAAAAAACGGTGCATCTGGCTGAACAAGACATGGATAAGAACTGATAAAAATATGATGTAAAATAAAAAGATCAGAAGGAAGGGGGGGGGGGGGGGGGGGGGGGGGGGGGTAGTTCTGGATAAACACATGGTAAAATCTCAAAGAAGCTGAGTGTTCCTTTTCTCATCAAAAAGACATATGGTAAACGAAAGAAAAAAAATAGTACTGGGCGCACAAGAGTGCCATTTAGTAAAATGCAGTAAGAAAAAAATGTTGGATGAATAAAACATGTTGAAAAAAAATTGTGAGCGAATGAACCATACGTAAAATATAGTTCTAGGTGAATGGGGCTTGAGAGAAAGTCATTCTGCCTGAAAAACAGTAAAACTAGGAAAGCAGCTCTGCATGAACACTCCTCTGACGTTCAGGTGTTCCGTTGACTACGTACTGGCAATCCATCGATTCGGGAATCGATGGGTGGGTGAACGTCGAATTTCAAGAAATCGCCTGTTCTCAAAATCGACTCCCAGGACAATAATGCCGATTTGGGAGCTATTGTGTCTTAAAACAAATGAAACAACAACAACATTAACCACACCACCCTTTATCACAAGAATGACGACAACAGTGAGGACAATTTTATCAACTGTTAATTCTTAAGAAAACGGTGGGGAATAAATAAATTCTTCTCAAAAATGGTATTGCACACCAGCCTTTTTCTGGTATAGCGTTCTTCTTAAAACCGAAAAGGCAGAGGAGTCAAATTACCACTTTCCGCGGTTACTGAGGAGAAACAATCAGGTTTCGAAATACCGGTATCTGACCAGGAGTTATATGTTTAGTGAGCTTTCTCCCCATTGGAAATGGTCTCTCTCTTGGAGACTATAAGCTTGCTGAAGGTTCATTTTGAGAAGAATTTATTTATTCCCCATTCACCCACTCAAGCACATACTGTCAGTTAGGCAGAATCATCTACCACTGCAGATATGAAGGCTTACCACCCCCCTATTTCTACAATCTGAGACATAAGAGCAAGCTTTGTTTATAATTCAATATATATATATATATGTATCCTGGATCCTGAGGAGAGCGAGCGCTCGAAACAGACCTGTTGATTTTAAAACTTCCTTTTACCATCCTATTTTTAATAGATGTTGCTCCCAAGGGGTTGAGCACTTTAAGAATTTTATTAGGCATTTTAGTGGTATTTTGATATATATATATATATATAAAGCCAGAAGCAGCAACGAAAGGCTATATCATATATATACATATATATATATATATATATATATTCCTTCAAGCTTTCGCCTTTATTTTAAGGCTTCTTCAGGGAAGGCTGCAAACAACACACATACCATAAACTGGACTAGCATTTCCATTAAGATTATTAAAATTGCATTTAAGATACGAGGTACGGTACGGTGGGTATGAGAGGGGGGGGGGGGGGGGGGAAGGAAGGGGGGGGGGGGGGGGGGGGGGGGAGAGAAGAAAAATCCGGGAGATGATGGTGGGATATGGATAAACTATGAACTCTTGGAAGACAGGGGATCACAGGGAAAATGGTACCGAAATCCTGTCAGGAAACTGGGGGGGGGGGGGGGGGGGAGGAATAGAGAGATGAAGTGCAAGAGAGAGAGAAGAGATGGGTTGAAGGGGGGGGGGGGGGGTTAAAAGAAGTGTGAGAGAGAAGAAGATGGAAAGGGGGGGGGAAAAAAGAAAGTGAACAACCTAGAGCAAGGAGGGGCGGGAGGTGGGAGGGGAAACGGGAATGAGGGAGCAGTGGGAGAGAGACGGAGAGATACTGGGAGAGGCGTAGAAAAACACATAGAAGGCGAGAGAAAAAAAAAAAAAAAAGGGGGGGGGGGGGGGGGGGGGGGGGGGGGGGGGGGGGGGGAAGAGGGAGAGAATGAGCGGTGGGGAACAATGCGATGGGGGGGGGGGGGGGGGGGGGAATCAGGAAAGAGAGGCCGGGAGTGAGAGGACTCGAGAACGAGAGACAGAGATAAAGACAAAAGGACCGAAGAATAAAAAAACTGGAAAAAAAAAGAGGGGGGGGGGGGGGGGGGAGTGGTGCAACAACGAGAGAAGAAGAAAGAAGAAGAGAGAGAGAGAGAGAGAGAGAGAGAGAGAGAGAGAGAGAGAGAGAGAGAGAGAGAGAGAGAGAGAGAGAGAGAAAGGGGAGGAAAGGTTTGGACATATCAAGAAAAATAGAATTGAGGTGAAGGTCATCCGAGTAATGAATGAGAAAAGAGAGAGAGAGAGAGAGAGAGAGAAGAGAGATAGAGAAAGAGAGAGAAGAGAGAGAGAGAGAGAGAGAGAGAGAGAGAGAGAGTAAAGTAAAGGGGGGGGGGGGAGACTATTGTGTTTTACAACAGAATAAGTTGCGGAGGAAGAATCAGACAAAAAGGTAACAAGGAAATGAAAAATAAGAATCAATCCATCCCTACCTAATTAAGTAATCGAACATACCATAAATGGCAATATTAAACTATGGTTGAGCAATAGAATCATGATATGAAACTAAGGGAGCGTGGAGCAAAGAAAATAGACGTAACTGGACGGGAAGGCGGCGGGGGGGGGGGGGGGGGTGTTTGGGGGTGTGTGTGGGGGGTGGGGTGGGGGGGGGGGGGGGAGATAAGGAGGCTTTAGGTTTATTATTAAAAAAAAAACAAAACAAAAAAAAACAAAAAAAAAGGGGGGGGGGGGAGAAAGAGGGGGGGGGGGGAGAGGGGAGACAGCATGAAGTGTAAACAAATTAAAATGGGGTGGGGGTGGGGGGATAAAGGGATAAAAGATGATAGATTATAGGTGAATAAGATACAAGTATTAAGACAAGAACAACGATAGGTTTTAAATATACCTCTCAATTCAATAATTGGATAATCATACGAAGCTAAAAAACAATGGGTATAAAACATTCAGTATAAGATACTAGATGAAAACAACGCTACTTACAGTATCATAAGATGTAGATATGAATGGGGTCATCCACGCTTCCACATTCTACCATTCACTACTGGCATACATGTCACAGTGAGCTGTATATATATATAAACCCAGAAGCAGCAACGAAAGGCATTATTGTCCCAAATCGGCATTGTTGTCCTGGGGAGTCGATTTTGAGAACAGGCAATTTCGTGAAATTCGACGTTCACCCACCCATCGATTCCCGAATATGTATATACATATAATCATCTGTAACAGCAACAAAAGCCTTAACATCAAGTCGAACTTTTGCAATCCTCGTCTTTGCAAACAGCGTGGGTGCTGATAACAATTTACCTCGATTTCGATCTAATAAATCCAGTGGGGGGGGGGGGGGGGGGGGGGGGGGGGGGGGGGGGGGGGGGATTCCTGTTGTCACAGTAAATCAGCCTACAGTTGAATGGTATTTCAGACCAATTACGAACTACTATTGCTGTAAAAAACAAATTTCCCACCTGTGTCACAAATAATAAGTCAAGGGGTACCCTGTGCCACAAGAAGAGGAAACATGGCATGTAGACAGTCCACGAGATTTACAGTGAGCAGGGGAGTGTTATGAGGAAGCGGAAAGAGGCTGTAGAGAAGACCTTCATAGTGATACCCGCCCACACGATGAGCTCGTCCCCTCCAGCGACAGTCAACCAATCAGCCGTTTGATCATAAGGGGAAGTAATGGACTCCAGATCCAAGGACAGCAATCATACGGTGCTCTGCCCCTTTCGGGAACACTTTCACGGCTGGTCGCCCACGCCCGTGACAACACCACCGCTCTGCCAGATTATGGCGAAAAAAAAAGGAAAGGGAAAGGAAGTGAGGGAGGGCCGGGAGGCGAGAGGAAGAGAAAGGGCACAGGGGATTCGGTGATCACAAAAAAGAACGAAGCGGTAACTTTTCTTTTCCCTCAACGTTCCTGACGGGGGCAGTGAAATGGCCGTCCAAGTGAGCCGAACGTCGACGGCGTGAGGCCCTTCGGGACACTTCGTCTTAGTTGCCTCGTTTCCCCAATCTGCCTGCTGAGTGTCTGGATGGCTCAGCGACACAGAGTAGCGATATCGTAGTCAGATGACGCTAGTTTGAACCCCACCGACGCATTAAAAATCACACACACACACACACACACACACACACACACACACACTTGCCTTTTTTTTTTTCCTCGTGCTTTAACCTGCTGTAGTCAACAGTATCCGTGTAGTAAAAGCTAGGTACCCTCACTCCCTAAGCTCACTCCTTCCACCTTCCCGCTTTCATAGTAAGATTATTGCTGTCTGCTGCATCACCTTTGGCAGTGGATGTGGACATGAAACCGGAGTGTAAATCAGGGGTGTCAAAACTGAATGTTTTGCAGCAGAGCGGACAGGGGCCTGGCAGCAGTATGAACGAAAAAAAAAATACCACTGTAGTCTTCCATTTTTTTTATAACACTGGGACGGGTGAGGAAGGAACGGAAGGGCGAGTCTCATCTTCATAAGGCTCCGCGGTGTCCCCAAAATTCTTATACAAGCAGGGTTTGGGCTGGGGTTAGATTTGTATGAAAAATTCTTGTGTATGTATACGTGCGTGTGGTGGTGTGTACTGGGAAAGAGGGGACTTCATGTTCCAAACTGCCATCAAAGCGGGGAGAGGGAGAGGGGGACAGTAAAGAGGGGATTTCTCTCATCTTTGGAATTCCCGTAAAAGAGTGGTGGGGGAGACACCAGAACATTTTATTTCTTAATTTTTCATATTTTCTTTGCAAATAGTGGGGGGGGTGGCGGGGGGGGCGGAGGTAGTCTGTCCTCTTCGCTTACCTCCCCCAATACCTTCCTTGAATAGGCCGGTGCCCTCTTCTCCCCTACTCCTACCCTGATAACACTGTAACTGACATAAGGACCCTGAACAGAACACACAGGTCTATCTACATCCAACATTCGATTTCTGTCATTATGTGTTCCCTGTTTCGAGCCTTTCTGAGACACGAGAAATTGATGTCCGCGGCATCACTCCTGCATGAACAGCGTATAGCACTGCCGCATTTCAAAGACAGGCTAGTTCTATTCCGACCTGTTACCATTATGCTTAGGAAATATGTCTATATGAAAAAAATAAAATTTTCTGTCACTCCCATAATGGTGTCAAAGATATGCAAGAAAGGGGGAAAAAAAACATACTCGATTAGATCGACGAATGTGACTGTCAACAAGAACACTGTGAGCCATCTTTCCAACAGTTCATCAAAGACTGGGATTCTAAATATCCTTAAAGACCTGGTGGAAGAAAATCATTTACATGTGACTTGCAAAATTATGATGGCAAAAGCTTCTTTGTGTAGTGTGGAAAATTTAGGTGTAAAAGTATCGGGCTTCACTGATTATTTCGAAATTTTTTTTTCTTTTTTTATTTTCAGAATGTCGATGACAATGTTTTTTGTTTTTCAAATACTTCATTTGAGTTGAATGCATCAAGAAAAAAAGCCTTTCAAGTGATCTCTCAAATTCATTATAACTGACCCACAACCGTATTCTTTTCTGGACGCGCGCGCGTGAATGTGTGTGTGTGTGTGTGTGTGTGTGTGTGTGTGTGTGTGTGTGTGTGTGTGTGTGTGTGTGTGTGTGAGAGAGTTCGCGTTTGAGTGTTTGCGTGCGTGTGTGCGTGCATGCGTCTCTCTCTCTCTCTCTCTCTCTCTCTCTCTCTCTCTCTCTCTCTCTCTCTCTCTCTCTCTCTCTCTCTCTGTGCGTCCAGAGAGCACACACGCAAAAACCTTGATGAGCTCTTGAAGAATATTTATACGTTAAACGCCACAGATGTCCCCTTTTGTTGTTGTATAATCATTATCATGTTGTCAAACTGACCATTCCTTCATTTTCAATTTTGCCTCTATCTTACGACAGATAATATCCACGCAACCGTCCATTCATTTATATTTCAGTTCCATGTGTTTTTTGACGAAATGTTCTAAAAATGAATTTTCGCGCCAACTAATGAGCCATTTAAGGAGTTTAAAGATTGTCGAAAATAATGAAAAATTAAATGGTGGTTATCGACTAAGCAGGCAATGAAAAGTATGTTGTCACAGAATAAGACAGCATGCGGAACGATAAAAGTAAAAACAAAGTCGTCATTATTTTTGTTATGAACGTGAACATTTTGTTGTGTAAAACACCCGCCCGAGACGAAAGAGAGGAAGAAGAAACGAAAAGAAAGATGATGCTGATAATAGATGATGGCGACGATGGTGATGAAAGATTTAAAAAAAACTTTTTTTTTTTCAAACACGTACCCGCATTCATTGCAAAAGGAAACCAATCAAAAACGACAAAATATCAAGGACATCACAAAATAAAAGATGAAGAGGTTACAGTTCTCATTCCAACACCTGGGCTCCTGAGTCGTGAAACACAACACCTCTGCCCCCACAATCCACCAAGAGATCTCCCCACTAACGCCACCACCGCACTGCACGCCCCCTTCCCCCACACAGCGGTCAGTCAGTCTGATTTCGCAATCAAAATCCAAGACAGCCGTGGCCAGTTACTTCGAATTAGCTTGTACCTGTAGCTTGTGTTAACGATTTTAACGTTTCATCCTCCCTGACATGAAGCGCTAAGTGACGTATGCACAGGCATTAACACCTGACTGATAACGATTACCAACTCTTTACAGGAAATCAAACAAACTCGGAAAGCCATGAGCAAAACAAGGAATGGAAGGGAGGAGAAAAAAAGGGAGACAGAAAAAATGGGGGAAACAGCAGCACTCGAAAAGCCAGTTTCCGCAAGTGTCATTCGTATGATGCTCGTGAACTCATTCATATGATGAGAGCTCGTGAACTCATATGATGAGAGCTCGTGAATTCATTCGTATGATGAGAGCTCGTGAACTCATTCGTATGATGAGAGCTTGTGGGGTCAAAATACGTGCAATTACATCCCAGGATACAAATGTTTGCATATCTCGATTTTCCCTGATTTCAAAGGTTTTCGTTGGGTGGAGGGTGGGGGGATGGGGGGGTAAGAAAGAAAGGAACAAAATGCCAGCTGACATAAAACTCGACCTACCACAGTCGTAACGAAAGGTGGTTATGACAAAGTATTATTTCCACCAATGCCCATCGTTGGGTAGATGTGGACGTCCAACCTAAATGTTACTAGACCTAGCCAAATCCATCCGTGGACTGCCTGGCTACTCCAGATTCAGAACGATACGTTCACTGTAGTCAGCAAGAAGTTGCGAGTTCAAGTCCCTCCCGAGACCCGGTATTGGAAAAGAAAAAAGTAAGCAGCGGGGAGAGGGGGAATAAAGTGGGAGGGGAGGAATTTTCGCTGTCCATTTTGATGTATTGTCGTGCTGGTGGTAGAAGTAAAGCGACAGGCAAATCTGTTGACTCTAATCTTCGGGGATAGTGATCCCCCGTCTTCCATGTGGCCTATGGTGGGTGGGTATTGGAATAAACCTGAATAAATCTCACCCATCCACCATCCTACACACACACACACACACACAAGCGCGCGCTCAATTCATCAACTCACCGTCGGCCGTTCCATTGTGGTGGGTGAGGGGGAGGACGGACGGGTCCAACTGGGCCACAGAATGGGGGTGGGGATGAGGCGAGTTGGTGGCACTGTCCAGAGGACTTGCGGTCTCCCCTGGGCTGGACAGAGACTGCAGGTCTCCCCTGGGCTGGACATTGACTGCAGCTGCTAGCCTGCACAAATTCAGGTATCTGACAGGTCATGTTCCGAACTCTTTATGAAACTCTAACAAACAAACACCTTGTAAGAAATGCACGAGCAATCAAAGCGTACACTGCTCATGTTTGGACCTTTTTTCTACAACAAGCTCCCACACACACACACACACACACACACACGTATTCACGAGCACGCGCATACGCACACACATACACA
>JADBJO010000073.1:100000-112500 GCA_016801955.1 Conus betulinus
TGTTTAGTACTGTGTCAACAAAAAAACAATTTTGGTGCTAACGTGCGACTGTGTTTTTGTCGACAAGAACAATTTTGGTGCTAACGTGGGACCGTGTGTGTCGACAAGAACAATTTTGGTGCTAACGTGGGACTGTGTTTGTCGACAAGAACAATTTTGGTGCTAACGTGGGACTGTGTTTGTCGAAAAAAAAAATTTTGGTGCTAACGTGGGACTGTGTTTGTCGACAAGAACAATTTTGGTGCTAACGTGGGAGCGTGTTTGTCGACAAAAACAATTTTGGTGCTAACGTGGGACTGTGTTTGTCGACAAGAACAATTTTGGTGCTAAATTTGGGACGTGGGTGTGTTTGTCGACAAGAACAATTTTGGTGCTAACGTGGGAGTGTGTTTGTCGAAAAAAAAACAATTTTGGTGCTAACGTGGGACCATGCTTTATTGTGAAAGTCACAAAATTGTGTGGAGATAACCTCTGCCAATCATGACGGTGGGTCACATAATACCCATGACGTAGGGCGGAGGTTTTTAAAAGAAATACCTGGCACTCTCAGCACGGCCCACGGTTAACTGCCTTGAGGCAGTCGACACTTCGGTTGTTAACGTTGTGTAAAGGTGCAGATAACTCAAATCATTTGTCAACGTTTCTTGTGTTGTTTTGACGACGGGACTTCCTACTTTCCGTGATGACAGCTCTTGAAGGGCGCTGCCGCTTCGGCTGGCTATACAACAACACTGAAACTGATCAGAGCCGTTCCGAGCCAAGTAAATCCAAAACACTGGATTGTTTTGTCTTACCCCAAATGCATCACTCTCCACTTTTATCATAAACTAGTCGACAATACTGGGTCATTTCAGAGCTGTCAAGTAAAACAAAACAAAACAAAAAAGCAAAGGTGAAAAAATCGTTAAAAAAAAAACAGTGGCGTTTGTGGAAAAAAAGAGACTCTTCGTGACACGTTGATTGTTAAACTAAAATCTTTAGGGTAAGTAAAACTGGACCTTGTTCAGTATGCCAACTATTTTGCTTCTTTCTTGATATTCAGGTTAGCTTTAGAAGTTATAATAAATAAAAAAAAAATGTTTCTATTGAAGAAAAAAGTCGTAAAAGCCATTCTTTTTTTTCTCCTTTTTTAACATTCTGGTTTGTTCTAAGGAGTAATACTTCATTAATACTTATTTCTGCGGACGAAAAGTCGTCTTCTTCTGCCTAGCAAGCTGATACTCCTGCGGATACTCCCAAATGGACAGGCAAGTGTTAGTCCCATCTACCCAACAAAGGGAGTGGAGTTTTGTGTGCATGACCGTTTTTTATTTAATCCCGCCATTAAGGCAGCCATATTCCATCCTCAGGGAAGGTGCATGCTATGTGTAACGTGTCATCCATACCAACGGCCAAACTGGCCTTCTCTTCCCAAACTTGGTGGTGGGATTTTACGTGTGTGCAAGACGTTATGCGTACGTTCACACACAGAACACAGAACCTCACAGAACCTCGGTTTATAGTCTCATTCGAAGGACTATATGGGAAATGGAGTCAGAACTAATGTTAACTCCGACAGAAAAATCCCCCTGTACCGAAACGGCCCGGCGGAGATTCGAACCCGCAACCCTTGGATTACGAGTCCGGCGCTCTACCAACTTAGCTATTCCGACCCCCCGACGATAAGAGTGGAAAACTGACATACCAGCAAAGAGCACAGCATAACGGACAACCAGTGTTCATTCCGTACGTGGCTACTTCCCACTATCTTGTAGCAAAGTTACAACAACAAAAAATATCAAAACAAGTATGTTATACCTTGTAACGACAGAAAAAATATAAATATTGTAGAACAACGGCAGAAATGTGGGGCAACAAAATCCAGAAGAAAAAAGAACGAACAAATAAACATAAACAACGGTTGGCATTATACAATTGCGTGAATACGAGACTGAGACAAAGTAAGAGACAGAAGCATCATTTTGCCACCTTTCCACTGACAGCAACATATGTAGCCTGGTCCCTTGCTGTGAAGTCGGTACGTACTTGTACCCTGCGATTTTGTTCACGCGCTCATATCTTTTCCACAGCTGTTTCTGAGCGTGATTTTTTTTTTTCCAGCCCAGCATGTGACACGCCCATTTACTAATGTCACGTGAAACTCTGGCAAAGACGACGCCGCCACCAACCTAAACGCTCTGAATATGACATGTCTGGGACACATATTGTTGTCTATGGCATCCCACCACACCACCGCGCTGCACTGCATGACGAAGTTTGGAAATATGAGAACACTCGTCACACACACACACCATATCAAAAAAGACCGGAGGAAGTAAGGGGGGAAGTGAGATTAGGGGACAGAGGACGAATGTTTTATTGTGGATAAGCTTCTATAGCCTTTACACGCAACCCAGTGGAGAAAGGAGAAGGGGAGGGGGGGGGGGGGTGGCGCAGCTATGTAAGAAATACTTTCACAGAAAGAGAGACAGGGAGAACCTGTCAGGCCTACCCAGCACAAAACCCTACCGATCGTGTGTCTCGGCCAAGACTCCAAAATATGAAAGCGACACCCGACCATCAGTCGGCAACCCACCCACCCCAGAGCAAGCACCTACCCACCCGCGCCCCGGCCAACGACTTAATGACACACCTCTGCCACTCGCCCATACTGCAGGGCTAGAATTAAAAGTTTAGGGGGACCGTGCCACAAGTTTACCAAGTGTGCTATCTTCTCCGCAACATGCCCCTCCCCTTCCCTCCTTCTACCCCACCCCCATCCCTCTTCATCTTCCCTTGCTGCCACGACCCGAACCTCCCGCTGGTTGTCTCATTTTACATGACGTTTCAGTTCAATGACCGTGGCACCACTAGTTCTTGGTGGACTTTTACGTAAACAACACTTCTGTGAATGTCTTTTCTTCAAACAACATTACTTGGGCAGACTATTCTATGAGCAACCATTTTAACGATCTCTAACTACCACGTTTAATGACCACTTGTCAACCAACTCTTTCGAATGACTGTTCTTAAACAACACTTCTTGGAATGGCCTTTCCTCAAAATACACTTCTTAAAATGATCTCTTCCTTGAACAACATCTCGAAATGATCTTCCCTCAAACAAACGTCTTGGGACTGTCTTTTCATAAAGAACACTGCGTGGAATTGTCTTTTCTTTAACAACGCTTCTTCATGTGAAGTCCCTCAGACAATACTTGTTGGAATTACCTTTTCTTAAACAATACTTCTTGGAATTGTCTTTTCGTAAACAGCACTTCTTAGAATGTCCTTTTCTTACACAGCACTCCGCAAAATTCCATTTCCGTAAACAGCACTTCTCAAAATTGCCTTTTCACTTCTTGAATTTGCCCTTCCTTTAACACCACTTCTTTGAATTGCCTTTGATTTAACACCTCTTATAGGAATCGCCCTTCATCAAACAACACTTCTTTTGAATTGCCTTTCATTAAACACTACTTCTTGGAATTGCCTTTGATTAAACACCACTTCTTGAAATTGCCTTTGATTAAACACCACTTCTTGAAATTGCCTTTGATTAAAACACCACTTCTTGGAATTGCCTTTCTTTAAACAACGCTTCTTGGAATTGCCTTTAATTTAAACAACACTTCTTGGAATTGCCTTTAATTATACACCACTTCTTGAAATTGCCTTTCATTAAACAACACTTCTTGGGTTTGCCTTTCTTTAAACAACACTTCTTGGGTTTGCCTTTCATTAAACAACACTTATTGGAATTGCTTTCAATTAAACACCACTTCTTAAAATTGCCTTTCATTAAACAACACTTCTTGGAATTGCCTTTCTTTAAACAACACTTCTTGGGTTTGCCTTTCATTAAACAACACTTCTTGGAATTGCCTTTCTTTAAACAACACTTCTTGGAATTGCGTTTCTTTAAAACAACACTTCTTGGAATTGCCTTTCATTAAACAACACTTCTTGGAACTGCCTTTCTTTAAAACAACACTTCTTGGGTTTGCCTTTCCTTATCAACAGTTCTTCACACGACATTTCTCAGCCCTGATATGGCCCCTTTGCAGTCGGCTGGGCTATAAGCAGCATTATCTTACCTCTCCTCCAGAAGCAACATTTCTCCAAATATATTTTCGGTTGTAGAACTTTTTTTTTTTACCGTGTTCGGATAGAGCGTTACACTGAATACCCTATTTTCAGAATTAATAACTAAAACAACATGTTTTGGTATGTAACATTTTTTTCCCAAATATAACATTCCTTCAAAGGATATTTTCATGTTTTTTCTTCGGATGTGTGACATTTCTTCGATGAAATTTTACTGATGTAACATTTCCTGGGACATAACATTTTGTTTGTACAACAATTATTCAGAGTTCAGATTTCCGCAAACGATATTTTTCCGATGTAAAACTTCATCGGATGCAACGTTACTCGGAACATTTCTTGTGATGGATTCTCTTTGAATGAAAAACCGTACTGGTCGGAGGTGGTCTTTCTTCGGCTGAAACATTTCGTGGACCGACATGGCTCTGGATGCACTCTTTCTTCGAACAAAATGTCTTTGCATCTGACATTTTCAGCAAACAACATGTCTACTGTACTAATGTAACACTTCTGAGAACAATTCTTACTACACGAAACTACTGAGTAAGCCGCGGGTTTCCAGCCGAATTCCGGGTTTAGGCATCATAAAGTACATGTGAAGATGCCTCTGTGCGTGTGTGTGTGTGTGTGCGTGCTTGCTAAGCGATGTGAAACTGTTGGTAGAGGGGGGGGGGGGGGGGGGGGTTAAGAGGTAGCGGGACATTTGTTTGACGCGCGCGCATGTGTTCTGTGTGTGTGTGTGTGTGTGTGTGTGTGTGTGTGTGTGTGTGTGTGTGTGTGTGTGTCTTTATAACCGAGGCATCAGCCATGTTGTTCATATGCTTATCTGATGACTAATTTGTTATAGGGCATTTCGTTTGTTTTGTGTTCATTTTATTCATTTATTTATCTAATCTATTTACGCATTTATTTGTTCATTTATTTACTTCTTATTTTCTCTACTCAGTTTCCCCATTTCTTTTCATTAAAAAAAAAGTAATTTATGTCACCAAAAATGTGTGTTTTCATCTCCTCTCTCTCACTTCTCCGTCACACACACACACACACACACACACACACACACACACACACACACACACACACACCGCTCTCTCACATTAATTTTGTACCTTTCTCTCTGCCTCTACGACTGACCTGTGTTTTCTGTATTGTTATTGTTTGTTGTTGTTGTTGTTGTTGTTGGCAGTGTCGCTATACCCGGGCTCCAACTCCAAATGGGGTCGTTTGACCTGAAACCAGATATGGAGCAGAACTTTAGAGAGAACTGCCATAACAACACAGGATGGACACGGAACAGAACATAGAGAGGACTGCACTGGTCGTGACACAGGATGGACACGGAACAGAACATAGAGAGGACTGCACTGGTCGTGACACAGGATGAACACGGAACAGAACATGGAGAGGACTGCACTGGTCGTGACACAGGATGGACATGGAACAGAACATGGAGAGGACTGCACTGGTCGTGACACAGGATGGACATGGAACAGAACATGGAGAGGACTGCACTGGTCGTGACACAGGATGGACATGGAACAGAACATGGAGAGGACTGCACTGGTCGTGACACAGGATGGACATGGAACAGAACATGGAGAGGACTGCACTGGTCGTGACACAGGATGAACATGAAACAGAACATGGAGAGGACTGCACTGGTCGTGACACAGGATGGACATGGAACAGAACATGGAGAGGACTGCACTGGTCTTGACACAGGATGGACATGGAACAGAACAAAGAGAGGACTGCACTGGTCGTGACACAGGATGGACACGGAACAGAACATGGAGAGGACTGCACTGGTCGTGACACAGGATGGACATGGAACAGAACATGGAGAGGACTGCACTGGTCGTGTGACACAGGATGGACACGGAACAGAACATAGAGAAGACTGCACTGGTCGTGACACAGGATGGACATGGAACAGAACATGGAGAGGACTGCACTGGTCGTGACACAGGATGGACATGGAACAGAACATGGAGAGGACTGCACTAGTCGTGACACAGGATGGACATGGAACAGAACATAGAGAGGACTGCACTGGTCGTGGACACAGGATGGACATGGAACAGAACATGGAGAGGACTGCACTGGTCGTGACACAGGATGGACATGGAACAGAACATGGAGAGGACTGCACTGGTCGTGACACAGGATGGACACGGAACAGAACATGGAGAGGACTGCACTGGTCGTGACACAGGATGGACATGGAACAGAGGACAAGATATAGAGAGGACCGCACTTATCATGACAGAGAATGGACATAGGGCAAGATATAGAGAGGACCGCACTTATCATGACAGAGGATGGACATAGGACAAGATATAGAGAGGACCGCACTTATCATGACAGAGAATGGACATAGGACAAGATATAGAGAGGACCGCACTTATCATGACAGAGAATGGACATAGGACAAGATATAGAGAGGACTATCATAACAGAGACTGGACGTAGGACAGGACAGTAAAAGGACTGCTTTGATCGTGACAGAAAATGAACATGAAATATGACATGGGAAGGACTGCACTGATCACGACATGAAATTGGCAGAACATAGGATTTTACTGATTATCACAGAGAATGGACACAGGACAGGACACGGGATTGCGGTAATCATGACAGATTATGGGAATAGGACAGGAAACAGCGAAGACAACATGGGTCATCAACAACAGCAATAACAGCCCAACCACTAAGAAGAGTAATGTTAATGACATAGTGATCAACAAAACAGAAAAGGGACAAAGAACTAACCTAAGCAACGACACTCTACCACCGGCAAGGCTATATCTGGACTTTTATTTAGGTATGCCAAGGAAAAAACGCTGGCGACAATGACGAGAATAACGATCATGAGAGGGCAAAAATAAAAGTCTACCATCATAACAGCAGCTATGAGAGCAACACAGGGAACAACAAACAGCAAACAAAACAAACGGAACACGACTTCTAACACGACTCACGGCGGTCGCAGCTCAAGCTACTACTAATGAACGTAGAGGTACATGTGAAGGGTTCATTCCCTGCAAGAACACGAAAGGTAAAAAACACAACGACCTGCCAGACTTCACACTCAAAACAGGGTGTAAAGTGCATCCGGCAGTCTTATTGCCCACCCTCTCCCCACTTACCACCTTACCCCTCCCTTCCCCATCCACCACTGCTGCCTGACCCCCCCCCCCCCCCCCCCCCCCCCCCCCCCCATCGGCAGCGCAATTCTTATGCGTGTGCAACCGCAAAGTGCAGTCAATAAAATGCATGAACACTCACGCCCACGGCGACAGAAATTGATGAACTGCACGCGCTCGGCGTCATCTGGTTCTACCATAAACAAACCTGTTGTCATCATCTCTACTGGCTTCCCCGTTTGGGGATGTGGCTGCTGCTGCTGCTGCCGCTAATGATGATAATGGCCACGATGATGATCGCGATGTTGGTGACGACGACTATGACGAGTGTGTTAGTGGTGAAAGGAATTTCAACTTGCAAGCGCGCTCGGCTCTGCTGAAGAACAATCGACAATCCCTACCCCACCCCGCAACGAATCACGTTCCCATCCTCTCTCTTGTTTGATTGATTTGCCTCTAATTGGTTATGTGGTGGGATGGTGGTTCCCTTCTTCAACTTTTAATCTACCTATTTTTCATCCAGTTTGTAAGATTTTCTTAATATTCTCTCTCTCTCTCTCTCTCTCTCTCTCTCTCTCTCTCTCTCTCTCTCATGTACGATCTGTCATCCCCCCCCCCCCCCAATTATTCTCCCAAACAATCCTATCCTCCTCCTCCCCCCCTCGCCCCCCCCCCCTCTCTCTCTCTCTCTCGTGCGCGCGCGTGATCTATTTGTCTGCCAATCCCCCACTGTTCTCTCTCCCCAACACTTCGACCACCCCTCCTCCTCCACCTCTCTCTCTAACCCACCTCCCTCCGATTTGAAAAGAATAAGCCATTGATTAGATACACCAGATTGAGATCGGTCTTATGCATTTCAACATAAACAAAATGTGTGTTCGTGTTTCAATTTGCATGTATGTATGTATGTGTATGTATGTACGTATATGTGTATGTATGTACGTATGTGTGTATGTATGTATGCATGTATACTTTGTACACAAGTTTTGAGGTGGCCTGTCAGGTCGACTGGGCTCTAAACTACGTGAAACTGGATCCTCCCCAGTGTCATATTACCTTCGTTGGCGTGGATACTAAATATGAACGTTACTAACCGTCTCGCGCGCGCGCGCGCTCGCGCGCCGTGTCTGTGTGTGAGCGCGCGCGTGCGTGGGTGCGTGCTCTCGTGTGTGTGTGTGTGTGTGTGTGTGTGTGTGTGTGTGTGTGTGTGTGTGAAGGCGTGCGCGCGCGTGCGTGTGAGCGCCTGTATGTGCGTGTGCTTATGTGTCTATAGTTGTGTGTTTGTGCGCGCGCCTGTGCGTGCACATCCTTGTGCATGTTATGCGAGTGTGTGCGTGCGCGCGTGTGCGCACGCAAGTGTGTATGTGTGTGTGTGTGTGCGTGCGTGAGCATATATGTCTTTGAGTATGCGTGTGTGTGTGTTCGTGTGTGTGCGCGCACGCGCGTGTGCGTGTGTGTGCGCGTGCGCGCTAGTGTGTTTGTGTGTGTTGTGCATATACGCGCACGTGCACTCGCGTCTTCCTGCTTGTTTCGTGCACGCGCCCCGCTGTGTTCTGCATGTGCATTGTGCACGCGCGTATAATGCCTGGATCATTCGTCCACCATACGTGCGCACAAGTACACATTCGAATACGCGCCTATCTATTTGCTGTTTCTCGATCTGTCAGCCTGTGCCTACACCACATTTGAGTCTTCACACTAATTGGGTGATGGGCAAAAAGTAAATCTGGTCCGGCTTTCCTGTTAATGCAGATAGCACTGCCTCATCATGAAAAAAAAATTGAAATTAAAAAGAAAAAGAAAGCAAAGAAAAGAAGCACAGAAACTCTAAAGATTTCCGCCGACCCCAAGCCTGCATTACGCTTTGTACGCCGGGAAGTGCGAATCAAGCAGCACAGTAGATAGTGAGATTTAACATCCTATTAATCGGAGACTCTTACCTTTCATTGTGCGTGAGTCTTTTACCAGCCAGAAAGCAAAGCCAAACCCGCACCCCTGTGGGTGGAATGGGGGGGAAGTGTGTTCAGGTCGGACGGCAACAGCTGTCACTCCAAGGCGTGGACCGCTTGCTATGAATGCGTTGACACACACGGATGTTTTTAAAACGAGGGCGCACGTGCTGCACGGTCGCTGGTTCGCGCAAAAACACACGTACTTGGGCACGCTCCCATGCATGCAATAACGGACCAACAACCACACATACACACGTGCGCGCGAGCACATACTCACAGAGAGAGAGAGAGAGAGAGAGAGAGAGAGAGAGAGAGAGAGAGAGAGACAGACAGACAGACAGCGACAGACACACACACACACACACACACACACACACACACATGAGTGTGAAGACTCTGAATCGAAGAACACACACACACACACACACACACACACACACACACACACAGCACACACGGCGCGCGCGCACGCGCGCGTACACACACACACACACACACACACACACACACACACACACACACACACACACACACCTGAGAGCAACAGACAATTACTTCCGCGATGGCTCGGGAACAAACGTTCATTATCCCCTAACTCAACCTCTCTCTCTCTCTCTCTCTCTCTCTCTCTCTCTCTCTCTCTCTCCCCCCCCCCCCCCCCCCCCCCCCCCCACACACACACACACACAATCAAGACACCCTATGCTATACTTATGAAAATGGTCACTACAAGGCCAGACAAGGTGGCAAAGGCAAGACAGGAGGAGTTATCCACCTGGGACACCGCCTCACCTAGCCCTGTCTGGACAGGCATGTGGCTGGTTACAACTGGACCCTATGAACCGGTTGTGTCGAGAGAAAGGAGGAAGCAGGGAAGCTGGGGATGGGATGGGGCGGTAAGTACAGGTGTCACACCTGGACATCTCCATTACCTGGTCAGCCTGGAAATATACGGATAACACCTGGACACCTGAATCACCGCGCTGGTGGGTCAGGACAATAAGGGAGCGACACTCGAGGGACAGGCCAGCGTAGGAGACGATCTACACCTTAATTACTGGGTCAGTCTGGACGTGTCGCAGTTAGGCCTGTCCACCCGAATGAATGATTGGCTGGTCGGTCTGGGAGTAATTTAATGCTGGGACTGTTTCCGGGTACCAGTACCCGATCACTCGCACTTCATCCTGGAGGCATGCTTATAAAAACACAACACTGGCACCGAGGGCGGGCCAATATGACTTATAGTTCAGGTATATACCATGGCCTGTCTCAGTCGGTGTGTTATTACCATACTGGATCAGCACACTCCTTGAGAGCTCTCCTGGGAACGCAAGGTCGGGTGTCATGCGGACGTCTGGAAAATGTGTGCACTAACGCACACATAATTATAAACGAGCTGGTCAGTCCGAGAGGTAGCGATTCAGGTGCATGCCGTTGGTCGGCACCATGAATGTGTAGGTTCACCCGATGCCTGGGCACTTCATCCACCGTTCGGTCAGGCAACCAAGATTCCACCTAACAAGTTACATTTTTCATTTCGGAAGAGACGGTTAGGAAAATGCAAGAAGAATAGAAAAACATGCGCGACGGTAGAATACAGCTGTAAAGGTTTTCCAGAATGATGAAGATAAACTTGGAGAAGGTGGGTGGAGGTGGAAATAAAAGTAAGGAAGAGTTAGAAAAGGCAAAGGAAGTCTAAAGGGGTAAGGGGAATTTCGTAATGTAAGAAATTGTAAACACCGTAAGAAAAAAATATTTTAATAGAGAAGAAAAAAAAAAAAAGAAGAGTAGTGGTAAGAAAAGATTAAGAGTAAGAAAACACATAGAAAGGAAAATAATGCATTAAGTAAGAAAAAAAAATGAAGTGTGATACGTAGGAAATGTACTAAAAGGTAGGAACAATAAGAAATGGTAAGCATTACGAGTAAAAGTAAGAATTATATACAAAGACGGGAAAAGTAAGAAAAGGTTGCAAAAATAAAGACTAGCGAATGAAGAAATGGAAGGAAAAAATACGAAACAGAAGGTACAGAATGAAAGATAAGAAAGGTGAGAGTATTATGTAACCGAAAAAAGGCAGGAAAAGTAAGAAAATAAAAATAAACGTTGACAAAATATCTAAAGGTAGGAACACTGAGAAAAAGGGCTGTCACCACGTTAAAATCAACTCACAAGTCATTCATCCACACAATTCTTTAAAAGACATCATCTAAAATCTCATCCAAAACTTTGTTAAAAAAATCTTTCCACTGTAAAATCTCAGATCCGATGAAAAATGTTAACCTCTTTCAAGAACTCAAAGATCGCGTCAGGCGGAACATCTCTGAACAAGGTTTTCATGGACTCTGCTGTAAAATGTTTGTGTCTCACATCGTGCAAATCCCAACACTCTAAAAGAATATGTTTCATTGTGAGGGGCACATGACACGGAATGCACCAAGGAGCTTCTTCACTCTTTAAAAGGTAGGAATGGGTAAAATACGAATGGCCGGTGTGCAGCCGGCACAGAACTGTCTCTTCTTTACGACCACCAGACGAAGACGGGAGGAACTCCTTTTAGGTTTGGACGGATCTGAAAGAGTTTGTTATCCGTCTGTGTATTCCAATCCTCCTGCCAGAGGTCTTTTACATAATCGTTAATTTTGGGTTTCAGATCCGAGCAGGGGATAGGTGTGTTTGACAGTTTCTCTCTTGTGGCATTCTTGGCCAAACGATCCACCATTTCGTTCCCTCCGATGCCAACATGACCGGGAACCCAAGCCAGAAGAATGTTGTAACCCTCCGCTGTCAACTTGGTAAAAAAGTCAAAAAAGTGTAAAAGTTCGGGTGCTGCTGAAGGTTGCGGCCAGATATGGCCTCCAAAGCCGACAGCGAGTCCGACAAAACCAGAAAGTCCCTCTTTGGAGACTGGGAGATTATTCTTAGTGCCAGAACCAGAGCTGTAAGTTCAGCAGAGTAGCAGCAGAAGCGTCTGAAGGAATATGTTCTAACAGTATTTGAGAAGGAGCACCAGGGCAGTAGGCTGCACAGGCCACTCCATCTTCAGACTTGGAACCGTCAGTGAAAATTTTCTGATAGGATGGGAGTTTTGAACTCAGCTCAGCATACAACGCCTTGTATGCCAGAGAGCTGGTGGACTCTTTGCGAAAAGCTGCAAGATCAAAACGAATGTCTGGTGTGAAAAAGGTCCACGGAGGCTCATCTGGAAACTTGGAAAAATCAGACACAACTCCTAGGTCTAGACCTGCATTCCGTGCGTGAGGCTGCATACGAAGGCCAAACGACGGAATACAGGTAGGGTGTTTTCGAATTTGTTT
>JADBJO010000073.1:132500-137500 GCA_016801955.1 Conus betulinus
GTTAGTCGCCCTCTCAGAGAAGGGGGGGTCGTGGATGGCATAGGACGGAATGGAGGTGGAAACAGGACGGAGGAGAGGGCGTGGAAAAGGAGGGGAGGGGGGGGGGGATGAAAGAATGAGGGTAAGAGAAATGTAAAAATGAATTTAAAAAGGAAAAAAAAGGGTGGAAAAAACGACCGGAAAAAAAAAAAAAAAAAAAAGGGGGGAAGCAAAAAAAAGAGAAATAAAAGAAAACAAAAGAAATAAAAGAAAAAACAAAAAATTAAAACAGTAAACGGAAAACAAAAAAAAAAAAAGGGGGGGGGGAACTGATGAAAGAAAAGAAACGGAAGCAAACTGGAGGAAAAAAAAAAAAAATAACAAAGAAGATAATAAAAGAAAAGCAAAGAAACGGTTAGCGGGTATTCCAACTGCCGATGCGGCCCCCTCACCCTTCCCATCCCACCCACCCCTCCCCCCCCCCCCCCTCCACCTTCCCCTTCCATTTCCCCCTCTCACACCACCTTGCAGAGGGAATGGGAGGAAGGGTGGGAAGGGGGGGTGGGGGTGGGGCACCCTGCCAGCGGTTGCTGTCAATCTGACAGCGCTAGCTCCCCCTGCTGCCGCCATGTTGTCTTTGGGAAGACGTCCCGCAGTCCCGCAGTCATTACCTCCGCCAAGGACCGACGTGATGTTTTTCATCCGCCGTCCGTCTGTTTGTTTGTTTGTCTTTCTGTCTGTCAACCAGATGACGCAGACACTACAGAACCGATTTTGGACCAGTCTTGGTGGCCAACGGTAGGATGGCGAAATCAGGATCCGTTCCGAGAGATCCTCCATGAAGCTACCAATTTAACTGAAACTATTCGGCGCGGATCCGGATCACAGAGCTAATTCAGGATCCCCTCGTAGAGACTCCCTAGCACTACAAACTGGAATGAAACTCTATGCCATGGATCCGGGTCAAAAGGCAAATTCCACAATCGTTAAGCGAGCCTAGCATTACCTATCCTTGTGACACTTTGTGGCGCGGATCCGGATTATGGGGCAGATCCAGGATCCGTGCGACCTAGAGGACTGCGCTCGCCCAAGTGCCCTTCAAACTCTCTCTCTCTCTCTCTCTCTCTCTCTCTCTCTCTCTCTCCTCCCCCCCCCCTCCCCCGTGTGTGTGTGTGTGTGTGTGTGTGTGTGTGTGTGTGTGTGTGTGTGTGTGTGTGTGCTTATGTGTGTGTGTGTGTGTGTGTGTGTGTGTGTGTGTGTGTGTGTGTGTGTGTGTGTGTGCTTATTGTGTGTGTGTGAGTGTGCATGTGTGCATGTGTGTGTGTGTGTGTGTGTGTGTGTGTGTGTGTGTGTGCGCGTGCGCGCACGCGCGCGCGCGTGTTGTGTGTGTGTGTGTGTGTGTGTGTGTGTGTGTGTGTGTGTGTGTGTGTGTGTGTGTGATATGATCTCTTGCAGAGTTGTAAGTGGCATAGATTCATTTGAATGAAAGTGTGTGTGTGTGTGTGTGTGTGTGTGTGTGTGTGTGTGTGTGTCTATGTGTGTGCGTGCGCGCGCGCGTGTGTGTGTGAGCGTGCGCGTGTGTGTGCGTGCTTGCCTGCGCGCGCGTTCGCGCGTTCTTGCAAGTACTCGCTGAACCAAAATAATCAAAGGAGCTTCAACACTCCCGACGCCCATCCTTATTGATAAACTTTACACTGAAAAGAACGCTCACGGAAGGAAGAAATGGGAGATGGAATGTGGTGAGCTATGAGCGGCGAAGTATGGGCGAGGGACTGGAAAAGCCACAGGAAGCTGAAACGTGTTGGAGGACAGACTAAAATCGAGAGCGCTCTAATGCAGCTCTCTCTCCTACACACACACACACACACACAGTGGACACAGTGTATGTGCGCACTGTGTATTCTCCTCTCTCTCTCACTCAGATTCACCCCCATCCTATCCTCCGTTCCAGCAACAGCACACCCCAGAGCAGACATTTTCAGCCACCCGCGCTCGGTACGAGCGCCTTCTCGTCATCTGTTTTTATTATTCCCGTACAAGTCATGGGCCCAGCCAACACCTTATTGTCTGTCATGAACTTGTCTCTACAGGGGTACATCGTAAAGACGGCACTGTTTGGGTCAGTGCTGCGTTTCGTCATACAGAGGCTAGGTGCCTAACCGAGCGGCACTCACTGAAATAACAAACACAAAACGCAGCCGAAATTGATTCCACTGGCTTTCTCTGATTAGCTGATGTCTGAATCTGGATTCGGATTCGACAAAATCTATACTAATGCAAAGGATGCGTGTTGATGTCGAAATCCAAAAGGTTATCGACTTCGCGTGCCATCATCATAAGCAGGGAATGGAGATGTAACATCACCACCCCCACCCCCACCCCACTCCACCCACCCCACTCCCTCCCACACTTGAGCAGAGTGCAAGTTTGTTGTTTGGGCTAAAATCATGAATTATGGTGTAACGCTGATAAAAGAGAACGTTAGGCTAAAATCATGAATTGTGGTGTTGCTTTGATGAAAAGGGAACGTTAGGCTAAAATCATGAATTGTGGTGTTGCTTTGATGAAAGCCAACGTTAGGCTAAAATCATGAATTGTGGTATTGCTTTGATGAAAGGGAACATTGGACTAAAATCATGAATTGTGGTATTGCTTTGATGAAAGGGAACATTGGACTAAAATCATGAATTGTGGTGTTGCTTTGATGAAAGGGAACGTTGGACTAAAATCATGAATTGTGGTGTTTGCTTTGATGAAAGGGAACGTTGAACTAAAATCATGAATTGTGGTGTTGCGCGGGTAAAAGTGAAGTGTGATATGTGAACGTGTGTGAATTTGCGAGTAAAAGAAACCGATATACTTCTCCCCCCCCCCCCCCCCTTCCCCATCTCCCAGCCTTCCCCTCTCACTCACTCAAAATAACTATACTTTGGGCTGTTCTTGGTGTTACCAATCAGTTTGTGCTGCCAAATGGCGGCAGCGAGTACACCGGAGACGATCCACTTCGCCGCCAATATATCTCACTGGCCTGGACCCCTAACGATGTCCTGCGAAAGCTCTTCTGTTTGTAATGGCTTTCTGCGCTTTTCATAAACCACGTGTGCTTGAACAGGACCAAACTCACGTTGAAGTGGTTGTTGGGTTTTCTGTCTTTGCTCCCCCCCCCCCCCCCCTCTCCCCTCTCTCTCTCTCTCTCTCTCTCTCTCTATATATATATATATATATATATATATTAGAGAGAGAGAGAGAGAGAGAGAGAGAGAGAGAGAGAGAGAGAGAGAGAGAGAGAGTGAGTGTTTCATCATCTCAATTTAAGCGTGCCTACTCTGGAAAAAAAATGTTTAAAAAAACTTATTTTTCTTCTCGAAAGTGTTTTTTTTTTTTTCCCGTTGTGCCACCCAACTTGAACTGGTTTGTATCTAAACTTACGAACATCTAAACGAAATGCGATGCACCAAGACGATGGATACTGTGTAATGTATACCCAGTATTAAAATATAAAAGAAAAAGAAAACGGTGAGGGGCGGGGCGGGGGGGGGGGGGGGGGGGGGGGAGATATGGCCAGTAACCACCTAGAGATGTTACAAGGAACCGATTCTACCTCGTTTTCCTTGAGAAAGACTAGTTTAAAAAAAAAAAAAAAAAAAAAAAAGAGAAGAAAGAAAAAAAAATCCTAATCAGCAGATCGGTATATTTCATTCGCTGACTACTACTTCTCTGCGCTAGTCAAAACACCTTTTTCTGGCTATCGGGACTGCTAGAAATGATTGTAACAAATTTGAAAAAATAGTATATGAAGAACAATGGGGTAATTCTTCGGAGGTATTGGGATTAGGTTTAATTTGATTAACATACGAGGAAAAGCAGGGAAGGAAGAAGGTATTCTCTTCGACTCATCACTCAGACGAGTTTGCTAATACTACTATCACTTCTACTCATGCAGGTACATTTTCTGGGAATGGCGAACGGTGCCATAACATCCCCTACCTACCGTCGGTCACAAAATAGATGAGGTAAAATCACGGTAGTAGGAACACAAAACTTACAGAATGCATTATCATGAAAAAGATGGTTGGAGTTATTGTTGCTGCCATCAACAGGTCTGCTTCATTATCACCAGCATGGCACAACTAAACTCTTAACAATAATGATAATGATATGATAATCATCATCATCATCATCATCATCATCATCATCTTCGTCGTCGTCGTCGTGATCATCATCGTCGTCGTCGTCATCGTCGTTGTTATTTTTTCTTACGGTTTCCTGTTGTTATTATTTAATTCTTGTCGTGAATTTATCTTGTGCCTAAACACAAATCAATCGCAGTTTAACGGCTGGTTAGCTGAGCAGGCCTTCTAAGCCTTCCTGGGGCATATCGAGTGAATGACTGTCAAGTCGTGAGCGAAAGCCGTGATCTCTGGGCGTTTCGAACGATGCTAAAATCGTGCAACATTTACGAACGTCGCTATAGCTTCTTAAAACAGCAGACAAATGACACAGGAAATATTCGTCATGGTCTGAAGAGCGTGTCAGACACAAAACAACACATGCAAGAATGAACGAAACAACAAAAACAAGGACAACATAAGCAACAACAACAACAACAGCAACAACAAATCAGAATCACTGACATGAAAGGTTATGCATCAAACTAATACCTCTGCCTCATTCAACTCCGATACCCCAAATAAAAATACAATAAAAGTAATGAATAACGTAAACGAGTTAGAAAAAAAAAAACTCGAGAACTGCTCACTACGTTTATCAGCATCATCATCGACCCAACTGATAAGTATTCATCAGTATTAGAGTGAATGTTTCAGTTTACTTTAGTCAAAAGCTAACTTCTTGGGAATCTGTCGTTCGAAAAATCCATATAAGCAGACAAAAGCTTCAATGAAAAAGCCCAAACTGTGCAAGACAAGAATAAAACCAAACCAAACGACTGTGCCAGAACCGAAAGGTTGCCAGTTTAGAACCGTGGTACGAACGGGATGGGGAGATGGAACAGAGCCGCG
>JADBJO010000073.1:145000-147500 GCA_016801955.1 Conus betulinus
ATAATTATTACTTATGAGCGTACTGTATGTGAGGAAGGACGTACACCTGGACATAACACAACTTCAATTCTGGCCTCCCGTTTACTTTAGCCTTCGCCCATACGACTTTTCCGGCACGTTGTGCAAAGACATGAGCCAACAATCTATAGCAACGTTACTTTGGAATGTGTTTCGTTGAACAGCATGGCCCTCAACACATATTCTCATCATCTCTCTCTCTCTCTCTCTCCTCTCTCTCTCTCTCTGTCTCTCTCTGTGTCTGTCTCTCTGTCTCTCTCTCTGTCTCTCTCTGTCTTCTCTGTCCTCTCTCTGTCTCGTCTCTCTTCCCCCCTCTCTCTCTCCTCTCTTTCTCTCTCTGTCTCTCTCTCTCTCTTCCCCTCTCTCTCTCATTTATCTGATTTGCACATAAATGTGTGTGTGTGTGTGTGTGTGTGTGTGTGTGTGTGTGTGTGTGTGTGTGTTGGTTTTCCTGCTCCAAATACATAAAAAAAAAAGGCTGTACATATTTAGGACTGTCGCTAAAAAAAAAAAAAAAAAAAAAAAACCCTAAGTCTCTCTCTCTCTCTCTCTCTCTTGCGCTCGCTCGCTCGCTCGCTCGCTCTCTCTTCCTCTTCCTCTTCCTCTCTCTCTCCCTCTCTCCCCCCCCCCCCCCCTCTCTCTCTCTCTGTTCCCGCTTGACTGCCGTAATACTGCCATAAATGTGTGTGTGTGTGTGTGTGTGTGTGTGTGTGTGTGTGTGTGCGTGTGCGTGTGCGTTTTCCTGCGCTCCAAATACAACGTGCAACCTCTTAACATAAAAGACTGTACATATTTAGGACTGTTGCTAAATTTAAAAAATCCCCCAAGTCTCTCTCTCTCTCTGTCTCTCTCTCTCTCTGTCTCTCGCTCGCTCGCTCTCTCTTCCTCTCTCCCTCTCTCTGTTTCTCTGCTCTCTGTCCTCTCGCTCGCTCGCTCTCTCCCCCCTCCCCCCCCCCCCCCCCCCCCCCCCCCCCCCCCCTCTCTCTCTCTCTCTCTCTCTCTCGCTCGCTCTCTCTGTTCCGGCTTGACTGCCGTAATGGCGTACATTTTCCGCTGTAACTACCCATTACAAAGACGCCATGCATGCAAGCCACAGCTGTGCTCCGCGCATTCAGTCATGCTGTCACCGTTGCTGTTTTAATTAATTATGCATGCTGGGTGTCGTAGACAGTGCAGGCATCGGTCAAACAACAAAAACCACAACAAAAAAAACAACAAAAAAAAAACACGAAGTTGGGGAGTGATTATGGGATGGGGGTGTTTATGAACACACACACACACACACACACACACACACACACACACACACACACACACACACACACACACACACACTTCGGTGTGCGAGTGCGCGCGCCCTCAAACTGCGAGTTTATGTTTAGGACTGGGTGAAGGAAAATGTTGACGATGAAAAATGTTGACGACGCAGTGCTCAATCCTGTATCACATAATGCCCGAATCAAATTTAAAAAAAAAAAAGCAAGCAAACAAACAAACAAAAAACACGCCTCACGCATAAAAATAACGACAACAGTGACTGCTCAAACGTAAGCTAACCGACTTAATTCATTCAAATCATTTTAAACTAACACGTTTTTTTGTTGTTGTTGTTGTTGTTGTTGTTGTTGTTGTTTGTTTCTTTCTTTCTTTCTTTCTTTTTTTTCTGTTGCATCATTTCACGACAGACAAGGCGAATTTGACACAAAGAAATACACCGAACGAACAATACATGTGAAAAGCGCAGACCAAAACGTAAACTGACAGGGTGAAGGAGGAGAAGAGGGCTATTCCTGTGACATCAGCTAGCACGAAAGGTCTGTGGATGTCCGAACACTGGGGTCAAAGGAAAGAGGGTGGGAACTAGCCGATATCCGTCTACCTCCCTCCACTCCCCAGTCCCGTCTTCTCTGTGTGTGTGTGTGTGTGTGTGTGGTGTGTGTGTGTGTGTGTGTGTGTGTGTGTGTGTGTGTGTGTGAGATTGATACACAACAAATGAAAAGAAACAAACAGAAAAAGGAATGAAAGAAAAACAAAGAAAGAAAAAAAGGAAGAAAGAAAGGAAGGACTGAAGAGAGAGGAGAAACTCCATCTATCTTTTGTGAAGATCCTATGACTTCAAAAGTGTCTATGGGCATTTTGGTACCACGCTCCTGAGTACGCAACTCTAAAGGTAAACAGATTAAAAACCGATTCGTAACCCTGAATGCAATTGTGCATTAAAATGAATCGCAAATAAGACAATATTTACATTGAAGACGACTCCCATCTGAAAAGGAATACACATCCAAAATGACTCCCAACTCTGAAAAGATACATTAAACATACTTCCATCTCAGAAAACATAAACATAAAAAATAATATATGATTTTTTTTCCTCCGTATTGAATATGTGTAGGCCTGTGAATTTCAATACACATGTTTACATGATAGCTCTTTGTTCTTTTTTTAATCTTAATATGTTGATATGTATGTTTCATGAAAC
>JADBJO010000073.1:152500-160000 GCA_016801955.1 Conus betulinus
TTTCCACTACCACCACCGTCGTCAACGGGCCGGCACCTAGCTCGATTTTATTCTGTTGTTTCCCCTCTCTTTTCTTTTTCTTCCATCCTCCTCCCCCCTGACTCCAAGAACGATGGACGACGGGACAGCAGGTGACAGGGGCACAAGTGTGCGTTTGATGTACGCACGCACACACATGCAGACACGCACGTGCACGCAACGTCACACCACGAGTAAAACAAGACACACTTTTCACGCTCTCCTCTCTCGGCTCAAGCAGAGAGACAGAGAGAGAGAGAGGAGGGTGGGGTGGGAGAGGACAACCCTATTGTCGGATGATGAGAGCTGACAGCTGAGCGTGAAACGCCACCCTCTCCCCCTCCATGCTCCCCCCCCCCCCCCCCCCCCCCCCCCATCTGACTCTCTCCCTCTCCGTCCCTCCTTTTTCATACCCTCATCCCCTTTCCCCGTTCAAACCAGTCAGTGTAGTCCCCTGCCTAACCGTGTTGTTATGTTTATTCATCACGGGATGATGCATAGTAATAAGCTCGCGGGCGAGCTACCGATAGTGAAACGTGATACTGGTTTGGCGTACAGCTATTGGCCCGTAAGCGCAAACGAAAGTCATGTCAGGAGGCGTGTCTTTTTCCTGATTGACAGCTTCAAAAGGGGCGGAGTTATTTTCCTCATTCTCTCTCTCTCTCTCTCTCTCTCTCTCTCTCTCTGGAACTCGTTTTCCTTCGCCTTCTCCCTCTCTGACTGATCATCAAGACATGGCGAGGTGGTGTGCGGAGGAGGATAGGGTGGAGGAACAGACTGATGTTCCCAGGAGCGGAGCAAGTTAGGCGTGACATTTTGACGGCTTTCACAACCGCCACGGTGTTGATCGTTTAATAAACGGGCGTGAAAATGTCAGCCTTCCACTACAACAGAGCCCTACGCCGTTCTGGAGCCATAGATTGAGGACCCACACAATAAGACCAACAAAAAAAAAAAAAAAAAAAAAAAAGGGGGGGGGGGGGGGGAATAAGGAAAATCTTTTTTTAAAAAAAAAAAAAAGGAGATAGTAAAAAATGTCATCTCAGACACGACAAACCTATGACGACGTCGATCAAGGTCCACAAACCAGGTGGTCAAACCATATCCACAGTTCCTGGTCCTTGTCCGACGCCGGTTCCGTTCTGAACTATTCGCCTACCATCTACATTTTTCCACGAGGATCGTTTCAACCAGCACGGGCGTGGGGGGAGGGGGGTAGTCCCCGGCGAGGTGTCTGATGAGACGCACTGCTGCCTGAGGGAAGTGTGTGCACGTCAGTCTAATTTATCGTCTGTCTGTTCGCCAATGAGTGCCTGCATGTCGTGTAAGGGCCTACTGACATTAATTCCCACTCCTGTCTGCGTTGTCCGAGTGTTGGAACAACAAGAAACTAAACTATGCTTTGTTAATTCATTGGCTAATGAGGAGTCTTGAGTTTTGTATACACTAACCAAACAAAACAACAAAGAAAAAGAAAGAAAATTGGAGAGGCGGTGCGGCGGGGGGGGGGGGGTGGGGGGGGGGGGGGGGGGGGGGGACTAAGGGACGAGAGGAGGGAGTGTTTGGGCCAGCAGTGCGGGAGAGAGAATGATGACTGAACCAGGCCTTCCGTCCACAAGCAGAGACCGACAGTTCCCTAACTGGGCCTAACTCGGCCCGGTCTGGGTTGCCCCGTCCTTCCCGTCTCTCCAGTTTCCCTCTTCGTCAGCTCTGTCTCTGTGTCCGGCCTTCTTCATCTGTTTCATCATTGGTGGGATCACCGTCACTATCGGGAATAACACGTGTTAACAAAACAAATCTGATGTGAGATTAATCATGAATCAATCAAGAATTGAATTGTGCGTATTTTTTGTTCATCAAAATCGATGGTAAGCGCGACAAAACGACAGAGAGAGAAAGAGAGAGAGGAGAGGGAGAGGGAGAGAGAGTCTAACGTTATATTATTCTGACTTACAACTTTACATGTTGTCGCATTCCGAGAAGGAACAGAACGCTTATCAGTTCAGAGGTAAATCCTGTGTAAACAGACACGTCAGAGAAGAACAGTTCATGTAGGCAACACACATTAGTGATGAAGCTTCATTCGTTTTCTCTGTAAGAGCGTTTGGGTTCGCCTCCCGTCAGAAGCACCACAATCGTCACCTTTCCCTCGTTTGCGGGGACCAGGTCAGAGCAGGGAAGAAACCGGTGCTGGATGCTGGCTTCTGAGGGGCGTGTCCTATCCAATAAACTATAAACGTCAGTGGCCCTGCCCAGCCGCGCTTTCCCCTCGGGATCTGCGTAGGAACTGACTCCTGTCCCGCGGGAAGGGGTGGCGGTGGGGGTGGGACAGGAGTAATGGGGGAGTACAGTAAAACGTCCCTCCGAATCGCCACTGCCGGTGATCCTGACTGGCCCCCCAGTCTGTTCCATGCCGGGAAATGTTTAATGCACAGATAACCGGACATCCGACTATGAAACGTTCATGATCTCAGATCCAACGTTCGTTTCTCGTGGGGATTTTCTTCCTCTCTTCCCCTCCCACACTGCTAGAGACCTCAACAGGTCGTGTGGGTTCCAGCGTTCCGGATAAGATGATCAGTCTGGATCCGGTCTACAACGTGTATGTACGCAGATGGGTGGACTAACACAATCACAGCGGGTCTGCTGATAAGTATCGTACTGGGCACGGACATCGACGTAAGATTCTGTTCACAAAACTCGTTGTTTCCAATGTGCTATCAGTGGGGGGTTTAAGATTTAACGTCCTCTTACTCTGCGCCCCCTCCCCTCCCCTCCCCCTCTCCCGTCATAAAACAAAAATCTTTGCAAAAATGTCATATTGGTGGAGCGATTTTTTGCCTATTCTTCGTTCGCAAGTGCGGCTATATTCCATTTCTATTGTCGTCTGTCTATATCCTTCTCTATTTTCAGCAGCAACAATGTGACTTTATACTGATCCGCAGTTTTTTTACGATCGTTTGAAATACAGCCTCTTTGCTGGATGATTTTAATGGCTGTAACGCTCTTTATCCCCCTCCCGTCTCCTCTTACTCACAATGTTTTTCTCCATCCCATACACCTCCGGTATCTCCTGTACTATACTACTGGCCAAAAGTTAAGGGCCACCTGTCATTTTGACGTTAGTGTTTGAGTGTGTAAATAATAGGCTTGAAACGAAGTCATAATGACCCAAACTTGGTTTAGCTATATTGAACAGATGTTCCTTAACAGATCACAACACCTAAAAACCCACTGCGGTACAAGGTGGAGCGCAGCTGCACGTGCGGAAACCACATAAAACCGGTAAAACGGGTGTCTGTGGGAGCATATGAGTTGGAAAAAAAAGGCGAAATGCTCGTGGTCAATCATGATGCACGTGCATGGCACCTCGTTCATGAACACAGATCAGACGTCGTTGGCCACAAATCTGTAGACAGAACGGTCGTCTACGCCAGCCCAAAAAGCATGGCACAAAGGCAAAGACTGACCCTGCCGATCGTGGACGTTCCTTAGCGTTGATTGACGAAGGGATTTCTGGCCGCGAGGTGGCTAGGCGTCTGAACGTGTCCCATTCCACCATCCAACGTCTTGTAGAGAGGTTTCAGGCCACTGGCAGCGTGCAGGATCGGCCACGATCAGGCCGTCCTCGGTGTACCGACAGACATGCTGACCGATTCCTCCTGCTGTCTGCCCTACACAATCGGACTGTCACCTCGTCCACTTTAAGGCGTGAGCTCCTGCAAGCTGCAAATGTCAATGTCAGTAGAAGGACAGTTTGTAACCATTTGCATGAGTTCAGGCTGTCATCCCGGAGACCAGCAGTCCGAGTACCACTTACTCCAGCTCACCGCAGAGCACGGGCAGACTGGTGTCGTCATCACGTTCGCTGGACGAAGCAGCAATGGTCTCGAGTGCTGTTCACAGATGAGTCCCGCTTCACCTTGGCAGTCAATGACGGCAGGACCCGAGTGTGGCGAAGGCCAGGAGAACGTTTTGCTGACGCCATAGTTCGTGAGGTGGATCGTTACGGAGGGGTTTCTGTGATGGTCTGGGGTGGCTTCAGTCGTCAAGACAGAACTCCCCTGTACGTCATTCAAGGCATGCTGACAGCGGTGCGGTACCGTGACGAGATTGTGAGGCCCCTGATCCAGCCCGCCCTTCAGGCCATGGATAACGCTGCTGTTTTCCAAGACGACAACGCCCGTCCACACCGAGCCCGTGTCGTGGACGATCATCTGCAGCAAGAGGGGATCATCCGGATGCAGTGGCCATCTCGCTCACCCGATCTCTGGCTCCAATTGAGCACCTCTGGGATCCTTGGGACGGCGGGTAGCCCACAACCACCCCCCGCCTGTTGACGTAGCCCAGCTCACTCTCTTTCTGCAGCAGGAGTGGCAGGCCATACCGCGGGACACTCTTCGGACCCTGGTGGACTCCATGCGTCGACGTTGTGCCGCTTGCCTGGCGGCAAACAGCGGCTACACTCGGTACTGAATGGTGCAGTTTTCAGTTGTGGCTTATGTGACGATCCTGAGGAAGGGTGATTGGACATTACAGCCCTGTCCGCGTTTGATTTGTTGATTTCGTGCAATGGTCCAATGAATTTGTTTCTTGAATAAATTTGGAAGATTGTGCGTCCGTTCTTCTTAACATTGGCTGTAGTGTTTTGGTCTGGGAGACAGCGTTGGCAATGGCCGTTAACTTTTTGCCAGTAGTATATAAGATGAAATGATACTGTCTGTTTGTGCCAGTGTGTATTTCAGGCTGGAATCACGCGAGCTCAGTGGCGTTGTTTACAGACCTGCTGACCATGGACGCCGTACGTGGAGTGCCTGAGCGAGGGAGGCCGGGCTGGGGGGGGGGGGGGGGGGGGGGGGGGGGGGACGGGGGGGGGGGGGGGGGGGGGGGGGATGGAGGGGGGGGGGGGGTGGGGGGGGGGGGGGGGGGGGGGGGTGGGGGGGGGGGGGGGGGGGGGGGTGGGGGGGGTGGTGGCGAAGAGAACAGGGGAAAATTTAAGAAAAAAAAAATTTGGGGGGGGGGGGGGGGGGGGGGGGGGGGGGGGGGGGGTTAACCCCTAGAATTTCTCATGTTAAAAAACTGCACGCATGAGACCCACCGTACATCCGTTTGAATGACAAGAATAGTACACCTACTCCCTCCAGACTTCAAAGCAGAGAGGAAAATCAAGACAAGAATAACGCACACGCACCAGAACAACCCGCACTACGCTGTTCTGCCGTTTGCTGTCGTAGCAGCACGCGCCGCTCTACAATTCACTACAGCTGATTTCGGACACACGTGAAGGGCTCTCATCCAAAGAGGCAGCCTCTCTGCATCATCAGCAACAGGAGTGTGATGACGACTGGACAGAGTGTGGCACAGCTGGTCACTGCACGGAGTCAACAGTCAGATGTGGTGTGTTCGAATCACGCTAGTGCTCAGCATAAAACTATCATTTCCCGTGTGCCCATCAGTGTGTTGTCGTTCTGGTGCTGTGGTGTGGTGTAAGACAGGTCCCCTTACTCCACTGTACTAGTAATCCGCGTCTGCAGGTCACCTAAGTGGATTATGGACGTGACATCAGATAAATGCAATTCCTCCGACCCCCCCCCCCCCCCCCCCCCCCCCCCCTCCCCCGACACACACACACACACTTACACACACAGTTTTCTTTTCCTTTCCTATCTTTCTTTTTCTTTCTTAACTATTTTTTTTCTTACTTTTTTTTTTTTTTTTTTGTTTTGTTTGGGGGGGGGGTGTGTGTGGGTGTGTGTGTGTGTGTGTGTGTGTGTGTGTGTGTGTGTGTGTGTGTGTGTGTGTGTGGTGTGTGGAGTTATTATATTGCATTACGTTGTGTTGTGTTTGTTGTTTTATGCTGTACTGGGTTGTATTGTAGTGCTGTGCTATGTTTTTTTTTTTTGTTTTTTTTTTTTTTTAAATGATTTTCCAACATTAATAACAAAAGAGATAATCAACATAACATACAATAAGCATCGTACAAATGGGTACACTACATCAAGGGGGGAATAGGGGTAAGAAGGGGGGAAAAGTATATAAACACATGAAAAAAAATCAAATAGTCCTTTCAATAATCAACTAAGAATAAGAGAGAAAAAAAAAACGGTCACAAACGTACAACCTTCACTCTTTCTCGTTCATGAGGCACTCGAGGAATGAAGACGTCCAACTTTTTGTTCGTTCTTTTTCTTTTTCCCTCCTCGTCTAACTCATTCCATTAGACATAACAGTTAGTTTTTCGTAAAGGATACCATTTTCTATCAAATTCCACGTATTTCATTTCTGAATAATGCATATATTTTTCAACCCTATATATATTATTAAGTTCTCTCAAAAAATGATTGACAGTAGGTTTTATTTTGTTTATTCTGCATCTGTATCTATAATGTTTAGCCCATAAGATAATATGTTCAAAAACTTCATCAGTTTTTGTATGTTCATCATTTCCGAATAAAACCAGCTCCACATTAAACTCCATTCTGCTGCAGTGTTTACATCTTTCTTTTAATATTTTTTCTAGTTCCCCCCAGAAATGTTTCACAAACTGACACTGCCACAAGTAATGTTGAACCGAATCGGTGACGGATTCACAAAATGAACACAGATCTATAGTAAGAATTCCCATCTTCTTTAAGATACAATTTGTAACCAAAATATGTGTGACAAATTCTTATTTGGAACCATTTTAATTTAATTTCTTTAATTTGTTTCACTTGTTTTCATTTTTTTTCCCCAGTCTACGACAATTTTCAATTTATCTTCCCATTTTGCAAAGGAGCTTATATCAAATATTGTTATTTTTTTCCATGAGAGTGCTATAAAAAAAAGTTTCGATCCCTTTTTAACGCTTGATATTATTTCCAATGCTTTCGTTCTTAGATTACAGTTATTGTTCGTTACTTTGATATTTGCACTTCTTAAATACCTTTTTATCGATGATATACATCCCATGAACTCGAGGTAATTTACAGTGATATCATATTTTTTCAGAAAAAAGTGTTATAATCAAGAAAACTTCCATCTTCATTGACAACATCTTTAACTAGGAATATCTGTTTTGCTATATCCAGTTTTTTAAAATTAATGACGTCATTACAAACTCTAAACTTATCATTACAGAATAAAGGTTCTGCTAACACCTCATTGGAATTGTTTAAAAATACTTGATCTGCAAAATCAACATACGAAGTGAAAACGTCTTTCCAAAATTTATTGATTTTTTTGCTGAGAAATTTTCTAGGTCCGTAGATGTCAAATGAATCTATTTCTGGCAACATAGCACTTAATATTGTTTTCCATTTTGAATTTGTCATGTATATTCTTTTTAACCAGGTCAGTTTTAAAGCTTGTATATATTTGCTTAAATGTGGAACGCCTATTCCTCCATCTTCAACAGCATGTACTGCATATTTCCTTTTGATCTTGTCAGTTTTTTTTTTATTCCATATAAATTCAAAACATGTTTTCTGAAGCTGATTTATT
>JADBJO010000073.1:167500-175000 GCA_016801955.1 Conus betulinus
CCGCACTCTCCCGCCCCAGCTCTATTCGCCACTTCCTCTCTTTCTCTAGCTTACCTCACAAGCCCATCCCCGCCCATCCCCGCCCCTGTCCTGTCCTTGTGTGCGTATACATAGTACGCAGCTGATTAAACACAAACCCCTGTATGGATCTCCGTATTGAGAAAGTCGAAATACATGCGTTACATCCCCATCTATCAGTATCTACGAACTACGAACGAAATGAAACATGAACTTCCCCTGTTTTTCCTCAAGATCATTGTTTTCACAATTCTCCTGGAGATAATAATGGTTACTCTTATTTCCTGTGGAAAAAAAACAAAAACAAACAAACAAACAAGCAGCATCGCGGGGGAAACATTTTTTGACTGGGAAAAACAACAATGATCTCTCTTTATCATGACAAGCGCAAATAGGGTGAGAGCAAAAAAAAAAAAAAAAAAAAAAAAATTGTGATCGTCATGGAAAATCGCTATCATCTTAAAAACAGTTGTGGTTCTCAGGAATGACAGCTGAACCCCGTTTTCCTAAAGGATAATAGCCAATTTCCTGGGAAAATAGCAATTGTATCGCCGACGACGCTATGTTCCCAGACTACTCTCTCTCTCTCTCTCTCTCTCTCTCTCTCTCTCTCTCTCTCTCTCTCTCTCTTCTGAACTCCGTTTCTGAACTCATCTCTCTACACTTCTTCTTTCACATTGCCACGACCTTCTCACGGCCGTCCGGGGAGTGATCAGCTGATGCATTCTTTGGGCTTTTGCTTGGGGACGTCTGAAGAAGAAACAGTTGGCGCAAACTCACTGGTCTGTTCTGGATTGTGTGCTGAATCGGAGTTACACTCCGTTTTGTGTGTTTATTCGCATTCCGGCTAGCATTATTTCCTGATCACCCCCCCCCCCCCCCCCCCTTTTTTTTTTTTTAATCATGTGATCATAGTTTACAAAGTGCGCTAAAAGAGGTCAGTTTGCAGAACAACAGCGGCATATCTAACAGTCATACATAAAAATCCGTATACACTGTCAACTGGACAAAAAGAAAGAAAACAACAAGAACAGCGGGAACAACAACAACAATACTAATGATGACGATGATAATAATAATGATAATGATAATAATAGCAGTGGTAGCAGCAGTTATAACCGCAAATGTCAAAGAACCATAGTGTCTATGATCACTTATTTGTTTATTTAGCCGTAATCCCAACTCATCGTAGCCTCATGTCCTTATCGATGTGTTGTGGCGCTTCGACCACTCCATACGCAGTGATGCCTCTTTCATCAATGAAACTGACCAACAACAGCAGAACACCGACCGCAGATGACTGTGCCAGATCACAACGCATTTTAGAAGCAAAAGTCAAGGAATTCTAAAATAAGATACCAAAATACACGCTTGTTGTTCTCTTTTACAAACAACATTTAATAATTCTGAATATATATTGGTTCTACTTTTGACACTCTATATATAAAACTGAACAACATTGTTGCTGTCGTTGCTGTCGTCGTCGTCGTCATCATCATCGTCGTCATTATCATTATCATGTTCCTTTGTCCATTATCTGTTCTTTGTTCTTGCTACTTGCATTGACCTTCAAATGAATTAAAAATGAATTTTGAAAATAAAAATCGATCAAGAATTTGCCAGCGCCATGGCTGTGAATTACGCCATTGGTAAAGACACTAGCAGCTGAAATTTTAAATCTCACCACGTCGTGGACAGATTACAATGGTTAAAGTAGAATATGTTACAAATCAAAATTGTAACAGCGTGGACGGGGGATGAGAAAAAAGCCATTACTATACTAATAACTAATGCTGTACTATACTAATAACGGCTACTATACTATACTAATAACTAATACTGTACTATTCTAATAACGGCTACTATACTTTACTTATAACGGCTACTATACTATACTAATAACTAATACTGTACTATACTAATAACGGCTACTATACTATACTAATAACTAATACCGTACTATACTAATATCGGCTACTATACTTTACTTATAACGGCTACTATACTATACTAATGAAGGCTACTATACTATACTAATAAAGGCTACTGTACTATACTAATAAAGGCTACTGTACTATGCTAATAAAGGCTACTATACCATACTAATAACGGCAGAAAATGGTGAACTGGCAACGAAGGCAAATAAAAAGCAGGTGCCACTAAATGATTTTTATAATCAACGTCAAAGAGAGTGGCAGGCAAATGGCGATTCACGTGCACAGGATTTCCAGGTGTGGATACCATTCAAACCCACACAGATCCAGGAAAGTCAAACCTGAGGCACTACTCGGCATGAAATTTCAAGGCCACGAAATTGGAATCTTTTGGGTGGTGGGGGAGAACACATGAAGGGGGGGGGGCCGTTTGATGTCATCGTGCATAGTAACAGTTTAAAACTGTCGACTCATCTCAGGTTCACTTGTGAATTACATCCTATTTAGGTTGACAACGCAGTGCCAACTCGCTTTCAACAACACTTGGCATCACCACGGAAGTGTCGCCGAATAACCAGTACGCTCTCCATTGAGGATGGCGAAGAAACAGTACTGGCCCTTGGCCAGATAGTTTGTTTGATTGCTGACTGCTGGCTGAAAATTAAAAGAAAAAGAACAGATGAAACTATGGATGAAGAATATTCATACGGTGTAAACTCAGAAAGGTTAAAAAAAAGATCGGTCCAGGCTTATACACATTCACTGTAAAAGGATATACTGACATTAACTTAATAAAAACAAACAATAAATCTGAAAAAAAACAATTGTTATATCTATTTCAAAGGCTAAGAAAATTACTTCATGCGAGGGAGGGGAAAAAGCATAAACAGTAAAGATAAGTGCAAATCAAACATCACTGAATAGAAAGCGACCCATCATTTCCATTCGAAGTGGTGCGCTTTCCAGCTGACAGACAGGACAGAGAAGAACGCACTGAAGAGCTGGAAAACCCGACCGATATTGACGAATGGGGCATAGTACATGCGGTTTGGTGTCTAAGAAGGAATAAGGAACATCACTAGTTCCTGTAATCTTTGGAAATTATTTGGATGTATTTTTCTTTCGTGAAGAGATTATTACACATTTGGCAAAAACTAATGCCTACATCTAAGTGTGTGGAGCGTTGTGCCTCTGTTTGCACCTGGAGATACGATCATTGTAGAAATTATCGAGGAATATAGTCAGTGAGTACTGTTGGGAAAATATTTGCCATTGGGTTCAGGAAAGACTCCTGTAAAACAAAGTCGTTTTGACGACCCGACATCCCACTGCAGATGTCATATCTGTCTTTCACACTATTGTTAAAATGTGTCTTTTTAAAAAATAAGGAATAAGGAGATGATGGTGATGATGATGACGACGACGACGACGATAATGATGACGACGACGGCGACAATGACGATGATGAAGGTGATCCTGATGAAGATTAGTAGAAGGAGGAGGAGGAGGAAGAGGAGGAGGAGGAGGAGAAGGAGGAGAGAGGTAGAGAGGGGAGAGAGAGAGAGAGAGAGAGAGAGAGAGAGAGAGAGAGAGACAGACAGACAGACAGACAGAACAGAGACATACAGACAGAGAGTGAAGGAAAAGACAGAGAAAAGGAAAAAGATAAATAATACAAAAAGAAAACACCACCATCCCCTGTTACAAACCCCCTACCCTCACCCCCATCCCACGGTTCACCTTATTCCACAGCTGAAATCGGAAACAAAATCGAGAGAGAGAGAGAGACAGACAGACAGACAGACAGACAGAGACAGACAGACAGACAGAGAGAGAGAGAGAGAGAGAGAGAGAGAGAGAGAGAGAGAGAGAGAGAGACAGAGACAGACAGACAGAGAGAGACAGACAGACAGACAGAGAGACAGACAGAGAGAGAGAGACAGACAGACAGACAGAGAGAGAGAGAGAGAGAGAGAGAGAGAGGGCACAGAGAGAGGCAGAGAGGCGATAAGTTAGCAACGTAATCAATATCCCTCAGTCTTCATACAGTGTCACTTGTCAACATCGCCGTTTATTGATAGGTTCCAAGCGGTTATGAGGCTTCCGGATCAACCTAAACTAAAAATCCTCCACCATACCTCCTCCCTCCACCTACAACACCCCATTTTCCTCTATCCGCCCCCCTTCTTCTGTTTCCAAACGCCCCCTACTTTCCACACCCCCCCGCTCTGACTCGACCTCGCTGGCCTTTTCCATTTGTTTGGGTGAAGGTGATATGAATCTTCCACCTCTCCCGGCCCCTGGCGCTTTTCACATGTCCCCCCGGCAACATCCGCAGAGAAAAAAAACAGATGAAAGAAAGAAAAACAGAAATAAAACTCAACTGAAAAGTTGAAAAAAAATAAAGATCGTTTTGTTCTCAACCTGTGACTGTTACGGTTTACGTAAGCTTGAACTACAGCCCTTTCCACCCTTCCCCTTTCATCGCCACCCTATCCATCCAAAACACATGCGCGCGCGCGCGCGCGCACGCAAGCACGCACTCACGCTCACAGACTCTTTCTCTCTCTCCTCTCTCTTTTCTCTCTCCTCTCTCTCCCTGTCCCCCTCCCCCTCCCTCTTCCACGCGCGCCCCTCGTCTCTCTTGCTGGGCTCATGAATTAATCACATTTTTGCGATCACGTTTGTGATTGTGATGCAAGTAGTCCCTTCAGGTGCCTAATGTGAGTAAGCACCCGTACCCATTTTCGTAGTTTTGCCTGCCTTTCTGTTCGTGTGTGTGCCTGCCTGCCTCTCTCTCTCTCTCCCTCCCCCTCTCTCTCTCTCTCTCTCTCTCTCTCTCTCTCTCTCTCTCTCTCTCTCTCTCTCTCTCTCTCACACACACACACACACACACACACACACACACACACACATGCTCGCTTGCGCATATGTAACACTTTACAAACACGCACATTCAACCTACATCATATGGACATTCTAAGGGCCCACACGCCCGTCCAAACATGAACTAATTCAAGTTCTTTTCCGAGACAAATATTCTGCTTTTCATAAATGACAAGCGCAATTTTCATTAAGTCTCACATTTGTATCAGCCAGTTACTGTCATGAAAGGCAGATAAACAGATTATAGTCAAGTCTCCCAAAACGGTGCTAATCATACAATACCGTCCAATCAACAACAACATAGTACCCCCCCCCCCCTCCCCCCCCCCCCCCCCCCCCCCCTCCGCCCCCACCACCACCACCACCAACAACAACAACAAAAAAAACAAAATATTACTGTGAGTCCTATCTGTACTCATTTCAACTAAGTGGTTCCATTACATACAATCTTACATAATTATATCTAAGTCTACTATAACCCTGTCAACCAAGTAATGTAGCCAGCTAGGCTACATACAGTTGCACCGAATTACAATCGTGTCAAAATCATCAGTGGTAATCCAGTGTTGCTTTTGCACAATCTACAAACTGGGAGATTATCCTTATGTGTGCTTGTACAGGTCTATGTACTTAACTTTCGCCTTCCACTGCTATAAAGTAGTCTTAAACTACCTCGGATATGAAAAAAAGGAATGTTCGGTTTTGCCATTTAGTTACATCGTCTCTCACCTGAAGAGTGATAGGCATACTACTACTGGAAGGTAGGACCATGGGCCTCGATGGACCGGGTTAGAAGCAACAGTGACATGAAAATCAGTCCCCCTTCCACACTTCATATCTCAGTACCTTTCTCCTTGATTGTTGCAGTGTTTGAACATTACGAACGAAGAGACACCTGTTTTGAGTCAGTCTATACTTTCTTGATGTCATTTTTATCGAGTAATTAAGCGAATTACAACTTTTGAAAGTTGTATGGGCTGAACGTTGGTCGAAGGGCCTGCCGAGCCGCGGAGGCTTGTTGCTCCACAGAGTGGTATCTTGGAAAATTCACAAGAGACGCTGTCTGCTGCAATTGTATTTATCTAATATTTAGCTTTTCTTGTAGGAAAAAGCTAGGGCTACAAGATAGTGCCAAGTTTGTGTAAGTCCGTTACCGATTCTTAGAGATACCAATAGTTTAAAAAAAAAAAATACTATTACTCTTTGGTAGCAAGAAAACAAATGCCTCTTTACATATACTGTCCAAAAGAAAAACAAGAAATGCATACTTTTTCATATCTTCACTGTGGATGCCAAAGCACTGGCAGGATGTAACCAGCCAGTGGAAAAATGTTTATTTACATCTGCTTCACGTGTGCTGACGCATTTAGCGCCAATCGGATTGCACGTGCACAAAACGGCCACTTGGGCAATTTTTTCATTTTGGATCGTGCTTTGCGCCTGAGGAAAGCAAATTCATGCACGTTTTTGGTGAATAAATGCTCAAAGACTGGCAAAAAAAACCATACACACAGTGAGTTTATTCTGAGGAAAACCAGTCCATCAATACAAAGTGCACAGTGCACAGATGTTGCGACTCAGCGAGAACGTGAGAATGCTCTGAGGCGTGTGCAAGCTGGGCAAAGTCAGCCTGAAGTCGCCCCACACTTCAAGGTGAGCCAGAGCACCCTCAGCAGGCTTCTGAGTCGTCATCGCATCAGCAGCGGCTCCACGGCAGATCGACCAAGCTCTGGAAGACCTTTGGCAACAAGTCCACCTCAAGACCGCTACATCCAGGGTCAGCCACCTGCCAAATTGCTTTCAGTCAGCCTCACCAACCGCCCAGCAAGTACCCCCGGAGGTCAAACAATCTCTGACCAGACTGTTCGGAAATCGCCTGCATGCTGCAGGGTTATGAGCGTGCAGACCTTTCACAGGACCTGTCCTCACACACAGCGTCATTGTGGGAAGAGGCTGCAGTGGGCAACTCAACATCGTCCCTGGATCCTCAAGAACAACTGTAACAGGATCCGGGTTTTTCAAACGATGACTTTATGTGATAATCGTCCCACAAACTTGTCATAGCACTGTACATGTAAGAGTGAGTGATTAGGAAGGAAGAGCGTAAGGGGAGGGACGGAGGAGAGCTCCCCATTCTCGTGTCTACAGAGCCCAAAACCAACGACTCGCATATAAACAACAGCAAAAGACCTTCAAGATGTGCGAATCGAAAGGAAAAAAATATGGTAGGTCGCTCCGGAGAGCAGGCTTTCAGCCAAGGTTGAATGGAACCTGGTCAGCCTACTTCATCCCACTTCACTCCCTACCCTTACCACCCCCCACCCACTCTCACATAGAGAGAAAAAATAATACGTCTTCTTCTTCTTCTTTCTTCTTTCTTCTTTAGGTTTCCTTTTTCCTTTTCTTTCCTTTCTTTCCTTCTTCTTTTCTTCCTTCCTTCCTTTCTTTTCTTCTCTTCCTTCCTTCTCTTCTCTCCCTCCTCTCTCTCTTTCTCTCTCTCTCTCTCCTCTCTCTCTTTTCTCTCTCCTTCCCTGCTCTTCTCCCTCTTCTCCCCTCTCTCTCTCTCTCCTTCTCTTCTTTTTTAAGGCTTTTTTCCCTTCCTATCTTCTTCCTTTTTTAACTTCTGTGGACTAGCCAGTATGTAAACCTACAATCCGAAAGA
>JADBJO010000073.1:180000-182500 GCA_016801955.1 Conus betulinus
CAATAAACCGTGTTTATCATTATCTTTAACATTACTGCATAGCATATTAACACGTTTGTATGCTTAAGTTTTGGGCGTCCTTTCCACTGTGAACTTTATCAGGGAAGGCAGACCAGTGGGGGTAGCGGGAACGGGTAAGAGAGCGTTACAGGAAGGATGCAGGGGGAGGGGACGTGGAAACACGTATAAGGGGGAAGGAGTGGGACATGTGTGTGGAGTGGGGGGATGGGGGGATGGGGGGGGGGGGGGGGGGGGGGGGGGAGAGAGAGGCCGAGTGGTTGAGTGGAGGACGAGTAACGGGGGGTGGGTGAAGGTGGGTGGTGAGGGAGACACACATGGCAATGAAATCGATAGCCCACAGATTAATTCTGTCACGTCAGGATGGATGATACTCCCCACATGGTAATGACACCTCTTCCACTCTACTCTCCCCCTATCCCACCCCCAACATCTCCGAAAGACCCTGTCTCACCCTACATCCTCCTGAGTAATAGCTTGATAGACAGACAGACAGATAGATAGATAGAGATAGATAGATAGATGGATGGATAGATAGATGGATGGATAGGATGATAGATGGATGGATGGTTAGTTAGACAGAAAAACAGGTAGGTAGGAAAGTAGGTAGGGTCAAAGCGAAGTTACAGATAGACAGATAGGTAGGATATGCAGATAGACACACACACACACACACACACACACACACACACACACACACACACACACACACACACACATACACACACTCATATATATATATATACAGAGAGACAGACAGACAGACAGGTACATGGTCAAAGATGACCTGAAATTTATGTTGTGTCTCTTCAATTCACATTATCCAATATTTGTCACACCATCATATTTTTTTCCTGTTTGCTAACTCAGTAGCACTCAGATATCAATTAGCACAATCAAAGATGGACCCAGGTATGCCAATACACACACACACAACACACACACACACACACACACACACACTTCACACACACCACACATACACAACGGTGCCCTCTATATATATATATACAGAGCAGACAGACAGACAGACAGGTACACCTGAATTTATTTTGTGTCTCTCAATCACATTCCACATATTTGTCACACCCCCCCCCCCCCAATCCCCCCCCCCCCCCCCCCCAATGCAAAGACCCCCCCCCCCCCACCCCCCCCCCCCCCCCCCCCCCCCCGTAATCATATCGTTAAAATTTTCGTTTCGGGATATAAAACATAGAAATGAAAATAGAGATCTGTAATTTCTTACAATTATGTCACAAGCAGAATACTGCACGAAACCGTTACAAGGACAGAAAAAAAAGGACTTAAAACTGTTTTCATTAACTGCAAAGATGAAGAAGGGAAGAACGGGCTTAATTTTGCTACTATAGCCCAGCCGACAGCACAAGGCCTTTTTGGGATGACAAGACGAAGATGAAAAATATCACAACCTGAGAGATACGACACACGACAAAGACAACATCCACACAGGCACATCACTCAATGCCAGGGTAGATGAATTCATGACATCCATACAGGGCAGACAAGGCTAGGGCTTGCTGACATGGCCAGCCATTTGGTTCACCCTTTCATTCCCATTAAACAGCTTCATGAACCACTTCATTCATGAAACGCATTTAAGTGTTACATCAAAAACAAAACATTGAAAGGCCATAGGCCCTGTGGGCAAATACACGGTGCAAAGTGGACAGCTTGTGTCTACCTTGTCTCAATTCCTACTTGCCAGATTAAAAACAACGAGAACAACAATACAATAATGATAATAATGAAAATGAAAAATACATATAAAGTTAGAAGAATGATAATAAAATTGGCACGTTTTCAATTGTGACCAAATTTGTTTCACCAGGGAAGGAAACTATGTAAGATTTTCCAGAACACAGACAGAACGGTGGGCGACAGAGGCAGTCAAATTAAAGCAAAATGGAGAGGAAAAAAAGTCACAGAGGGTAACAAACAGACTTTGGGTAGTTACTGACACAGAACTTCCACATGATACTGTTTAATTTCCACTGAAAGAGCCTTCGGTCTTTTCTGCAAACAAACAACAGCAAAAAAAAAAAAAAAAGATGATCCTTCAGAATCCATCCAGCAAACTTTTATACACATACAAGACAACATCAAAATATTGCTCTTGAAATCACGCGACAGTCCTCTGTTCATCAGTGTGTAGACCCTTTCGATCAACACTGACCTGTCAATAAATGTCAGCCGCGCACCCCTCTAGTCGGGCGGGCGATGGATCGGCGACATGTGGATAAGATATTGAATAAAAGTTGACTAAGCATTCTGAGGGGAGGGAAGACATTTCTACAGGTAGCTTTTCTCTGTTTTGAACGCAAAATATGGGGGGGAAAAACATACAAACATGCAGAGATTATCTGTTTTGAACGCAAAATTTGGGAGAAAACATACAAACATGCAGAGATTATCTGTTTTGAACGCAAAATTTGGGGGGAAAACATACAAACATGCAGAGATT
>JADBJO010000073.1:197500-200000 GCA_016801955.1 Conus betulinus
TTTACTAAGAAGGAAACTGTAAACAGCAATTCAGTATTATCAAAGGCTGTATTGCTAGTTATCAACAAATCGATGCCAGAAACCTCAGACCACAGACATTGTTGTCTTTTTTATTGTGATTAGTAGATAAAGTTTAACGCGCACCCTGCAGGTTCCATGTGTTCGAATACTAGACAAACTGACTTGTGAACGTCGCCCTATAAAGGCTGGCGACGACGGATAGGGTTAAGTCACAGTAACGAAACCGCGCGGCGGCCTGTGCAAACGATTACGGTACTGTCAATGGGGGGTAATTTTTTATGATTCCTCTGTGTGTCTGGGTTGCTACCTGTCTACAAACGAGTGCTTTACCTGTTTGTTTGATTGTTTTGTTATTTGAGCGACTTAATGGTCGCGTGGTTATTTGGCTGAGTAAGTAGGCAGATGCTGTTCGGTTGTTGATGCGTCCATGTGGCTATTTTGTGCGCAAGCAGCCAGTTTGCTTATTTGTTTGTTTCAACGGTTAGTTTGTGAGCGTTTACTTGTTCCATATATTTACACCGTGGGTCCGTTGCAGGGCTGAAAAGCAACAGCTGCGTCTTATTGGGCCGGTAGCACGCACTGTCCTGAGGTGGGTGTACTGAGGAAGAAAAATAGATTTCGTTGGCTGGTTGATTGTGTGATGTGTGTCCTTTTTGAATTTGAAATAAATGTCTGCGAACCGCCCAGAGAAACGTGGACAAACGAGTCACAAGACAACACCGAACGCGTTTCGACCTCTTAGGTCTTCTTCAGGTGAAACAAAGACGAACAAAATAACGAAAATGCACTTAGCTTTGATTGCTTCAGATTGTTTCTGAGTTCGGCGCAAGGAAGAAAAAGCGTTTGTTTCACTTTGCGACTAGATCTTTTTGAATTTGATCAAATATATGGACACTACGCAGATGACTGGAGGTTTCCATACAATTTTCTTACTTTTTTTCATAAAATAGTTTTAACTGTTCTATACGACCAAAGTAATGCCTTACTATTGAAACTTGGGATGTTCATTAATGTCATTTATTCTTCATTACTCATGCCGTTCGCAACGGGGTGCCCCTCTCTTGTGTGTTTATATATGCTCATTGATAACTCTGTAAATTTGCAAAAAAAAATAATAAAAAAAAAATTTTTTTAATCTGTTTTCCATGTTTTTGAACATTCGTAACTCCTGCCATTCGCGACAGGGAGCCCTCTTTGTTAATGTTATGATTATGAAATAATTACGTTGTTGGTTGCAAAGTGGTGTTTTTTTACTTTTGCTACCATTCGCAACGGGGAGGCCCATTTGTGCATTTTTGCTGTAAATCATTTGCACCTTGATTTTGATAATTTCTGTGTGTTGCAGGGACTATATATTATTTTAATGTATGACTTCACAATACCATTATTGAACATTTGATAATTGTCTTGGCTTAATCTGAATAATGTGTGCCCTGTGAATGTTTGATCTCTTCCCTACTTTGAACTTTTGTTGAATGAAACTATTCCTCATGTTGAATGATTATGTTTTTCACTAATGTACTTTTAAGAATACATCATGTTTATGATCGTTATTGTTTATGTCTTAATAGATTGGTGAGGTTGGTGAGGTCCAAACTGGTCCGTTGGTCCAACCATGATTTGAAATAAAAGAGAAAACCAACGTGCTGGTGTTGATGCCGAAGATGATGTGTCCACTCGCTCACTTCCCCGTCTCCTACTCCTCTCTCTCTCTCCTTATCTACTTATCTATTCCACTTATAATGGAACTGGTAGTAGTCTGTTTTTTTGGGACTGAAAAAATGTGATCTTTTGCATATGAGGCAAGTAATTCGATGAACCACCTACCGCACTGGTGCAATGATAGCTTCACAGATTAAGGAATGGTAGGTTTCTGGTCCGAACTACTTAAGATGCATATTTGTAGGACTTTTTTTTCTACCCTTACTGATTCTCAGAATTGCTGTGTGTGCTACGGGTCCAAAATTACGGGAAGACTGGAGCCATACAATTCAGTCATCCGTGAAAGGACTCGTCTCTGACGGGGTCGTTCAAGTTTTCCATCAACAGTGCAAGTGTTTTTAACTCTTTTGGGTCTGGTCAATGTTCTGATAAATCATGAAGAGTTTTTTATATATTATGAAGAGTAGCATACACCTCTGTCATGTAGTCACAAATCAGAACCATGCGGAAACCCTCGCTATCCTTTATACAAAGGAATCTCAAATCCCTTCCCTGTTCTGATGACCTCAGTTTAGACACCATCTCCACATCCACGCTAATGACTCTTCATGTCAACTTTGTCAGTGTCAGCAGCTTCATTGTATGCCACGCTTTCACCATAAAATGTGCAAACCCAAGGCCACTATCATGTGGAAGACAAACGCCATCTGTTGCTACAATATGAGAACTAAGAGGGTTTATGTCAACAACAAGGTGGCCAAGTATCCACAGCTAGCACTCCTGATCGGAGTCCAACTTCAGTCAGACTCACCACACC
>JADBJO010000073.1:207500-217500 GCA_016801955.1 Conus betulinus
TCAACAGTACTACATAACGCAGGACGGAAATCGTCTTATTACACACACACACACACACACACACACACACACACACACACACACACACACGCACGCACGCACGCACGCACGCACGCACCACACGCACGCACGCACGCACGCACGCACGCACGCACGCACGCACGCACGCACGCACACACACACACACACACACACACACACACACACACACACACACTGAACGCTATCGGTATTCTATTCGTCAGTGAGCCAATCTCCCCAAGAAAGCCGCAAGCTGACGCGGAGTGGTGAAACAGACATCCCTCCTACCGCTCCAAAGGGCACCTGGTTGTTCGCCGATCTATGAAAACACACAGTGACGTACCACCCGTGACTGACTCTTAACTTGCCACGCCCAGTCTCCGCTACCCCCCCCCCCCCCCCCCCCCCCTCCCCCTGTCACTCCCACCAATACGTGCTACCTGATTTCCCATCATCCCATCCTGCATACCCCTCCCGCCTCTTTCTCCACCTTCCTCTGCCTTCCAACGACGCCTTCGCCCTCCCAGTTCGGGGTGTGGTGTGTGTGTGTGTGTGTGTGTGTGTGTGTGTGTGTGTGTGTGTGTGTGTGTGTGTGAGAGAGAGAGAGAGAGAGAGAGAGAGAGAGAGAGAGAGAGAGAGAGAGAGAGACGTATCATGATTATACGCAGCAGTACAATCGGACACGCGGAGGCTCACACACATGGTTACGCACGACTTCGCTGGAGTCTGAAACCCCCCCCCCCCCCCCCCCCCCCCCCCCCCCCCAGCTTCTTCTCTCATATAACCCGTCCTGCCTGACATCTGCCATCTTAATCCTAAAAAAGAAGAAACGACGTTGCTGACGAAGATACCAATGATAAAATGACGAAAATGCTAATGACAGTAACGACAATAATAATAATGACACCGACTTTACGTTCTTTTCTTATGACGTCTATGGGGCCCAGACGATGGCTGAAGGTGGGGATGGAGGATGGGGACCTGTTTTTTAGGGATGAACAGCAGCAATGACAACGATATGATCACAACGATGACGATGGTGACAAGAACGACTGTGAAAATATTGATGATGAGATTGTCACACTGATCAACATGACAATGATGATGACACGGGATGCAGACGACATGGAGAAAGGATTGCCGAAACAAGGAAGCAGCAAGCGGGATAATCCGTTCAACCGGAGAGAGAGAGAGAGAGAGAGAGAGAGAGAGAGAGAGAGAGAGAGAGGGGGGGGGGGGGATTCGATCTCGCCTTCTTCCAAATTTTAGATGAAAACACAGATTTTGAACTGTACTGGCGAACAGCGTTAAAAAAAAAAAATTAAAATTTTAAAAAGACACCGCTTTGCTGTCCAACAGTTCATCATTATAAACGCATGCCTGGATATCTTGTTGGGTACGAGACGGCCAGAATCATTGGCGCGGGAATAATGCCACTGCGGAGGGGGGAGGGGGGAACCGGAACAGTAGACGATAGGGGAGGGAAGGGAAGAGTAAGCTGGTGGGGTGGAGTTCGGGAGTGCAGATGATGACAGCAAAAAAAAAAAAGGAAAAAATTGTATGATAATAAAAACTATAAAAGTGCTTAGAAAGAATTTTGTTTTAATGCTAAAGGCAACGGACAATAGCGTTTAATCTATTCGTTGCTGGAAAACTGGTGTTTTCAAAGTGTAACGACAACCATCTTCTTACGGCACTGACACGCACGTTTTACTTTTTTTTTTTTTCTCACATAGGGAATGTTTGTCAATTGCAGGGCCGCTGTTGTCGTCGTTTTTTCCCCCTATCTGAACAGGCACTTTAAAAGAAAGTATTCGAAACTCCTGCGAAGACAAGTCCTACTTTGTCAGTCAGTTCATTAATGTGATCACTTAGCCTGCATGCAAATCTTCTAAAACGTGTGTAGAAGATGGAACTCAAACCCAGCCTTTGAAGCCACCGGAGTACATTACGGTCTTCTCAAGCATTAGCTTTAACTATATTGCTTCGTCCATACGAACTCTGCTTTAACATCTCAACAAGTTATATAAAGCCGGAATAGCTCAGCTGGGTAGAGCGCCGGACTCGTAATCTTGGTCATCCTGGGGTTGCGGGTTCGAACCTCCGCCGGGGCGTTTCGGTACAGGGGGATTTTTCCCCTCGGAGTTAACATTGGTTCTGACTCCATTTCCCATACAGTCCTTCGAATGAGACTATAAACCGAGGTTCCGTGTGTGAACGCATGCATAACATCTTGCACACACGTAAAAAGCCCATCACCAACATTCGGAAGAGTAGGCCAGTTTGGCCGTTGGTATGGATGACACGTTACACATAGCATGCACCCTGCGTGAGAAATGGAAAGAATGAAGGAAGTAAGGAAAATGAGTGATCGATATTGAACGATACTGACTGGATGACACGGGAAACGACTGAATGAAGCGCCAGCTGGCAGCTCTTCAGTCGGCACTACCCAGGTAGGCAGCCCGTTGTGTAAACGAGTGTTGATTGTAAAGCGCTTAGAGCTTGGTCTCCAGCCGAGAACAGGCGCTATATAAGTATTCATTATTATTATCATTATCATTATTATTATTATTATTATTATTATTAATAATGAACCTAGATAATTGTTCTCTGACTGCTCACACCTATGTCATTCAATGAAAGTTCAAATCTTAACAGTCGTTTGGTCAGTGGTCTTCTTTGAGAGTACAGTGACGTGAGATCTTGCTCTCATGCATAACACCTATCATCAAGTTTTTATTTCATTCTACTCTGTACAATTACGTTCATTTTAACGTACATACTTCTATCTACCCCGTATACAACCTTTCTTCGCATATCTCTGGCTTATTCTGAAATTGATATATTCTCGAGAGGCATACCTGGGTTCCAAACTGAAACATATGCAGAGTGTGTACTCAAAAAGTTATGCCCCAAAGAAAACAGTTTGGATAGTACCGCTGTTTGGAATTTTTAGATAGGAATGATTTCAGTATGGTTGATTTTTCTTGTCAGCTTAGTAAAGGTTTCGTTAAGTACGATGATAATGCTCTCTCTCTCTCTCTCTCTCTCTCTCTCTCTCTCTCTCTCTACACACATTATTAAACGATTTCTGTTATTCAAAAGCCATATCCTCAGACTTAGACATCCCCTTAATGTCAGTCCATGATGTATGTAATGCCCTGATCAGTCTAGAAGAAACATGTGCTCGTGGCTTAGACGGTATTGATGGCAAAATCCTAAAACTTGCAACTCCAATTATTTCTGATACACTGAACTACATCTTCAATTCATGTATATCTAAAACAATTTCCTAAATCTTTCAAAATTGCTAGGGTAAAGACCCATCTATAAAGCAGGTGATCACTCGGATCCTTGTAATTACAGACCAATTTCTATCCTGTCTGTGGTATCAAATCTATAGGGGATCATCTAAGAAGATGCATTCTTAACCATTTTTTGACAAATATAACTTATTTCACCCTGATCAGTCTGGTTTCAGGAAACATCACTCCTGCCACACTGCACTGACCCAACTTAGTAGACAAATGGCTCACAAATATCAATGAAAACAAGGTGACCGGTGTCGTTTTTATTGACTTTGCAAAAGCTTATGATGTAATTTGACCCACACACTGATTCTAAAAAAAGTTAAAATTGTACCGTTTATCCAATAATGCTCCTAGAACCAATCTCTTCGTTTTTAAGCGACAGAAAACAAATTGTCTCAATTCATGAAGCCAACGCCAATCTTCTATTTCGCCTCTCAAACATGGCGTTCCTCAAGGTTCCGTGCTGTGATATCCTGTTTTTCGCGCCGATGACACTACTGTTCATGCGTGTGATCGCAAAGCAGAAAAAAGTATCTATGTTATTACAGCAGAAAAAAGTATTAACCGGCTACCCGAGTGGTCTGAATTAAACCATATGTGTCTAAACCCTGTCAAAAAACCAAACATATGATAAAAACTTCAAATCTTTCTTAAACTTTCTCTCTCTCTCTCTCTCTCTCTCTGTCTGTCTCTCTCTCTCTCTGTCTCTCTGTCTCTCTCTCTCTCTCTCTCTCTCTGTCTGTCTCTCTGTGTCTCTGTCTCTGTGTGTGTGTGTGTGTGTGTGTGTGTGTGTGTGTGTGTCTGTTGTGTGTGTGTGTGTGTGTACTGTACTCTTATACCAGCGCGCCCCCTTCTATCAATGGTATAACTGTCGAAGAAACAGTCTGTCATAAAGTCTTAGGAGTAGTTATAGACAACAATCTGTCAAGGTCAGAAACATGTACGGTCTTTATGCAAAAACTTTTTAAAAACGATATACCAGCTGTCCAAGATAAGCATTTCCTAGACTGCCATTTACGTAAAAAATTTTTTTCACGCTTTTATTGAATCCCATATAAATCATGTATCTACAATTGGGATTCAGCAAGTAATCATGTACTCAAACCTTTGTTTTTAGTCTTTATAGACGTTCCCTGAAATAAGTTTTGTTAAAATCGGTAATGTTATCATACTCTGACTATACAGATCTGGATATTTTACCATTGAATTTGAAGCTTTAATTCAATAAAACTTTTTTCATGTTTAAGATTCTTTCGGGTCGTGCTCCCCCTTCATTACAGAGAAATTCAGATTTAATGAAAATCGCCATATTCATAAAATTGTAATACCCCGTCCAAGAATAGATATGTTTAAAACCAGTCTTCACTACTCTGGCGGCTTCTTGTGGAACCGCATTTCACCCTCTCTTTGATGTTCATGCCAGCCTATAAAGCTTTAAAAGGGCACTTCATACCCAACTATTGACTGAATTTTCCAATCCATGCTCTTAAACTTCTCTCTCTCTGCTCTCTCTCTCTCTCTCTCTCTCTCTCTCTCTCTCTCCCTCTCTGTCTGTCTGTCTGTCTGTCTGTCTGTCTGTCTCTCTCTCTCTCTCTCTCTCTCTCTCTCTCTCTCTCTCTCTCTCTCTCTCTCTCTCTCTGTACTGGTCTCTCCCATCTATTGTTCCAAAGGTGCTGGTTGTCAAGTGTAAATTTTTGTCTTTGCTTACACGATGGGGTGCCTGTTCAATGATTTTTTTTTCCCAGAAATGTGTGTTATATTTTTTTTTTGTTGTCATAATGTTTGTTGTATATATTTATCTATCTTCCAATAACCATTTTTTCATGAACTATATATAATGACCCCTCCCCTCCCACCCCCACCTGTCTCTCTCAGTCTCTCTCTCTCTGTCTCTCTCTCTCTCTCTCTCTCTCTCTCTCTCTCTCTCTCTCTCTCCCTTTTCCAGGCATTGATTGTCTTCTGTTCTTTTGCGTTAACCATTTCCTCTTTCTTTTTATAGCGTTTATGTATGTTACTTCAATTCTAGATTAGTTTAGTTTTGCTGTTGTGGTTTTGTATTTTCTATATATTTCCCTTTATTGAGGGCCAGATGTAAAAAAAAAGCCATTTTGTGCTTATTCCGCTTTTTCCGTCATTAAAAAAAGATTTGTTCGTTCGTTCGTTCGTTTGTTCTCTCTCTCTCTCTCTCTCTCTCTCTCTCTCTCTCTCTCTCTCTCTCTCTCTCTCTCTCTCTCTCTCTCTCTGATCCCCATTCTTTCTTTCAAACTGTTCTTCCCCCCGCGAAAACATAGAAATTCTAATCATTACTCTCAATCGTCACGAACAAATAAATATCAAAATAAAACATGAAAAAATAATCATGCACACAAGATAAAAACTGTCATTGATAATGACAACAATTTCCGCTTGCCTTTTATAGTAGATGATCATTTATCACTGTCACTGTTGTCACTCCTCGCTGTTAGAACGTCTGACGTCTACAACGTTTAATCTAAAGCCCACAGGTCTTCACAGGAATATGAAAAACAATTCGTATGTCACAGTTGCGCGCGCGCGCATGTGTGTGTGTGTGTGTGTGTGTGTGTGTGTGTGTGTGTGTGTGTATGTGTGTGTGAGCGTGCGTGCGTGCATGCGTGCCTGTATGTTTGCGAGTGTGTGTGTGTGTGTGTGTGTGTGTGTGTGTGTGTGTGTGTGTGTGTGTGTGTGTGTGTGTGTGTGTGTGTGTGAGTGCGTGTGTGCGTGTGTGCGTGTGCCTGTGTGTGTTGCCAGTGTGTGTGTGTGTGTGTGTGTGTGTGTGTGTGTGTGTGTGTGTGTGTGTGTGTGTGTGTGTGTGTGTGTGTGTGTGTGTGTGTGTGTGTGTACTGTGCTCTCCCCCCCTCTCCCCTTTTCCCACAGTTCCCCTCTTCCCTAAAACAAAAATTAAGAAAATGAATAAGTAACACACTGAATAAGTAAATATAAAAAGAAAAGGATAAATCACGTTCACGTCTGCACGTGCTGGTGTCTTTAGTCTTTAGTGATGAGAACTAGAGATGAACAAACAAATGTGTTGTGATGTGCTCTGCTGTGTGTGTGTGTGTGTGTGTGTGTGTGTGTGTGTGTGTGTGTGTGTGTGTGTGTGTTTCGTGCCTGCGCGCGCGCGCGCGTGTGTGCGTGTGTGCGTGCGTGCGTGTGTGCGAGCACGCGCGCGTCCGTGCGATTCTGTGAGCGCGCGGACGCTACAGAACAAACAAAACAAGAAACAAACGAAACAAAAACCTACACCACACGCTCGCGCGCACACACACGCGTATGTAATGTCCCCCTAAAGTTAAGGTTGTCCCCAACACAGGGTTACACTTTGTCAGATCAAACTGCGTTGAACAGAACCACTGCTCGTTGGCCGCGGTTGTTCACAGGTCGTTTATCTCCCCTGGCACTTATCGATTGTGGTGGTGTGCATCGAGACAAAAACATCATCACCACCACCAACAACAACAACAAAACCGACAATACTGAGTTCGTGACAGGTAAACTATTCCGGTGCTATTGGAAATGTGCTTTAAGTTTACAACGATGTTCACAGCCCCACCCCTACCCCTACCCGCACCTCTCTCTCTCTCTCCTCTCTCTCTCTCTCTCTCTCTCTCTCTCTCTTCTCTCTCTTTCTCTCTCTCTCTCTCTCTCTCTCCTCTTTTGTGTGTGTGTGTGTGTGTGTGTGTGTGTGTGTGTGTGTGTGCCCCGCCCGCGCGCACGGGCGTACGCGTGTGCGCACGCGCAGATATGCTTGTGAGCGCACGCGGCACAAACATGAACACAAAATAGAGCGTGGACACACACGTAGTCTAGCTGACACGCTGGGCCTATCAGGTTTGATTCAGACGCTGCGATAGAGTTTACGATAGTTTTCTGTTCTGGACAAGTTCACTATTCCAACACAGTACTCCGTCATCTTTGTGAAGGCGTTCGTCATTCTCCAGTCTACATACCGTGTGACTTTTAAGAACAATATCGCTGATTAATAACGTAACAGAGAGAGGGAGTCAGAAGGAGAGAGATTTACTGAGAGTGAACAGGTTTTCAAATCTTCTCTTCAAAATTCAATAACAACCACAAAAATCATAACCTGCGATTGAATATGAACATAAATGTAAATGCATGCTTCATGAGGCAAAACGTAATGAACAAACATGCCAACCAATCAAACAGAAAGAAGAACACACATCAACAGTCTTCGAAAAGACAGACTCCGTGAAAATGAATCAGATGATATGATGATTTTTTTAAAAAGTTTCAAAAAAGGAGTTTCAAATACACACATCGTCATACGAACTCATACCCATATTGGTAATTATATAAATTACACGCAACTGTGCTTAATATGCATACACTTCATTAATTATACAAAGAGAGACAAAGACAGACAGACAGACAGAGAAAGACAGACTGACAGAGAAAGAGACAGGCAGAGACAGTGACAGAAACTGGCAGACAGACAGGAAAAGCAAGATTATGAAGCAAAACAAAACGAAGTTAGATATTAGTGTCAGTGACGTGCGGATTTCCTAACACGTACCGCATACAAGGAAGTCAACAAAAGAAGAAACGAACCAACACATCAACAACGACTACAGACAGGCAAACAACCAGTCGTGCAGCTGACCTGAGAAGTGATACTTCACACCCAGTCAAAACCAGACAAACAATGAAACGAACAACAACAAACTCACGAGAGGCGCCTCGCTACCACCATCGTGTCCCAGCCCCGCATCTCCACCACGGCTGTCCTGGCTCACGCCCCTTAGAGACACAGCATCCAAGGCTGCCATGGTCGACTACGTCCACCACCTACGCCACCACGATCACACTCCAACACTGGCTTCCCGCAAAATCCCACAGGACCACACACACACGAACCCCGCCGCCACCTCACCACAGGAGACACTGCAGTCACCACCAGAATGCTGAAAGGATGTCGGCGATCAATCGACCGCTGTGGCTGTGCGGGTTGACAGAAGGCTGGGTCTCCGCAAAAGAAGATGAGGAGGTTCGAGGCAGTCACCCTTCAGGAAGATGACGTTCAAGCTGAAGTTATCTGTGAGAGTGAGAATGTGCAGCGAAGCTGTCTGATGTGATGTTGCGGTGAGGTCATACTGAAGATGAAGGTTGTAACACGAGGTCATACTAAAGGTGAAGGTTGTAGCAGGAGGTCATACTGAAAAAGATGATCATGGAATCGGAGCACAGTAGATGAAGCCATCTCGACATAAATGGTGACGTAATAACTTGTCCCTGGTGAAAATGGTGACTGAATGTGATTGGTTCAGCGATGTTTCCCTGGTGAAAATGGTGATTGAATGTAATCGGTTCAGCGACGATCACTCTGAAAACAATGATTATGGAAGAAAGTCAGCCCTTATATGGGACGGTGTCACATGATTCTACATGACGCTTAACAGAACACTGTAGATAACGTCCCATCAAAGAGGACAGTGTGCAGTGGGGTCAGCTTAATGACGACGTGAAACGAGTTCACCATGAACAGGAACGACGAGAAACGTATCACACTAAAAAGTTCACATGGAATATAGTCACCTCGAAGAGAGCAACGTGAACGGATTTATATGAGATCGACCAGGATACAGTATACATCGGTGTAACATCAGAGGGGAATGACAACAAACGAGGTCAGTTCCTGAAGAAAAAGGATAACGATTAAGGAAATGATGTCATTCTTCAAAGATGAGAAGCAGACGAAGTGGACAGGTGTCAGTTCCTCAGACGACAGATAGAATCGTGGCCTCCTTAGATACAATGCAGAACGAAGTCTTCCGAATGAGGGCAATGTGAATGTCATCTGTAAAAGATGATTCAGCATCTCCCTCAGAAGCTGATGGTAGAATCAGATAACGCTGCGAGTCACACCGGGGGAGTGGCATCGCTGCAAGGTGACCGCAAGGTGCGAGCTCATCCTGACGAGGGAGATGTGGGACGACGTCCACTGATGAGGATCTTCTGGAACCAAGTCAGCCCAGACAGGGCGGGTCAGGGTCACGACGGGTTACACGGGAGAGTCTTGGAGGTTCGTGGGAACAGTCGGGCGGGTTCTTCTTCAGCATCCTCTGCAAATAAAGCAATGCCAGTCATCCAGCAGTTTTAAGTTCATCTGACATCAGACAGACTTCTTCCGTCAATGAAATGAAATGAAATGTTCTGCTAGATACTGATAAACGAAATTTAAAAGAGTGTATTTGGATTTTAAAAAAAATGGTTTCAATGTTGTGGAAATCGTGCTGCTCTCTTTGTTTGTTTTTATCTGAATGTAAACAAGTATACCAGTTTTTTTTTTTTTTTTTGTCGTTCTGCGTCCTTGCGCATAAGATTATGTCCTGAAGAAGAAATTTCCAAATCTGTTATTAATTCAGTCAGACGGGATTCGACAAAACCAAAACATTGAAACGTTTATCAGAATTTCTTAAAATATGTGAAACGTCAATTATACTATAATAATAATATTAATAGCAATAATGATGATAATAATGATGACGATGATGATGATAATGATAATACTAATAACAATCATCATCATCATCATTGTTATGATCATAATTCTTCTTATCATCATAATGTTAAGATATGTAAATGATATATACTAATAACAATCATCATCATCATCATCATTGTTA
>JADBJO010000073.1:222500-237500 GCA_016801955.1 Conus betulinus
TATCGTCACGGGTTATGCGATGGACGCCCTCTAATACATTGTTATCAAACTTAGAGATGCAGAGGGGTATAGACACATTCCACATATACAAATACTACAGTCGCATGGACACACACACACACACACACACACACACACACACACACACACACACACACTGTCATTTACATGGGGCGCTTACAAAAGGTAGCAGGACATGAGTAATTTTGAAGTGGAAATTTCATTTCATAAATAACTCCAAGGCCTTACCCGTCACTTCACTGCACATTCGTCTGTAACATGCAAACGGAAACAGCATCAGGTAATTCAATGAGTGCACCTATACACTGCAGTTATTTCTTATATATCATCCGGCAAAACAACGTTCCAAGTTCAACCTGGTTATGTAAGAACCTATAAAACCGCACATGAAAGGGACAGAAAAGAAGAAGAAAAAAATGTTCGCAAACTTGCCAGTTGTTTCCCTTGACTGAACTGTTCTGTCAACAGTCTCTATCGACACGGTCACCTTAGGTTGAAGACACCATTCTGTCCCGACAGCTCCTCCCGGTTTGGCTGTACCTTAGGGTGGGGGAGAGTTGCAGTGGAGGTATCTCCCACTTAGCCCCGCTGGACTCAGGTTCGTTGTACCGCCTGTCTGGCTCTCTGGCTGTTACAACCCGCCCTTTCCGGCTCAAAGGGGTCCTGTCTGGCCTCTGACGCCGCAAATATCCCTGGTGGTTGAAAGGTGTCCTGTCTGACCTCCCCAACGGGTCGTCTGACGCCGCAAAACCCGGGCATCTGAAAGGTGTCCTGTTTGACATCAACGGATCGTCTGACGCCGCAAATACCCCCGGGGTCTGAAAGGTGTCCTGTCTGACCTCCTCAACGGATCGTCTGACGCCGCAAATACCCCCGGTGTCTGAAAGGTGTCCTGTCTGACCTCAACGGATCGTCTAACGACGCAAATATCCCCGGTGTCTGAAAGGTGTCCTGTCTGACCTCAACGGATCGTCTGACGCCGCAAATACCACCGGTGTCTGAAAGGTGTCCTGTCTGACCTCAACGGATCGTCTGAAGCCGCAAATACCCCCGGGATCTGAAGGTGTCCTGTCTGACCTCAACGGATCGTCTGACCAAATATCCCCGGGATCTGAAAGGTGTCCTGTCTGACCTCAACGGACGCCGCAAATATCCCCGGGATCTGAAAGGTGTCCTGTCTGACCTCAACGGATCGTCTGACGCCGCAAATATCACCGGTGTCTGAAAGGTGTCCTGTCTGACCTCCGCAACGGATCGTCTGACGCCGCAAATACCCCCGGTGTCTGAAAGGTGTCCTGTCTCGCCCTGACAGTCCGAAGACGTCCTGCTCTCGTCTTCTCTCGCCGTCCACACTGGAAGACAGTTTTCTCTGGCCGGATGCCATGGATTCCTGGGTGTCGACTCCACAGGCTGCGAGTGCCTACTCTGCAGGCAGAGTCGTCTGATCCAGATCTCAGAACTCGTCTCCCTGCCACGACCTCAGCAGATTAAAACTATTTGACGCTCCCCAAGGGAATGTTACTGCGATTGGTTTGTGAGCGATTTTTAAACCCCTTTGCTGACCAGGCTCCTCACAAGTTAATTTTGTGCCGCCAACGAATTTAGTAGTCTCACACACACACACACACACACACGCGCGCGCGCGCGCGCGCGCGCGCACACACACACACACACACACACACACACAAACACACGCACAAACACACACACACACACACACACACACACACGCGCGCGCGCGCACACACACGCGCACACACACACACACACACACACACACACACACACACACACACACACACACACACACACACACACATCATAACCATCATACCTATCAAAAAGACTGGAACATTCACGTTAAAGGCATAGCACCTCCTTTGACTTAAAATAGTGGTTGTGAAGACATCACCATCTCCCCCCCCCCCCCCCCCCCCCCTCCCTCCCCAGAGTTATTCTTGCTCGATAAATGAGTTTACTGGTCACAAGGCTTATACGTCACTAAGTGTGGATATCACGACCTCAAGGCGCAACACCTCAATTAATAACAGTCGTAAATCCTTGGGTAAGTCGGCTGACGGCTGGGGACGGGGAACCGGAATAAGCGGTGTGGAGATAATGCCAATAAAATGAAATAACACATAAATCAACAAGAAAAAAAAATGAATACAAAAATTCCGGGCTGGTGCACACTATGTGGTATTAAAATTCGAACATCTGAAGAAACCATGAGAAACAATTCCGAACGTCAGCTGAATTATCCGATACTTGCCGAAAGGTGGTATGGCCCTCGCCCTACTTCTCATGTTTTGTTTCCTCCATTTAGTTTTATAAGTACGTTTTATTTGTTAACTGTCTCTTATGAACACGTGGCATCATGACTCAGCAGGTTTGGCGTGCCAGTCATGACTCAGCCACGCCTCCTTGAGTGAAACCGAACCTTACAATGATATTCTGAATGGTATCGATGTGTGTGTGTGTGTGTGTGTGTGTGTGTGTGTGTGTGTGTGTGTGTGTGTGTGTGTGTGTGTGTGTGTGTGTTTTCCTGTCTGTGTGTGTCTGTGTGTGTTGCGCGCGCGCGTGTTGTTGTTTTCCTTCAATCTTGTTCGTGGTTCAAGGTCAAGTCGTGGTGTTGCCAGCTGTCTGCAATGATCCTCGTGTTTTACTGTATTTTCATATACGTTTTTGCTTTTTGATGGGCAATATTCAGCGTAGTAAGCTAGATGTTGCTTGCAATATTGACAGATGAAATGGTCTGTGGATGCGTGTCGACAGCGCAACGTATCACCAGCGCTCTGTCCTATTAGCGTTATTTGCTAACCTGCTATATACCATTATCGTCGCGTTCACTCAGAGCTGTGTGCCAATGGCGCTACGTACCATGACAAACTACGTTAAACAGCTCTACTTCTGTTGATAGCATTATTGTTGCGCTGAACACAGAAGTTTCCTTTTTTAATGCATTTTCGTTATTTGTTTCATGTTTGTTGCACCTAAGAATCTAAGAGGTTAACGCGTTGTGTTTTAAATTGTGACGATCGTCAATGTTTCTCTGGGCGTTTTTTGACATTCCTTTAACCTTTTTATTAAACAGCTCTACGTGTTGATAGCATTATTGTTGTTGTTCTTGTTTCTTCTCATCAATCGCATATGGTCATAGCACTATATCAGCAGATCGCTACTTAAATAATGACGATCGTCAAGAACCTGAATGTATTTTTGCATTGAACTTTTTATTAAGTTATATTTTCTGCGGTTGCTTCTTTTCTTCATCAAGATATGGTTAATATCAGCAGATCGACAACTTTTGCGCTTGTCAAAGACATGTTCATGAAATGTTTATCTAATCTCTCTCTCTCTCTCTGTGACGGGTCTCCGACGCTCCCCCTCGTTATTAAGATATGATTGTCATATGCAGGGATGCAGGGGGTTACAGACAGAAGTATTTACGCTTTCACAACCAAAATGCGCTCTCGCACAGGCACACGCACTCTGTCACTCACATCGGGCCCGCACAAAGGTGACGGGAAACCAATAACATTTCACAGAAAATAATCAACTTTTATTTAACTTGACTCCGAGCCCCCACCCGTCACTACACAACACAATTATCTGTATCATACAACAATGTAAACACCATACAGACAATCTCATCAATCGCATCCCCTGTCCTTCAGTGATTCTTACTTAACCAGGAAAGACAATATTCCACTATTCTGTTTGCACCTTATAAACTTAAGAACAAATGAAATGTCCATAACTTGCCAGCATTCCTTGGTTGACCGTCAGTTTCTCTCATACCACTGTGCGACCACGAGCTGAAGCTGCCACACTGTTGTGTCCTCCCGATTGGCCAAATCCCAGTTGGGGGACACTGGCAACGTAGCTTGAGTCGCAGTCGCGACCCCCTCAGACCGAGTCTCCTGGACTCCACCGCACTTCACCCTCTCCACACGAAAAGGGCTCCCGTCGGCCTCTCCCACAGGTCTTCTCTGGCTGCAAACACCCCACCGTTGTCTGTCTGGCAGCTCCCTGTCTAGGCTCCAACAGGCTAACACATCTTGCTGTCGACCGTCCCCACACGGGAGACAATTCTTCTCATCGTCGGCTCCGAGGCTACAGCAACCTCCACTGTCTTACGTCCCCACCTAGGAGACAACGAGGCGACAGCAAACCTCTGCTTCTCGCTGTATTTTCTTGAGCCCTGAGCAAGACGGGCGAGTTCACTTTCCCGAGTTCACCCCCCCCCCCCCCCCCCCCCCCTTCCTGGTTTTCCAGGCACCTTATATCCATTCTCAAACAAGAGAGAACTCGAGTTTAACTGGTTCAACCAATGGAATCACTGGCACACACACACATCACACGATTTGTACCAATAACTCCCCGAGTTATTTTTTTATTCCACCAATGGAATCACTAGTCACCTACACATACACACACACCACAGCTGTTAGCACCAACAAAGACTTGGGTACCAAGTGGTTAATGCATAACCTCCTATTCAAACTCAGGTTCGATTCCCCAAAGCTACCCATTATACTAACAGCCTGGACTTCTCTACCAGCCAGGACTGATGCTTCAAGTATTTGCTACCTCTACGAACAACAAGGTGCAAATTACTCAACAGGCCGAAACCTTCCATTCATTCCTCAGAACAAGAACGACTGAATGGTCGCGGTACTCTGCCTGCAGGCTGACGGTCGCCTACCCGTGACGGTCACTGACACGATTGTCTTCCTTTCAGCCCAGTGAATGAATAGCCAGTACCCAAGTGGACACTCTCTTTACCCAGGACTGGCAGGTCGGCATGTCCTTGTTGCTATCCCTCGGACATGCGAAACACTTCCCAGTACTCTCCCTCCTTCAGTAAACTACTCGGGATATTCCCCCCCTGGTGATGCCTGAATTCGCACACTTGAAGAACCCAAGGAACTTGCTCTCAACAACAGCAAAACTACCCTTAATTTGCCTAAATGCTCGAGAACATTCGGCCGACTCATGACACTCTCTCTCTCTCTCTCTCTCTCTCTCTCTCTCTCTCTCTCTCTCTCGCTCGCTCGCTCGCTCTCGCTCTCATGGTGCTAAAAGTATTTAATTTTGTGAAGTTATATACATAACCATGTGTGAAAACGCCCTGAACTGTATTTCTAATACGTTTCCTGCAGGAATGCGCGATTTTTGTGTCCGTATAAGCTTGACGAGTTGTTAAGTGATTTAAATCTTTTACAATATTCCTTTCTTCCTTCCCCGTCGTTTTTCTCTATCTCTGCCTCATGCCCCCCCCCCCCCCCCCTCTCTCTCTCTCTCTCTCTCTCTCTCCCCCCCCCCCCCCCCCCCCTTTCCACTCCTACTTCTCTCCATGCAACCCTTCCTCCCGTCCTCTTTTCCTTATCATATCCTGAATTACCCGTTCATGATTTCTTTCCCCCGCGTCTTGCTGTGTTCAAAATCGGAGTCTTTCACTCGTGAATGCAGTATCATACATTAGTGAACTGACACGTGGTATGGATGTCCAAACGTACTTGTTCTGATCTTAAAGCTCACTCGTGAAGTGCAGCAGAATGCAGTATCATACATTAGTAAATTGACACGTGGTATGTGATGTAGAAAACGTACTTGTTCTGATCTTAAAGCTCACTCGTGAAGTAGAATGCAGTATCATACATTAGTGAACTGACACGTGGTATGGATGTCCAAACGTACTTGTTCTGATCTTAAAGCTCACTCGTGAAGTAGAATGCAGTATCATACATTAGTAAATTGACACGTGGTAGTGATGTCCAAACGTACTTGTTCTGATCTTAAAGCTAAGTTGTTTTTAGGGCCTAAGCGATCACAGTGGGCCTTACCAGGCAACAAGCCTGACGGAACGTTGCCTCCATTTCTCATAACCACCAACCTTCTCTCTCCAAACTTTAAATCCGTGCGCAAGGTGATGATGCTATCAGGCAAGATCACATGTCACAAAACACTTCAACCGCAAAGGAAAAAAACCGTTGATTCCCTTAACCTGACAGAATTTTACCGCAGGTGGGACGGTTCAGAACAGGTGGTTCCGTGACTCGGCAGTGAAGAAGGTGTGTCTGGAGAGGTACAAGCCTCAGCAGTCAATGAGCGACACACCGTGAGACTGGTCACCTGGACTGCGCCCCGACCTTTCAGATGGCAAGAACCGGTACACACGATTGTGACGTCTGTTGACGGCTGCCTCTCACTGTCTCTTCCTTTCTCTGCTTTCTGTTCTTCTTCTTCTCTTTTTCTCTCTCCCCCCCCCCCCCCCCCCCCCCCACCATCAGTTATAGTAATATTTAATCACATTTTTTTTTTTAGCTTTCTCATTTTGTTTATCTATCGCTTGGCGTGGACTGGTGGCACAGTAGTTCTCATAACACGCACAGAAAGCGACACACTCCGGAGTCTGCGGTTCAGGTCTTACAGAATAGGGGTGGGCTTTCTCTCCCCATTTCCATCTCAAGTAGTAATGTAGGAACTTTTTTCTCCTTTCACCTTTCTCTATCTCCCCCCCCCCCCCCCATCCCATTCCCGAATTCTAAAACCAGGTAGGGGCAACGTGGGGGGACGTGTAGAGTCGATCCGAAAGTAGAAGAAAGGTCTGGAAGCTATTTCACGTGGATTCTCATTTCACCCTATTTCAGCGAAATGTTTTCCTCTCCTTTTCTTTTGTCACCCTTAATCTGTGGGAGACATTTCGTTCAGATGCAGACTGATGTGGAACAGGTGGTTGTCCGTCGTTCCTTTTCTCCTGCTGCAAAGTCGCACACATAAACCTGGACCCTGGAGAATGACAACTGAGCTTTGGAATGCAAACATGATATTCCGTGTAACAGCCTTTTTGGGAGCAGGTTAACAAACGACATCATTGCCAATGTGACTATTAATGAGAAAAAAAAAGTACAATAGCACTCTTAGGTTGCAATACAATTCGTGACAGTTGGTCAGTTATGGACGAGTAACATTTGGTAAGCGGCACGACTGAGATCAGAAGGAAAGCGTGAAGGGACAAAAAAAAAATTCTTGAAATTGACGGAACACATTTTCTAACTTAGTTCGAGCCATGATTCAGCTGGATTGATTAACTCCGTGATAGGAGCCATTTCACAATGCGACTGTTCGGACTATTTCGACAATAAGCACCAGAAACTACACCCCTGTCTGATTTGCAACCATCTCTGAATATTTCCTGAAAGCAACAACCGGGAAATGATCAACGTAGAAATCGTCGTGGTCTGAAAAAAATCATTTTTCTTCCGTGTATTCACTCACACGAGAAGAAGCAGAAACCTGATTTGCCTCACGATGATTATCTGTATTTTGATCAAAAGCTTAAATCACCCCAGTGCCAATGCCCGCATTCTGTGTTCGGGGTACACAAATTTCAGATGTAAATATGTGTTGATGCATTTTATTCCTGGTTTCTGTGTCAGAGAGGTCCTATGTTACAGAATGATCTTCGTATTGTACAGAGCACACGACAACGATACTCCATAAGACATATTAAACATCCGTTGTTTATCCAAACACTAATAATCGAATCTCTCCAAGACGGCTGAAAAACGGCTCCTCTCCCGCCTGACAAAAGCACGATTCTGTGTGCTGCTGCATTTATACCCTGGTGAAAAGAATCCTCTACAATAGCTTAGCTGTAGCGTAGCCCACCATCTGGTGATACAGCAGAGTACTGAATGCCACCAACATTTTTAGACAGATACAGCCAGAATTGGAGCGCGCGAACAAACGAGCAAGTTACAAAGAAGAGAATATGTTTCCCGACTGTGGACTGATGACTACTTAATGATGTTGACGGGATTAATCTTTCCAGACTCACAGTCTCAGGCTGACAAGCTTTTGCTGTTTCAGTCCATCCATCCGAATTTCCTCAGCTGCCGTGAGACTGTCCGTGCTTTCCATCAAACGGTGCCACACCGCTACACAAGCCATCTAAAAACGTGACCCTATATATCCCTCTCTCTCCCTTCCTCCCTCCCCCTCTCTCTCTCTCTCTCTCCCCCCCACACACACACACACACACACACACACACACACGCACACACACACACACGCACACACCTCCCGCTCGAACGCCAGACTAACTCCAGACTATCCAGAAAACCCACACAACCTGAAAAAGCTGTAGTGTTAGGTTCCGCATCACATGCCATGACTTTACACAGACTACGAGGGCCAATACATCCCAACCTCTCAAAGCGACACGGACAGAACGCCAGCTCAGATGTGGTGCTACTGTTTTGAACACGCCATCAGAAAACGGGCCACCGTTTTGAAACAAAAACAACAGAAAAGACAGAACTCGACTCTGAACCCTTGAACATCGAAAGAATGTGAAACGACTAATTAACTCAAATTAAGTTTATGGGACTTACATATCCCCTTAATCGTGGTTCAGAGACCCACGTCTGAACTACGATTAAGGGATGCAACTTCCATAAATTTTTTATCGACCTAAGCCTGAGAACGGTCACCCTATTCATAATTATTTCTATTTCATTTATTTATTTATCTATTCATTTCGAACTGTCATCCTTGTTTTCTTGCCTGTTCCCTCAATCCAGCAGCAACAACTGAAGAAGCTCCGGTCAGAAATATTAGATAGTAAACCTTTTATAGTAAAAGAACGAGTTAAAAAAAAAAAACACCGCACAAGTGATCAGCTTTACCCACTACCGGTTGCCTTCAAAGACTAGCTATTATAAAAAAAAAAAAAAAAAAAAAAAAAAAAAAAAAAAAAGAAAAAGAAAAAACAACGTTTCAGATGACTTCAGAAATTACCTAAGATATGTTTGCAAAAATGAAACAAAACAAAAAAAAAACAGCTGCACATGATTATTTTTGCCCTTATTCTGATGTACCCCGACCAAACATTGTTCAACTCTCCCTTACATGTAGACTCGAGTTCAAAATATTGTTCAAAGGAAACACAAACTTTCAAAATGATACAATCCTCTGGCGATTGGAACTGTACTCGCCATTCATTTTCGACTCAAACTTTTTGAAAATTTGTTGTTGTTTGCGATATTTAAGTCATTTTCTTCCTATGATTCTTTTCCTTAAAAACAAATACATGATTCTCTCTCTCTCTCTCTCTCTCTCTCTCTCTCTCTCTCTCTCTCTCTCTCTCTCTCTCTGTCTCTCTCTCTCACACACACACACACACACACACACACACATGCACGCGCGCGCGCGCGCGCGCGCGCACGCACAAGCCCACGCACACACCCATCGCATACTGCTTGTTTTCCGTGTTGTGTTTCTTCACGGTTTCATTCCCTTTTTGTGCTACTAGGAACAACAAAAATAATGCTAACACGAACAGGGCCCCTGAAGGTAATCATACTAGTGTCAAACAAGGAAAGAAACAGAATCATCGTTAAGATTGTACTCGTTCCCCACCCCTGATGTGGCCTGCGTGGTTGGCTTGGCCACAAACAAACATGTCCTGACGACTGTCGACCGTTACCCCCAATACAGCAACACAGAAGTTACACTATTTTTCTTCTGGGCGCATACGAAATTTAGCTTCTTTACGTTCTTTTGATTCTACATGCAATGAGTTGTCCTTGATTCTGACTTCTACTGATCAGATCCTGATCCGTTTTTAGTATACAAGTATGACAGCTCTGATCTCAAAACAATCTCAAAATCTCTTTTAACTCGCGTGTGTGTGTCTGAGCGCACGTGTGTGTATGCCATGTGCGCATATGCGTATGATGCAAACTAACACACAAAAGAGAGAGAAACAAAAGGTAAAAAATATGAATATAGACCTAGAAAATGATCAAGGAACAATTAAGAGAGAAAAAAAAAAACGGAGAAAAAAAAAAAACTAAATAAGATACTCTACATAATCTCAGTACTCATGACATCGTGTACATAATAGCTTGACAGGTTTTGAAAACTAATCCTCTCCATGCATATGCATCTCTTGGCCTTTTGTCAGCCCACCTAAAAGAGAAGAAGAAGAAGAAGAAGAAGAAGAAGAAGCAGAAGATGGAAACGAAGAGAAAGGAAACGAAGAGAAGAAACATAATAGCCTGTATCCGTAACACCCAATCACCTGTATCATAGCCAATCTTCCCAAAGGTTAGCATCTGCATCTTGTTGCAAACCAGGCTTCGGGTGACACTAGCAGCCAGAAATGGAATGGAAAACCAAAAAGCGGCGACAACCGACACTCTCCAATCGAAAACTTCAACGACGATCATAGCATCCCACTTGAACCCCACCAAACGTCATCTCTCCTCTCGTGTCACAAACAACGGCGTAGGCGTCTCAGGAAAGAGAAGAGGGTGGGGGGAAAAAATCATCATAACAGAATCTCCGCTACTGTGTTACATCGCAAAACGAAAACCAGTCAAGAAAAAGAGAAAGAAAGAGAGGGGAAAAAAAAATGGCTGGAGAGGTGTCAGTTACCTGGACGAAATCAGTCGGGATACGGAGACAGACGATCTGTTGAGAATTGCCTCGGAAGGCTCGCGCAGACGATCCGATCCGCTTGCAAGACAGGGATGAGAGGGAGAGAACGCAGGTCTAGGCAAGGCTGGCACTGAGAAAAGATCGACTGCAAAATATCTGCTGCTCCACAACTGGTGTGTGGGGGTGCAGGTGAAAGAGACACGCGCTGGAAACGAGAGGAGGGAGGAGGAGGAGGAGGAGGAGGAGCAGAGGGAGGATGGAAGGCAGCGAGCGGATTGGATGACAATCGATCCCACCACTGTAAGCGGGTGGCGAGTGCAAATGCCACGTCACACAACTTGGGCCGCCGCCGCCGCCGCCGCCGCCCGGTCTTCGGGGATGCTGTCGGAGTTCCATGAAGGCCACAAGGCACAGGTAACGTACATAGATCGCTTGGCAGTATCATCGCCGGGGGCTTTTTTCTCGGTTCTTTCTTCGCGCTGCAGCCCCGCAGCGGTTTTCCGCCCCGCTCCCATCACGCCGGCATCGCCAGTCACCTTGCCTGCAGGAAGAGAACGCGAAAGATGAAGATGGCTGGGATGCGGTGGGGGGAGATGGTAACGGGTGAGGGTGGGGGGGGGGTGGGGGGGGGGTGGGGGGGGGGGGTTCCTGGCACGCAAGGGTGGCACCGACAGCTGGCAGCAGAGCCAAAGGTCAATGTCTGTGTGACATGGAATACGTGGCACGTTCAGAGGCTCTTACCTACAGGATGTCAGGGCTCCCTCCCTTCTCCATCGACCCGGCGACCGCGTGCGATCATCAAAAGGCTGTAATAGATTTGTTGCTCGGGGCGGAGAGGCGGTTCTGGGGTTTTGTCAACGTACTCACGCGTGCAAAGCAGAAATACCTCTAGCAAACACGAAAAACAAAAACAAAAACAAAAAAAAAACGAAAGCAAAAGAAGGTCAATGTGTTTGGCAGAATGGTGTCTTTTGAAGCAGGATGAAAGGAAAATTTCGAGAGAAAAAAAATTTTTGTGACCCACATAATCATTCTGCATAATGTGTCACCTGACAGAGTGGTGTGTAAATAATTAAAGGTATAAAAAGGAAATACATAAATGAGTTCATACGCAAATACAAAACAAATAAATGCATCTGATGAATAATCGACTGGGATATATAAATGAATAGACATTTTAAAATATCGCCCACTTCGATTTCTTCGTTTTCAACTTCTCCCGACTGGCATAGTGACAAGTGCTGTCATCTGCATCAAACAAATGTCGAATAAACATTTGAACAAACAAGCAAAAAAACACGTAAATGAATCGACAGATCAAGTGACCTTAAAAAAAGAAAAAACGTCATTTAACATAAAGTCAGGTTAGAGTTGTCATCTTTCATTCCATTTGGAATAGAAATCGGCTCTGAGCCCAACGGATGTCAGGAAGCTCACTAGCGAGGCTAAAAGCACACCGAGGAAAAGATGTTTACAACAAATCAAAAGGGTTCAGGTGGTCGCCACTTAGATAAAACTGAGCAGGTGACCTACATTCTGACCTGTACATGACCCCAACGAGCACTCGCACGCAGGTGCTGTGTGTGTGTGTGTGTGTGTGTGTGTGTGTGTGTGTGTGTGTGTGTGTGTGTGTGTGTGTGTGTGTGTGCGCGCGCGCGCACACGCACGTGCGAACAAGTACTCAAACAAGCGAGCAAAACAGAGAGAGGAGGGTAGGACAGAGGGGGGGGGGGGGGGGGGGGGTGGGAGGGGTCTTCACAGATCCGTCAACAATGTCCGTCACCAGCCCCCAGGCGGCCTCATGTTGTTTATAGTCCAACCAATCACCAGGCCACTCTAGGTATGACGCTCTTGGGCAGCCTCGCTCTCAGCAGCAAGACTTGAGCAGCGGTGTCGAATCACATCATAGGAAATGCTTCATAACGTTTCAGTTGCATTGTTGTACTCATGAATTATTGAGAGAAAAAAAAAAAAGTGCAACTTTTCCCCATCGGAGGAATGGCGCCGGTTCTCTCTACACTATTTGTTAATATAGTTTTTTTTTCTTTTTTGCTTTTCTTTCTTTCTTTTTTGTTTCCTTTGTATTGTTTTTTGTTTGCTGGTTGCCACTTGGCAAACGTTTACGTCCACTGGAATCACCAAAGTATCGCTCCTAACAATTCTGAACAAATTACAGCCAGAAATATCTCCTTGCGGCTATAATCCGTTCAGAATGATTTTCGAGCAGTAATATCTAGCCTGTTCTTCAGCAAATGACCGTATCTGTGATGGGGCTCCCAATGTTCCTCGTTCTGCATATGTTTGGATGTGTGTATGGTTATTACAGGGATGCATGGAGGTAGGGACAGAAGCATCCATACCCTTCACAGACAAACTCTGCTCTCGTACAACCACACATGGCTAGGCAGCCACACCGGGCCTTCAGAAAGTTGACTGGAAACCAGCAATATTTAAAAGAATTAATGAAAATGTATTTAAAGCTTGACTCCAAGCCCCCACCAGTCACTACACTACCTATACATTTCCCTGCATCACACGAAATATAAACAGTGATAAATAACCTAGTGATTGCATCCCCTTTTTCTCTCAATTAGTCTTAATTATCCGAGAAAGACAACATTCCAGTGTTCTATCTGGTTATGCACATTTAAAAATAAAATACATATCAACACATTAACAACTTGCCAGTTGTTTCCCTTGGCTGAGATGTTCGGTTCTTTCACAAGTTTTTACCATCAGATACAATGGCCTCACTGAAGACATCCCAGTGTCTCCTCAACCCCCTGCATGGACTGAATCCCAGTTGGGGGATGCTGGCAGTGACGTTGTCATCCTCTGGTCGAGTCCCCCGGACTCTGCTCCGCTGCAATTTGCCCTCTCCGCTGAAAAGGCTCTTGCCTGGCTTTGGACTCGGGCCTTCCATCGCAGGAGACATGTCGTAGGCTGCAAGGCCCTTGTCTAGGCCCCAGCAGGCTGGACGTGCCTGCCTGTCTTCCATCCTTCACGCAGATGGACAATTCTCCAGACGAGTCCCACTGGTTCTGGTTTGTCGCCTCACAAGGCCTCTACAGATAAAGTCTTCTGGACCCGACCCTAACATACGTCTCCTGTGACCTCAGAAAGGCAGAATGATTTCATTCTCCACATGTGAGTCACGTCTTACCAGCTTTCCCAAGCGTCTTTGAATCAGTTCTTGGATAATGACAAAACAAATCGTACTGGTTCAGACATCAGAATTACTAGTCACACGCACGCAAATCACGAAGACTTCCAATATTAGATGCTAAAAGCTTACCAAGCGTTCACCGATCGATCCTAGTTCAGCCAATGAGATTACTGCCACACATATACACACCACACCACGATGACTATCCCAATCATTCCGGTTCAGTCAATAAATCGCTGGTCACAAAACCCACACCCCTCACAATGATACACCTAATGTTTATTTTTTTCGTCAGCCAGCGGAATCAATGGTGTGCCTCCACATACACTTAACAAAAAGTTAAAATGCATAGCACCTCATGTTTGATTCCCCCAAACTCTCTATTGTGCTAAGAGCTCAACCTCTCAAAGAACTAAGACCTGTGCCTCAAATGTTCACTTCGATCCACTGCCCACGAGCTATAGACCGTCCGACAGGCTGAAGCCTTCCCAAAGGTGTTCACCGTCGAGGGTCAGTACGCGTGACCGGTCCACGACAGCCGCTTGCCAGCTGATGGTCAGTGGACTGAGATGCCACCAGAATAACACGTTAAGATGGGCGACGTAAGTGGCAATTTCATCATGGACGCCAATAGAATGAAAACCCACAGCCTTTCGAAAGCAACTTAACTGCTGACATGCGGCTCAGAGGTGTACGGTGATTCTACACGCTGTACGTATACGATTAATACTACCGTCTATACACGCAGTCAGACAACACGAAAAACACATGTCATAAGTTTTCACCTCTGACCTTTCACCTCGCTTATTGGGCACGTACTCTGTACATGGCAAACAATAGCACGAATGCAAGTGAGTTGGATGAAGAAATTCTGTCACTACGAGTGATTGCTTTGGAGATGGCTCAGATGGAGGCCATGAGACGAGGCGTGAATACTGACATGGATACCTTGTCGTATACGTTGATACTTGTACCACTCTCATTCGTGGGGCACCTGGTTCAGGTTGTCGCTGCCACATGAACACTCTCGACAAAAGCTTCTTTACTACATCCCTCCACTCACCGGCTGTTGTAGTCAGATGCGTTTCAACTAAACTCATATATCTGCTATCGTTCATTCTCGTCGCTCTTCGTGCTTTGAAATTGTAAACAATCGGCGTCAGCGAAAACAGCCATTCTTGCCAGAGAGCGGAAGGGAGGTAACCACAAAAGGTATACATCAAGGTGTACAGGTAACTGGAACCGATCACGATTCTGATCTTTCAATACTCTGCTCTCAATATTGGGGCAAGTTTAATATAACTCCGTGGGCGCTTCACAGTCAGGATACACAGCATGCTTAAGCTGCTATGTGTGTGGGC
>JADBJO010000073.1:245000-252500 GCA_016801955.1 Conus betulinus
CTTTCTATGCACAAATCAGGAAATGTTTCAACTGTTCGTACACCAGTCACAGGACGTTACAATTGTCGGATATTTTTCCTCAGGAGAATTTAGCGAACGTTTGCCTATTCCTAGCCCCGCTCGCCGCTAGGGTGCAACTAAACGTAGACACTCACACACGCAAGTGAGAACTGTCGCCCCCTCATTTCCCTGAAACGCTACACTCGAAGTGCCTTCTGACGGCTTACACTTGAGTATCCGCATTTAAAATATTGATCACATTCGCACATTTAAGATCGTGTAATTCATACCAGGTTTCCGATTGATTGATTTGGAAGGAGGAGAATACCCAGAGGTCATCAGCAGAAGAGCCGGGAGGCTCTGCAAGGCATCTGCCAATGCCCACCGAAATGCCCGGAGGATACCCGCCAACAATCACCCTGCTGCTGTCAGGCAACCCCAGGTCCACTTGTCGTGCGATGATGTGTTCACAGTGATCTGTGATGTGATATGATGTGAAACGATCTGGAATGATAAATGATCTGATTTGATGTGCTGTGACGGTGTATGAAGTGATGTATGATGTGACGTACCATGGTATTATGACGTAATGTGGTGTGATGTATGCCGTGATATGCTACATTGCGTATGATATAAAGAGTGCGTGGTATGGTATGACCCATGATGTGATGTGGTATAACACGTGACGTGATGTGGTATGTCTTAAGATGGTATGGCATACAATGTTTATGTGGTATGACGCGTGTATGTGGCATGGTGCATGATGTGATGTGGTACAATAGATGATGTGATGCGGTATATAACACTTGATATGTGATGTATGACGTAACATGGTACGACGTATTACGTGATGTGATTTGATACATGACGTGAATGGAATGAGGCGTGGTGTGACGCGATATAATGTACGACAAAATGCAGTGTGACGCATGGTATGATGTGGTATAACACGCTGATGTATGGAGTGGTGCAGTGCGCAATATACGATTATGAAGTAGTGTAGTGCGATATGGTGCAGTGTGGTGTGGTGTGGTGTGGCGTGGTGTATTGGGTGGTGTAGTTTTACATGGTAGAGTATTATGATGCGGTGCTGTGCTGTGCGGTGTGGTGTGGTACTGGATTGTACGGTGTTATAATGAGGTATGGTATGGTGAAGTGTGGTACGATGTGGTGCGGTTTCGTTTAGTGCGGCATTGTGTGATGAGATATGGCGTGGTGCAGTGTGGTTTGATGTGGTGTGTATTTTTGGTGCGGAACAAGTGTGCTGTGCTGTGCTGTGACGTTGCATAGTGTGGTCTGGTATGGTATGATGCAGTGTAGCGTGGAGCGGTGTGCGGAGCGTGGCGGCGTGGTTTGGTGTGGTATGATGCAGTGTAGCGTGGAGCGGTGTGCGGAATGTAGTGTGGTCTGGTGTGGTATGATGCAGTGTAGCGTGGAGCGGTGTGCGGAGCGTGGCGTGGTTTGGTGTGGTATGATGCAGTGTAGCGTGGAGCGGTGTGCCGAATGTAGTGTGGTTTGGTGTGGTATGATGCAGTGTAGCGTGGAGCGGTGTGCCGAATGTAGTGTGGTTTGGTGTGGTATGATGCAGTGTAGCGTGGAGCGGTGTGCGGAGCGTGGCGTGGTTTGGTGTGGTATGATGCAGTGTAGCGTGGAGCGGTGTGCGGAGCGTGGCATGGTCTGGTGTGGTATGATGCAGTGTAGCGTGGAGCGGTGTGCGGAGCGTGGCGTGGTTTGGTGTGGTATGATGCAGTGTAGCGTGGAGCGGTGTGCGGAGCGTGGCGTGGTTTGGTGTGGTGTGATGCAATGTAGCGTGGAGCGGTGTGCGGAATGTAGTGTGGTTTGGTGTGGTATGATGCAATGTAGCGTGGAGCGGTGTGCGGAGCGTGGCGTGGTTTGGTGTGGTGTGATGCAATGTAGCGTGGAGCGGTGTGTGCGAATGTAGTGTGGTTTGGTGTGGTGTGATGCAATGTAGCGTGGAGCGGTGTGCGGAGCGTGGCGTGGTTTGGTGTGTGGAGTGATGCAATGTAGCGTGGAGCGGTGTGCAGAATGTAGTGTGGTTTGGTGTGGTGTGATGCAGTGTAGTGGAGCGTGGAGCGGTATGCGGAATGTAGTGTGGTTTGGTGTGGTGTGATGCAATGTAGCGTGGAGCGGTGTGCGGAATGTAGTGTGGTTTGGTATGGTATGATGCAGTGTAGCGTGGAGCGGTGTGTGCGCAGCGTGGCGTGGTTTGGTGTGGTATGATGCAGTGTAGCGTGGAGCGGTGTGCGGAGCGTGGCGTGGTTTTTGGTGGCATTGTACAGTGCGGTGCAATGTAGTGGGGGGCGGTGTGAAGTGGTGTGGTGCCGAGTATTGTGGTTAAGAGTCACTCGGTGCAGGGCAGTTCGGCACGATAATACATGATAGTGTGATGCCATGATAGTTCTACACTGTATACGGTGCGTTGAGGTGTGGTGTGGCGTGGAGAGGTGTGATATGATGAGACAGGATACATACAGTGTGAACATCTCCTTCTGCTTCGTAGGACTGGTCGGAAATACAGGTATGACAGTGTGGTAAACATAACAACAAATTTACTCCTATCTGAATACCAGTATCAAAAAGTTCACTGCGTTCGTTATGAATTATTGCACCTAGCTTCCAATACTGACACCCTCTCTCTCTCTCTCTCTCTCTCTCTCTCTCTCTGTGTGTGTGTGTGTGTGTGTGTGTGTGTGTGTGTGTGTGTGTGTGTGTGTCTTGCTGTGACTCTCTGTGTCTTTGTTTCTCTCTGTCTGTCTGTCTGTCTGTCTCTGTCTGTCTCTCTCTCTCTCTCTCTCTCTCTCTCTCTCTCTCTCTCTCTCTCTCTCTCTCTCTCTCTCTCTCATTCTCCCTCCCGTCATTCACACACGTACGAAAACACCCTCCCTCTCACCCCCATACACATACGGAATCGACTCAGCAAGAGAGGTGTAGTTCCGTTCTTACCCATAAATCACGGACATGATTGGGCGGGGTAGGGGAAACAGAACTGCGGGTGTGTAGGAGATGAACAGATGGGGAAGGAAAAGGATGATGATGGGGGTGGAGGGGGTGGAGAGATGTCATAAATTTCCCTGAGGTAAAAACCCGCAGAGCTGATTCATCCATAATAACCGTCTGTTGATTGAAAATTCTTCATGCCACGGTCTATACTCATCATACTTCCGGCTTTCAATGTTTTTTTGTTCCTTTCATCCCAACCCTCCACCCCTTTTCCCTGTCCCTCCCGACTTTTTCCCCCTTTTCTAAGAATGTACCTATTCAGTACAAGATCCTAAACGCGCTCGTTAGTAAGCGTGCATGCATGCCCGAGGCCGCGTAAAAGTGCGTGCGTTCGTAGATGCGCGCATTTGCGTACCCTTGTATATATGTGAGCACGCGCGAAATGTGTATCGATTTAAGGTAATCTATAAAACTTGCTAAATTCGCTGAAAGAAATGTCTCAGGTTTGGGGGATAAGCACTTAACTGGTGGAAAAAAACAAAAAACTTTCTCTTTCAAATGCTCGAGCTTGTGAATCAGCCAGTTTCATCTCTTGCGTAATCCAGTCTCGGTTTCTTGTACATGTCCCCCCCCCCCCCCCCCCCCCCCCCCCCCCCCCCCCCCACACTCCCACACCTTTTACGGGTTTATTTTGCTAGCTGTTTTTTGTGGAGACAAAAAAAAAATGACATTCGGATTTCTTTATAGTGTAAAAATCCACACTGATGTCCACTTAGCTAGGTAGCGTTTTGAGGAACTTGACAAAGCAGCTGACTTCTCCGAAGCTGTCGTGAATCCAGGATTAATCCGATTTTTGCCGTCTTATCTTCTACGATACTCCCATGCCACACACACCGGCACACCGTTGCTTATCCTATCGTGACCCTGTCACTACAGTCCACGGGAAGCAATTGAAATCGTCGTCAAAAGGTAACCCACAGAAAGGGACACTGCACCGCTGCCGTGTCACTTCGGTGGTGTGCAGCGGTGCCTGCTGTGATTGCTGGTGCTTCTGACTAAACTCCTCACTGATGACGCTAGTTACTCAGTCGCAGAACCAGCATGAATCAGCATATCCCCCAGAACGGCGCAGTCACCTCCATTCACAGGCAGTTCCCGTGAACTTGTCAATACCGGTGAGTTTCTCGCGAACTCATCACTGGCATGGCCGGATCCATGGAAAGGGCATCAAAGCTGAATTCACCATGGGAACAGGCGTGAAAGAGTACAGAATATGAAACTCGCTGAAGTGAAAACATGATGGTCAATATGGATGAGGAAAAATGAAGATAATACCCGTGCAGTTACATTTTGCCTTGAGACCAACTGACAGAGTTGCATACTTTGTTCTCTCTCATACTGATGTATATCCGGCGTCAAACAGGCTTAAGAGATACAGGCACCTGCAGTGTTGGTCCGGAAATTTGAGCAACACGTTCAGATCCACTCATTACATGAATGTGAACTTCAATCTGTGGTTCCAAGACTTCCGACTGAGTCCACAGCACATGCAACCTGAATAGGAGCCTTCCTTCGAAAAAAAAAAAAATCCCACAAATTAAACATCCAAATGGATTCTAACCTGCCACTTCCCAGCTCATAAACCTACGACGATTGCACCCAGGACTGTCAGTAAACCTGGAGAGTCGTGCACAGTCGTGGCTTGCTTTAGCGCAGTTACACATTTTACCCACCTCGTGAAGGACCAAGGATGAAAATCAGTATGCCCTGTGGAGTCGTTCAAATCATACGCAGCCTCACCTACCAAGGTTTGCTAACGGGTCTCTGACACGGTGCATCTTAAGCAGTTCTATTTGAAAGAAATCTGATTGAAAGATCTCTATAACCTCTGACCGTCTTAGCGAGGAACTAAATAAAAACTGATGCGAGTGAAAGTCAGTGCAGCCTGCTGGAAGATAACAGAACATGCTCTGTTTCCGTCCGACGACATTCAACTCTGGAGTGAAGGTTGAAACCAAACAGCCAATGAAAACCGTCGTCATGATCATGTGATCTGATACCAGACGGCAAAAAAAGGCGGGGTAATTCTGTTGACGACAGCAGGATTATTGAGCGACACCCAGACGAGGACAATTAAATTTTGTGATACCCCACAAATTATCTTAATCGGGCTAAAAAGCATAACAGTGAACAGCACATAGCTTAGTATATGAGGTCGAATGATATGTTTTCATGTCGTTATTTTTTGTTATGTGCAGTATTTTCTCCTAGTTAAGAGTTTCCCAGCTTTAATTGCAGAAAAGTCACGACAGCGTTGCCAAGTAGTGTTATCAACTTGAAAGTGAAATAACTAGAAAGTCAAACGCAGCGATTATTAACCGATTAAGTTCAAATTAATCTTCTTCGTCATTGTTTGGTGAAAAAAGCCTCAGCCTTTTTTTTAATTTTTTTTTTTTAACTATAATGAATATTTTTTAGATTCGTTGGCGAGATCTCAGGATTGTCAGATAACCGCCATAGTATGGTAGCATGTCATTACGCAATTGCCACTGTGCAAGAGGACGGTGTTCATCCAGACATGCCCGTGTGAGTGCCCTTCTGCCAGAACTGGTTGATGTGAATGCTCAACGGGAGTATTTATAAGACAATCACGCTGCCGAATGGGTTTGGGCCGTTCATGATGTGCAAACAAAGCTCTTAACCTTTTCTTATTCCTTGCCTCTGTCCGGGCTCTGCTCAGACGGGTCAATGGCCCGAAATGTCGGCAGATAAGTTTGACAACGCATGAACAACTCTTGTTCTTGTTTTTAAACATTTTTTTTTTTCCCGTTCACTTTTCGTCACTGTATCATGTTTCCCTCTGATTGTGTCATTCCAAAAATATCCTGTCATTGCCTTTGCTGTGTAAGAAGTGTGGAGTTAATTTGAACACACCATCAGCTTAGGTTGCCGTTCAAACTGATGTGCTTTAACATGTTCCCGACATTCGCAAATAACTGTTTAAACAAAACGTCCGCGGGTTTACATGCCGTGGTCTTACAATCTAAACCCAGATGTATCAGCCACTTCTCATTTCTTTCTAATTCACCCGCTTTTTTTTTTTTTTTAATCAGATTGCTTGTTTCAATATGTAGAGTCTCCAATCCAACAGTGTTCCTTTCACTTTCATCTACTGATGAAAAAGGACGAAGAAATCCCCCGAGATATTTCCCACTCTCACCTCCCGCGCTGTTTTACAGTCTGGATTCCCAGCCTGCTCCTTCCCGATCCCCATCACTGCTGCTGAAGCGTCGACAGACAGTCCACAGGGAGTAGTCATAACCACGTCGGCACGAGGACACACACACACACACACACACACACACACACACACACACACACACACACACACTCACACACACACACACGCACTCACGCACACGCACGCACGCACGCTCGCACACATACACATCAAGCACACAGGCATGCACGTACACTCACACCCTCACTTCAAGTATGAACTTCAACAGATCTTGTGGGTTAGGCAGCAGAGTGGTGGGAGGGAGGGGGGTATTATTGGGAAACAACCGAAAAAAAAGGGTTAATTAAGAGGGGTGGAGGTATACGATTAAGACACGCCAAGGCAGAGAAAAACAAATAAACAAACATACAAACACAAACCAGCCGAAACCTGCAGTCTGCGTGCGTACCGGTTCTGTTCGGTCGACTGCGCACGAAAACAATCTGCACTGGGAAGGCACCAGACAGGGTGGGGATAAACGCTTGGGGTGGAGGGGAGGATTGGAGGGAGCGGGTAGGGGTGGCGAAGGGGAAGGGAAAGGGAGGGGGAGGGAATCTAGCACATTTACTGCGCGTTCCAAAGCCTTGCCGCGTTATTCTGATAAACGCTGTGCCGGTGACCAACCGGTGGCTCACGCCAGGAGACCAAACGTGTATCGGCGGCACGGAATTGAACACGTTGTGTCGATGTTGCTCTCCTTATCACGGGCCGTTTGGGCAGTGGTCGTCGTCGTCGTTGCTATTGTTGTGGGGGGGAGGGTTGATGATGAAATTGATGGCAGTACTATCACGAACATCATCATCATCATCATCATCATCATCATCATAATCATTATCATTACTACTACTTATAATGTCATTAATATTGCTGTTGCTGCAACCGCTACTACTGCGATACCGCAAACGCTTCTCTGACTGTCGTACTATTGGTATAGATGTTGCTGCTACTGCTGGTGACTTCTGCTTTCCCATTGGTCGTCGCTGCTTGTCCCCTTCTGCTGCTGCTACTAATGCCACTTCTGTCGCCCTTCTCCCGCTACTCGCGCCTATACTGCAGCTTCTTCTTACGATCTTTTCACCTGCTTTCATGCTGCGTCGCCAACTCACCTCCCCGTCCACTCTCTTCCTCACACCAAACAGACAAACAGATGAAAACACACAAAATACTCTCTCTCCTCACCGACATGGCATGCAATTCTCATCGTCATCAACGCGAACTCAGATGCAGCAGATGCAAAGTGCAACAGAGTTCATGAAATA
>JADBJO010000073.1:255000-257500 GCA_016801955.1 Conus betulinus
AATCAAAACCATCACCAGCACCCTCAATACTGTTGTTATTTGTACTGATTCCATGAAAGCTTCATCGCGCTAAGCATCATCAACAACGTCGCGCCATCCTTCGTATTGTTTCTGATTCTATGACTGTCAAGTCTCCGATCCTATCAAACATCTTCAAATCTTCCAGTCCTTCCAACAAGCACAGCTCAGTCTTTCCATCCCACCCATCATCATAATCGCCATCACCACTGTTTTTAATCCTATGAATTCTGTTCCCTTATCCTGTCCCGTGTCATCAATATCGCTTTTCAATCCCACGAATTCTATCAAGGCCCCAGCACATCTAATATCAACATTATTGCAACAACACTCATAATACTGTTATTAACTCCATCGATTTTATCAAGACTTCCGTCCATCCAATATCATCAACGTCATCGCCACCACCACCACTCTTACCTCCGTTTTCAATCCTGTGAATGTCACCAAGGCTCCACCGACCCTAGCATCATCAACACTCTCGCCATTACCACTCCTCACACTGTTGTTAATCCTATGCATTCAGTCAAGGCCCACATCCCACCGGCATCCCGTATCGTCAACACCTCATTCACAACTCCTAGTACCGTTGTTATTTTATAAATTTCTCCAAGTCTGCCATCTGATACGACGTCCTACACACCTTCAAACTTTCTTCTCTTAATATTGTTGTTAATTCTATGAATTCCGTCAGGGCCTCCCATATCATCCCCGTATCATGATTTTCACCATCAATGCACCCGTATCATGATTTCACCATCAATGCACCCGTATCATGATTTCACCATCAATGCACCCGTATCATGATTTCACCATCAACGCACTTGACACCGTCATTAAAGCTATGAATTTCACCAAGCCTTCGATCCCATCCAGTATCATCAAAACCAAAACCACTGCCACCCCTAATGCCGTTTTTCATCCCAACGGTTCTCTATCTACCATTCCAAACACCCCACCACTGTATGAACAAAACCGCCTTTAAAATAGTGGAACCTCTCCACAACTAGCTCCAGAGATGTCTTCACTGACGATACAATTAGTGTAGATAAGGACAACATGTTACAGTAAAAGGCAATCTTGAAAAGGATGCAGTCTTTATAGGGATGTAAAATAATCTGTTTCGAAAGGCGAAAATGCTCAACAATCTAACTGAAGAAAGTGAACCTCTACCGCCAGGCAAGCGTAGCGTGGACACAGATGAAAAGGCCCCAGGGGAAAGCCTTTAAAGGAAGGGAGCCTTATATTAAAGGCCAATGTAGCGTAGAAAACATCGGGAACAAAAAAAAACAGAGGCTTTACTGGGAAGCAACTATAGCGCAGGCAAGACGAATGTATACACGTGTGTGTATGCGCGCGCGCGCGCGCGTGTGTGGCGTGCGTGTGTGTGGTGGTGTGTGTGTTGTGTGTGTGTGTGGTCGTGTGTGTGTGTGTGTGTGACAGGGAGAGATAGAGAGAGAGAGAGAGAGAGGAGAGAGAGAGAGAGAGAGAGAGAGAGAGAGAGAGAGACGTCAGAGAGACGAGCACAAATACGAATGGGCTTCTTGTTGGTTAAATTCGTTTAGCCCGTACACGAGATGTACTTGGTGAGAGAACTGGAGAGATAATTTCCCGAGCGAGAGAGAGAGAGAGGAACAAAAAATACGTAGCCTTTGTACAACTATCATTCGTTTAGCCAAACACGAGAAAGGTAGTTGGAGAGAGAACTGCCTGAATAATTTCAAAGCGACAACAGAAACAGAAACTGTTAAGTAGGAGCCTTGGTCAACTGAGGTCATCGAGAGTATCAACAAATCTGAGGAGACGAGAGAGAGAGAGAGAGAGAGAGTCTAGTTTGTACCACAACACAGGGACACACACCCCACACACACAGGCACACACAGAGAGAGGGGGGAGAGAGATTTGAGAGAGAGGAGAGAGAGGAGAGAGCTAGTAGAGACTAGGAGAGAGCGTCTAGTTTGCAGAGAGAGAGAGAGAGAGATGAGGAGAGAGAGAGAGAGAGAGAGAGAGAGAGATAGGGAGAGAGAGTCTAGTTTACACGGGTGGACAAGAGAGAGGATGGTGGTGATGGGATTGGGTTGGGGGAATTAGTTTAAACCACCAGCAGTCCCGTGCCCAAGTCAGATTCAATTTCAGGCGAGCGAGAGCTGTAGTAAAGAAGGCCCGTGCTGTTTTTATCGTCAGCGTCTGTTCGTGTTGCCTGTAATCTATTGCCCACCTTCCACTGTTTTTAGTGGTTGCGCTTTTCTCTGACCTCTTGTGAGAGAGAGTGTGAGAGAGAGAGAAAACAGAGAGAGAGAGAGAGAGAGAGAGAGAGAGAGAGAGAGAGAGAGATTGTGTGTGTGTGTGTGTGTGTGTGTGTGTGTGTGTGTGTGTGTGTGTGTGTGTGTGAGAGAGAGAGAGAGAGGTGTGTGTGTGTGTGTGTGTGTGTGTGTGTGTGTTTGTGTGTGTGTGTGTGTGTGTGTGTAAAACACAGAGAGAG
>JADBJO010000073.1:262500-267500 GCA_016801955.1 Conus betulinus
CTCTGGCTAATACTGTGTAATAGCACTATTTTAAATCTCTCTCTCTCTCTGTCTCTGTATATACCTACACACACACACACACTCACACACACACACACACACACACACACACACATATATATATACACACATATATATATATATATATATATATATATATATATATATAGCAGACATAAAAGCTATCAGCATCGTCGATGAAAGTTTAAACTGTTTTCATTTGGAGTTTTTTTTTTTTAATCAAAGAACGAAAATCTGCTTCTCAATCTAAACCATTTAATTTCTGTTATAATAATCATTGCTATCCATCTTCGTATAGCAAAATGAGCACCTTTTGTTTGTTCATATCCCCCCTCTCTCTTTCCTCCCTCCCTCCCTCAGTGTGTGTGTGTGTGTGTGTGTGTGTGTGTGTGTGTGTGTGTGTGTGTGTGTGTGTGTGTGTGTGTGTGTGTGTGTGTGCGCGTGCGCGCGCGCGCGCGCGCGTGTGTGTGTGTGTGTGTGTGTGTGTGTGTGTGTGTGTGTGTGTGTGTGTGTGTGTGTGTGTGTGTGTGTGTTTTGGGGGGAGGGAGGGGAGGATTGGGGCTGGGATGGGTTGAAAGAGGGGTTTGCTGTCATTTGAAGGTTGTTTTTTTTTTTGTTAGTTTTTTTTTTTTTTGGGTTTTTTTTTTTTTTTGCACTTCTCATGTTATTGATGTCATTTTGTTTGTGTTGCTAAAGGACTTCTTCTTCCTACGCCCAATTTGGTTGCACAAGAATTAAAAGAGCTTATATCACCTCGCCATCTTGTGCTAAATTAAGCCTTAATTTTAGTGTAAACAGGAGTCTCAACTATACAGCTCAATAAACTTAAGGACGTATTACATTCTCTACGTTAGAGCTTAAGTCACCTACATAACCAAAGCGAAGAAAGGTAAGACTATTTCTTATATTATTTCTCAAAGGTCTCACCTCGCACTGACTGAAAACTGTCCGTTGAGACATGTAGTTTGAATAAATTTCTATCAACTCTGTCAATCAGACTTGCAAGATGAACGGTTTTTTGCTTGTTTGTTTTGTTTTTGTTTTTTGCCTCAAACTCAGACTCATCAGTCAAAGAGCCATCAATGAACGCAAATACTCAATTGATGATGAAACATTCGCCTCTGGTGCATCGCGACAAAATGATTGTGTCCAGTATCATCAGCGTATGCTCGCTTTGAAAGTTTCTAGCTTGCAAAGTCATACTCGACTCGACTGAGAATCAAAATTTCCTAACACACACTTCCTTCTCCTTTACTTGAAATTACTTTTAGAAAAGGACCGCCCAACAAATGAATAAGTTGTTGACAATTATTGAAAGATGTTCAAGTTATCGGATGACCGTTTGTACCATGTGTCAATTTTTATTTCATCTGCAGCAAGATTCTGAAGATTTTCTTAACGACAAAAAACGGAGAATCAGTCCAGATATTTTTTTAAGTACAACTTTTAAGATATAAGTTTTTCTTTCAATCTTCCATAAAGCCCCTTATCCCACGCCCACCCCACACCCCTTTTTTTTTTTTCCAGCAGGCTAGCTATCAATTTGATGACAAAGACGATTCGGTTTTTATTTAAGAACGGCAGTAAATGTGTCAATCAAAAGATCTGAAACATTTCTGCAACACTGAACAAATAACACCGTGCCTCACTCCTACTGTTTACTCGACTGATGATAGGACCTACATTAATAGCAACGATAATAAGAAAACTAGAAGAAGACGAAGAAGAAGAAGAAGAAGAGGAAGAGAGAGAGAAGAAGAAGAAGAAGAACAACAACAACAACAACAACAACGACAGCAACTACAAACAAACAACAACAACAACAAAGACAGCTACAACAACAAAGGAAAACACGTTTAGGGCCAACAGTCCAAACCGTTCCACTTCGCGAGGTTATGATCAACGTTGGTACGCTTTGTACCCTGCGCAGCGCTCGCATGGGATCAATCAAACGAGTCGGTTCTACCGCCTGGGTTCCATTGTCAGTAACTGGCACTGTACAATGAAAGCCGGACCCCCATTCATTCCCCCTGCTATGCCCTGAAGTGTAATAACATATCTAAGCATGAACACTCGGTAACATGATACAGGAATACAGGCCCGTGCAAAACACATCGGAACGTGTAATGCGAGATGAAGCTTTAAGTTCCTTGTTATTCTTCGTCGAACGCAAAAACTAACAGACTGTCAGAAATATAACACTACATTATTACAGTTCAATAACGTTATTTAAACAGACATATATCCTAAATACTATCTACCTTTCAGTACTTTCAGCTTTTGAAACTATCATTCAAGTTAACTATTAGTCCAACTGACATTTTCTTCTATCGTTCTTCATACATTTATGCTTATTGTTTTCTTTTTTCTCTTTCGTTTTTATCTGCCTCACAATGTAATGACTGTACTGCCAAGAATCTTGCTCTTTTTTTAGTTCACAATTAAAATATAAGATTTTTACTCATCTTGATTGATGATTTAATGAAGTCAATACCACATTTCGTAATGGTTATGAATAATGGTACTGCATGTCATCCAATGATATTGCAAGGTTTGATCATCTTGCCCCCCCCCCCCCCCCCCCCCCCTCTCACCCAGCCAGTAGTCCTCCCCCTTTTTTATTTCTCTTTAGAAATGTGCCCGTGATATGGGACCTTTTTATATAAATTTCAAAATTCTGTGTAAAGGGCATCTAATCATTCCGACTGATGTGTTTTCTTCCATTGTTCTTCGAGGCGTAATATGTGTGTTCATTGCTCTCTTTCTCTTCCCTTTCTCTCTGATATGTGTGTTCATTGCTCTCTTTCTCTTCCCTTTCTCTCTGATATGTGTGTTCATTGCTCTCTTTCTCTTCCCTTTCTCTCTGATATGTGTGTTCATTGCTCTCTTTCTCTTCCCTTTCTTTCGGATCCCTTCCCTTCATCCCTTCTCCCCCCCCCCCCCCCCTTCTCTTGTGTGTGTGTGTGTGTGTGTGTGTGTGTGTGTGTGTGTGTGTGTGTGTGTGTGTGTGTGTGTGTGTGTGTGTGTGTGTGTGTGTGTGTGTGAGTAGGGTAGCTCCTTACTATGTATGTTTACATATTAATCTATGATAATTCAATTATTACTCATGTTTTGATGGGCAAACACATAAGGTGCAATAAAGGTTGCTTGAACGACCTAGCCAGCGTCCTCCTCCCCCCCACCCCCACCCCCCACCCGCTCCCTCCCCGACCCTAACCTTTTTGTTTGCAAAGAGGGAAAAATAACGCGTCTTACTAAAGAAATAAAAGAACTCGTAATCCCAAACTCCGTTATTGTTTAGGTGAACCAGGCTAAGATAACTAGAAGAAAAGAAAGAACAGAAAAGTACAGTAGATGCTCAGATCCTACAGTATTTTATGAATATCATTTCAGTCACGACGCTTTTTTTTAACCACACACACACACACACACACACACACACACACACACACACACACACTCACACACACACACACACACACACACACACACACACACACCTATCTATCCATCTATCTGTCTGTCTATCTGTATAAACACACTAAGCCCTTACACTTCAACCAATCCCTTAAACTCCCCCCCCCCTTTTTATCCTCCCCCTCCCCACTGCCCCCCTTTGCTAATGGGTACAAGTGGCAATCAGTCTTGTGATTACTTTATTCGGGTATTAAATCAGCCATGAAGTCTTTCGGCTTCAATGGGGTTATAGACAATATAGTAAAGTATCAATCTGAAGAGTACACACATTGACAGTTATCTTACACCCACACGCCCCCACCCCCCAGTAAATTTGCGAAGAGGCTTTAGAAACATGTGTACGTACACTGGGATTTAATGTAGTACCAAATGATTTAGATACAATCAACGTTTTATTGTTCTGAGCCGCTAATATCATTAGGTTTTCGCATTCAGTTCAATGTTTTAACCGATGATTTTTTTCATCACATACTTTATTATCACTATTCTATTCCTGTTATCAGATTACTACTGTGTGCTACCTACTGTCAATATTGATATCTCGATTTTTTTTTTTTTTTTTTTGCACCCCCCCCCCCCCCCCCTAAAAAAGGCTTAGAAAAAAAAATCATAAAGGTGAACCTAGTGGGCTGAGTGGGTGCCCCCCCCCCCCCCCCCCCCCCCCCCCCGGTCTTCCATACTCGACCAACCCCACCCTCCCCCACCTCCTCTCTTTTAACGCACTCCGCGCATGCTTGCATGGTTACAACTGAGGAATTTCAGCTACAGTTAATTTAACATTCAATATTCGTTCGTTAATCCGATGAATCAGTCACACATCCATGGCGCAAGCTGTCTCTTGGAAAGCAGACTGGTGTGAACACTGGCCAAGGAGACTCGGCTCTGAACACACGGAGGAATCCCCTTTCAGTGCGTGTTCTCGCACATGATAAAGCCGTATCGCCTGGCTCCTTCGCTTCGGTGGGAAACAAACATCAAAACAGTCTGGACATGCTCTTCTTCTGACAGAGAAAAGGGCGGGGAGGTTGGAACGGACGAGGGAAAGGGGGGGGGGGGGGGGGTTACGGAAAAGGGGAAAGGGAGTTTGGGACTGAACATAAATGAGTTTTCACCCCCTTATTTTCGACGTTGTGTAGCCTTCAAACATGTTGGCAGCATTTTACATTTACCCCTGTGAAAGCCACTTTCACGTTTTCTCCCGCAATAGAAGATCATCTGTTGGCGGAAATAGACTTTCTCGATTATTCTTTGAGCTTCTTTCCGTCAGTACATTATCTTATCTTACGAAGGAAGATGAGGAAAAGCCCTGCGTGAAGTAAGGTGAAACAATTTTCTCAAAGTAGCATGCCTTCAGTTACATGACGGTTGAAACATTTATTTTTCCCTGCTTCAGTACGCTAGGGTGTGTGTGTGGATATTTTTAACATCTTACCGCTGTAGTTTTTGTCCATTAAAGATCAAAGTAGTTTTGAATAGGAAAAAAAACCTTGATGTCTCTCTCT
>JADBJO010000073.1:275000-285000 GCA_016801955.1 Conus betulinus
AATTCTGCTAAATTTAGTACCGTATCCATCCTAAAATTCCATCAGGAACTGGAAATGTTCATCCTAAAATTATGCCAGTTACTGATTAGCGCGCCCATATCAAATTCTGGCAAAACTACCCTCAAATTCTTCCACTGAATGGCAATATAATCATCCTAAAAATTCTTACGTTTACTGGCTATACCCTCCCTGAAGTTTTACAAATTCTTAACGGTACTCACCCTGAAATTCTATCCGTTCTGAAATCCTGCTAATTATTAGCATTTTCCATTCGGAACTGTGGCAGTTTCACTAATCTGAAATGTTATTTACGAACCCGGTGGGACTGGAAGAGGCCACTGAGGGAGGGCATAGGGGGTACAACTATGCGAACTAGGAGAGGGTATTCGGGAGATGATGGAGGGAACACTCTGCCCAATACGAGCCGTGCGGGGGCCGTTAGGGTTTCCACCTGAGAGAATTCATACCAAACAGATGGCCATTGTCCTGAAATCTCGCCCATAAATTTAGTACCGTACCATCCTTAAAATTCATGCGAGAGACTGGACAAGGGGGTCAACCTAAAAATCTATGACAGTACCTGATCGCGAGAGCATATACAGAAAGTTCTGGTGAAAACTACTCAAATGGGGCGAGGCGCAATAGGAGGGGGCAAATATACATAGCATCCTACGGAATTCTTACGTTTGAGGGCTAACCTCCTGAGAGTTTACAGGGGGAGGGATACAACCGGATACTCCCCTGAGGGTTCTATCCGTTCGGGAGGACAGGATCCGCTAATATTATGAGCATTAGTCCAACATTGGAACCTGTGGCAGTTTCAGGGTGAATCTGAAATTTGAGGGAAGAAGGGGGTACGGGGGAACCGCAGGATGCAGAGGGACCCCAGATCGAGAGAGAGGAGACAGATGGAAGACGAAAGAGAGCGCGGACAAGCGAGGACGGAGACAGATGGAGCCATTGATGACCGAGATATTAGATTGTGCGTGTGTTGTTCGTGTTGTGTGTGGAGGTGGGGAGGGGAGGCGGGGAAAAGGGGCACGAAACGGAGGGAGGTGGAGAAGAGGACAATTAAAGAGTAACGGAAAAAGGTGGTTACTCTTAGATTTTCACATAAAGCGGCCTGCAAATCTGAAAACCAGCGGACGGATAAAGACTAAAACAATAGATACCCTGAATATACCGAACGCTTATAAAGAACATAAACAAGGAAAGAAGAACGAAAGAGACTGTAACCACACAAACAACCGATTACAAATAAGAACAACGGCCTATTTATTAGTTGTCCACGTGCAAGAAGAGAAAGCAAGAAAAAGGGAACAGATGAAACGAAAAAGCACAAACACAAGACCCAGGAAAAATGTGATAGCCAGAGAACAGGGAGCCCACGGAGAGGATGACCCAGGGATGTGTTAACACTCCTACTTCTGGACAATATGGGAAGAAAGTCGGTTTCTGTAGTCAATTCGGATTTTGAACATGAACGGACGACAGACATCACATGGGTGTTCACGAATCCAAATCGCGAACTAAACATAACGAACCGAAACCATTGTTTTCCGTTTTTTGGTTTTTTTAACCGAAAACCCACGCACCCCACCCCACGATCTAAACCGTTATTCTTTCTATTCTTGAATAAGCACAAACTGGGAACTGAATCTTAATTAAAGAATAAAGCGATCGTTACCCATGGATTAATAAGAATTTCTGATTTTTTTTAATATACACTGTTTATTTACGAATCGATAATAGTAATATAGATCAACCCCACAAACGGGATTTTTCGGTCACTAGAGAATGGGACACAAATTTGTTTTCCACTATCGGAGAGCTTTTGAATTGTACTCTACTTCCCTTTGCGCAAAGTCCAGACTGTTCGCAGAACATTTTTACCAATCCTTTCTTTCATCGCGAACCTCACCGATCTCGGATTGAGAACCTAAAGATCGGACATTTAAGAACGAAGACTACCGAGATCGCCGAGATCGCGAACTAAGCGATTAGCTTCGCGATCTAAAAGTTGGTTCAATCAAGAACGGCCTTTATATTGGCTGTTTCCATTCGAGAGTTCCTTTTGAGAAATTGGTAAGGTGGTGTATGTAAAGTGGGGCAATAGTACGGTTTTTATCGAGTCAGCATCATTATTATATGTCAGTCCCTTTAGCAAATTCCTGGAAACCCCCCGCCCCACCCCCAGCACCAGCACTCTCCTCCCCTCCACCCCCTTCGCCTCGCAAAAAAAATTGCGACGAATCAAAAAACGAAATATAATCACAGGGCTCCACTGCGTGGGATGTCTGATCTGAGCGTGAAAGACAGGACGCACCCTGATTCTGCTGGTCCACACAAAGCTGAAAAAAATAGAAAAAGAATTTAAACAAAAAAGGATTTTTTTTTTTTTTTTTTGTTTTTTTTTTTTCTGGCAGTGTAAATGTTTTCGTAAAATGTTTCGTTGTATCATAGCCCAGGACTGATGCCCACACACACACAACACACACCCACACACACACACACACACACACACACACCCACATATATGCACGCGCACGCACGCACGCACGGCACGCACGCCACACACACCCACACACACCACACACACACCACAACACACACACACACAAAGGCAATATCCTGAAAAAAACAAATTGTGAGAACGGAAAAAAATTAATCCGAGTATGGATTAAATGTGGATCGGGTTCTTAGAATCAAAATTATCTCCCAGTGCTGAACGATTGTGTCGGAAGGAAATTCAAAGTCATCTCAAAATGGTCCTAACTTACCGATTAATCTCTCAGCTGTGTGTAAATCAAGCGACTTTGTTTCCCCTACCCGAAACACGGAAAAAAGACTACATGATAAAAAAAGAAACACAACACACAGACATGTCAGAATCCATCACACACACACACACAACACACACCTAACACAACTTTACACACTCACTACATGCCCAGGCAACGCATGCACGGCGGCGCACGACGCCTCGCGCTTGTGTGCGGGGCTGGGGCTGCGCGCAAAACGCGCACGTCACACACAACAAAACACACACACACACAATCATGGACGATGTAAATTACAACAATTAGCTTAGGAAATGCAACAGAAAGGAAATATCCTTTTTGTCAATAACCTTCGGACACAATACTGGTGTTTCACCACAATGACTGTGGACCACCGCCAGAAACCTAATTACATGATTCTAATCGTTTGACTCTGGACTCAATCGGATGGACAATCACCATTGCCGGTATCATCATCAAAATAACAGTCCAGTCTGTCCGTTAGAAAAACAGAAGAAGGGAAGAAGGAGTGGATAGAAATGCGATAAATAAAAATCAAACAAAAGCAATTGAAAAAAAAAAAAAAAACGCGTGAAAAAAAAAAAAACGTTAGCAGTCCCTGTAGGGTGGACAATTCTCAAATCTACCAGTTTGAAAAACATACAAACAATCAAACGATAATAATGCATCAGTCTCATAATAGGAGAAAAGACGGAAGAGGACGACTCCCCCACCCCCCTAAAAAGGAGACGGGACGAGAGAGATGCGGGTCGGATGAGAGATAGCTGAGAATTTTTTTTTTGGGAGACGGGAGAGGTTCGGAGAGTGGGAGAGACGGCGGGGTGGTTTGGGATGGGAAGGAGAGAGGACCAGGCGGGGAGCTGGGGAGAGGAGAGGGAAGGGGGAGAGGGGGGAGGGAAGGGGAGCCGGGGAGATTGGGGCTCAGAGGAATAGATTGTGAATGCGTGTTGTGCCAAGGGGAGAGGAGGGAGGAGGTAGGTGAGGGGAGAGGACCGAGGGAGACCAGCTGGAGACCGGAGATGAGAGAGCGTGGAGGGCAGATCAGGAAGAGGAGAGCGATGGGGCGGGTTGAGGCGACACCAGGAGAGAAGAAGAGGAGGAGAGAGAGAGGCGAGAGGGTGAGGGAGAGGGGGGGAGAGAGGGGAGGGAGCGAGTGGAATGAGAGACGAGGATGGATGGAGAGGGGAGGAGGTCAAACCGGGAGGTGGGAGGGAAGGAGTGGACGAGGGGGGAGTGGGGAGAGAGAGAGACAGTCGGGGGAGGGGAGAGCACCCGGAGGAGAGGGAGGAGGAGCGAGAGAGAGAGGCACCAAAATGCTGCCGGCTTTCATCAATTCCATGTACAATAAACATTCCGCGTCGTCCTCTCAGAAACCCGACGGTTTGTTGTTTCTGTTGTTGTTTTGTTGCCTGTTTGTGTTGTTGTTGATTGTTGGTGTGTTGGGGGTGGTAGGTGGGGGGTGGTGGTGATTTATTTCAACTCTCTGCTCAAAGATTTTTATGTTCGGTACACATTTTGTCAACAGGAGGAGTTCAATTTTGATTTTGTGAACACCTTACACAGACTTCTACAACTTAATCTCTATGATGAATGAAGCTGAATGGATGATCCATATATAGTGTCTACCCAAATACGAATTCGCAGTGAAGTCTGTACTCTCTCTCTCTCTCTCTCTCTTCTATATCTATCTAGATATATCGCTCTCTCTATCTCTCCTGCGCGCGCCCGCGAAACTGCGAAAAAAATACATACAACACATTCACACAAAACAGATATAATAAAGAGACCAGGACAGACAGCGATAGAAGATAGGTGAAATGGATAGATTTGGTAAGTAGATAGACAGATGGCATGGACACACACACCACACACACACACAAACACACACACACACCACACACACACACACACGTGCAAAGCTGCCTCAATCATTGAAACCTGGTTTGAGCCACCAGCAACCAAACCAAACTCAGCATATTCATGGCGGATACACCGCGTAAATAAAATGGAACGGAAACAAAAAAAAAAAAAAAAAAAAAAAAAAAACCAAAAAAAAGACCCAAAAAAAAAAACCCAAAACAAAACAAAACTCACGCACCACACAGGGATCTCTGGGGGTAGGCGAAACACACATTTTCTCCTTACAAATAAAATAAATATATAAATATAATAAATAAAAAAAAAAAAAACTTTTTACAAGGTGTTTTTTTGAACGAATCGGTCTTTAGTGAAACAGCAGAAAAAAAAAAAAAAAAAAAAAAAAAAAAGCAAAAAAAAAAAAAAAAAAAAAAAAAAAAAAAACAAATGGGACAAGCAGCCAGCTGTGTAATCTGACGGAATATATATAACACGGAAAAATATCGTTAGTTTCACGTCGACCGCGCCTTTCCTTACAGCTGACAAACAAACTGCAGTGTAATTGAAACTACACTATGGGAAAAGGAACGAGCTCTCACATACATACAATTTTTTATTTGTAATGTAGGGAGTCTCAGCTGGGTTATATGGACCGTGTTGCTGGGCGACCGCGAACGCGGACGGAAATTGGCCTACCAAAGGATGTAAATTGCCACCCACTTTTATAAATGCGGATCTTTGGGTCGGCCCCAGTTCATCCAATCCCGCCCCTTAACCTCAATTTTCCAGTTCATCTCAGCCATGCTGAAAAACGAATTAATAGGGAAAAAGAAACGGGATCGGTTGCTTGATTCGTTATGTGGTGTCTGGGGGAGCCCCACCGTGTGGTCTCTTTCCAACCGTACTTTTACCAAAACAACAAACGTTGGCTGGTTTGTTTGGCGGTTTTAGCCCCCGCCTTCGCTCGGCTATGATTCTAACACAAAAAACACGCAATAATACGAATTAAACATTAATACGAGCGCGGCGATATTATAGACATTTAAGATTAATAAATGCGCTCGCCACGAATAAATTATATATATATTTTTTACATTAACGCACATAAACGAACACACGAGGGTCGCGCTCGCATGCACACCTCCAGACATAGTCGGCCGCGCACCACGCCCACCACACGGCAAACACAACACACAAATGCTCAGTCACCCGTCACACCCACACACACACACACACCACAACACCACACACATCAATACACACCACACATACACATTCCGCAAATTCGCGCGCGCTGCGCGTCAAACACGTGCAAACACACCCAAACACACACGCAACGCATGCACGAAACCGCCGCTCGCGCGTGCGATTTACAAACACAAGTTCGCACGCATCAAAATAATACCATGCGTGCCCAGCGCCAATGCCATGCCGCAGGGTAACAAAGGTCACCCACATGATGATGTAAACCCCCCCCAGCAACAAGTTTGGATACGTTGATGGCGTAGAAGAGATCCGCCAGAAAAGAGCTAGGAGAAGAGATCCGCAGAGCTAGGATTCGGGGAGTGGAGCCGTGGCTCTGAACAGGCCGATCATGGCGAACGAAGGAGCAGCGAGCGAAACTACTTTTTCCTATCTGCTCACACTCACCGAAGAATATCACCCTGGAAATGAGGTGCTATCGTAAGATATCTAAAACGAGAAAATACTGATGACATCATCAGCACAAAGAGCGCCAGATCATCATACGCAGCGTATTTGACCGTGGTGAGATTGTGAAGATCGGGTGACACCAGTTAAGGAAGAAAGAAAACTACATTACAGCAATCCTTCAAGGAGCCGCTGAAGAATGGAGACGCCGTGAAAGACGGGAACGTTGAAAAAGAAGAAAGAGAAGAAAGCGGTACACACGGACCTTACATATTGGACAGGGAAATTGTTTGTAGACAACCAGGCCTCGGTGTTCAACCGACAGAAATGTGAGTGGGGGGGGGGGGGGGGGGGGGGGGGGGTGGGGGGGGGGCACCTGGCGAACAGTTAGTTCTTCAGCGCGGCGTCCAACGACTGACTGACTCTTCATGGAGCTTGAAGTGTGAAGTGCGCTGTAGGGGCAAGCGGCGTAAACTCGTGGTCACGTTGCTCCTTTCCCGGAATAACAGCTTGAGGACTGTAGCGGTTGATTTGGGGCGACCCTTGTTCCGTGTGCCTGCTCCCTGCCGTCGCTTTTTTACATGCCTCATGATTGGTGAATGTTGGTTGCTCTCTCTCTCTCTCTGTCTCTCTCTCTGTATTTGTGCGTAAGTGTTGAAGTGTGTGTGTGTGTGTGTGTGTGTGTGTGTGTTGTGTGTGTACATGTACGTGCGCGCGCGAGCACGGCTCAAACCAGACCAGTTTATAGCCCTCCTGTTTCTATACCCTGACGACTGAATGTGGCTGCCTTGCTAATGTGATTATAAACGACCACATGAACCTTTGCTGGACTGGGCCGTTCCAGCCGTGGAAGAAGTAAACGAGGACAAACCTACAGCTTTTCACTGCAATGCAATTCTACGTATTCAACTACAGTCACGTTTGCTTCGGTTTGTAACATGATAAAATTTAGATAAATGAATAAGCAAACAGACAAATGAATTAATAAAACGCTCTACGCTCTTCGCTGAAATCCAGCGCCATGACTTGAAATGTTCTCCCACCTCCCCATCCCACTCAGTTATTGTGACGTCATCCAAATCGCGTCCTCACAGTCGTAGTCTGTCTCTCAGCGTTTTTGCGTCAGAGGCGGGATGTGTCGTGCCAGTTTGACGTCAGAGGCATGCGCGTTGTGAAGAGTGACGGCGGCGGCAGGGTGGGTGCGGTCGTTGGACGAGGTGTTTCGTGGAGGTGGACGCTGTGGTCACAGTGGTGGAGGTGGTGGTGGATGTAGTCAGGGCAGTAGTTGCGGTTCTTGTCACCGTCTCTCTTCTGTTGACAGCGCCGTTCGTCGTGGATTCTGTGACACAGTTCAACAAGTCGTGAGATGGCACAGCAACAATGGTGAATCCTGAATGCGCGCGCGCGCGCACACACACACACACACACACACACACACACACACGCGCGCGCGCGCGCGCGCGCGCGCGCATACATAGAAACAGGCACAACCCTTACAGGTATAAAATATGTCAAGGGCTTTTGTTCCAAAATCTGTGTTGAGCAGTAGTAAACCAGGTGATGTTTTTGACTGTTGTTCTTTTGTCTGTATATAACTCATAACGAGCATCACAATTTGACCAAAATTTCAACAACAGGAATGTTGTAAAATCCTGGAAAAAAACCCCCCCAGCTTTTTAGATCTTAAAAAAAAAAAAAAAACTTCTGACGTAAAAATGAAATGGCTATAGTTACAAAAAATACACACATGCCGTGGGACATTTGTGTTGCTGAACAAAAATGGTGTACCGAAAGGTTATAGTATGAACTTTCTGTTGCTCAGGTAAGGATAGCATTACACATAACTTTACATGTAGGTACTATATGGTTATTCAATTTTTGTGGGGAAACGCTGGTGGATTTAGTAATGAAAACTGTTTGTTTGCATATAACTACCGGATAAGTGAAGCCATATCTGGGTTTGACAATATTCATAGGGACCGTGTATTTTGTTGTGTGTGTATTATTTGCTAAACAATATCGTATCAGTGTAGAACGGACAAAAAAAAATCTCCTAGACAGCAAGTATCCTCAATAAGTTGGATTATAGATATAATAAAAGTTGAAAGAACTTTGCATACGGAGATTCTATTTCTAAATGGCATCCATACAAGCCGATGTTTGCAGATTCAGACTGAATAATAAACACAAGTTGACCGTGTATATCATTATCATTTATATACTTACAGTCCTCTAAAACTGTTATTATGCCTCCTAACACAGCTCCTTTAAAAAACTAACGTAGGTCAACTTTCATGATACACCCGGCGGCTATGCTCCATCTCTCTCTCTCTCTCTCTCTCTCTCTGCATGCCAGTCACGTACTTCGTTACCCGTTTGTCTTCAAATTTAAATTACTATTATGATTATGACCGATGTCTTGTTGTTTATTTCCATTTCTGTTGTTTTTCTTCACCCTTGATCTTATTACGTAGTAGTGTGTGCATTCTGTTGCATGAATAACGAACGATACACTTCTGAGAAAAAAAATCTTTAAGAATGTAAAAGAAAATTGTAACAGCAGACGTTCGGTACGAATGAATTCTGAATAAAACATGAATAAAAAAAAAAAAACAAACAAACAAACGAACAAAAAACATTTACAGCACCCAGATATTTGTCACGACACAATTCTGAACAAAAACATACAAACAGTCTATGGCACACAGTCAGTGGGACGACACAATTCTGAACAAAACATACAAACAGCCTATGGCGCACAGTCAGTGGGACAGCACAATTTTGAACAAAACATACAGTCTATGGCACACAGTCAGTGGGGACTACACAATTCTGAACAAAACATACAGTCTATGGCGCACAGTCAGTGGGACGACACAATTCTGACCAAATCTAGAAAATATTTCTGCACCCAGACATTCGGCACGACACAATTCTGAACAAAAGATTATATATCTATAAATAAAGGGAAGACACACAGACATCGGGCATGGCACATTTCTGAATAAAACATAAAAACAATGGCAAGTAGATACTCGAACCTTACCTCAGAAAACAGAGCTTTGACTCTCGTATCGTAAAAAAACTCTCTCTCTCCATTCTCTCTCTCTCTCTCTCTCTCTCTCTCTCTCTCTCTCTTGTCTCTGTCTCTCTCTCTCTCTCACCCCCCTCTGTGTGTGTGTGTGTGTGTGTGTGTGTGTGTGAGTGTGTGTGTGTGTGTGTGTGTGTGTGTGTGTGTGTGTGTGTGTGTGTACTGTGTGTGTGTGTGTGTGTGTGTGTGTGTGTGTGTGTGTGTGTGTGTACTGTGTGTGTGTGGTTTTACAACGCTGAACACTTCCGTAGAAAAATGCCATTGAACCTAGTATCCTATTCCACTGTGTGTTTATTCGTTCCCCCCCCCCCCCCCCCCCCCTTATTATCTTGTCTTATTTTCATAGCTGAGAAGGCTGGGTACACGTGGAAAAAAAGTTGTGATTAACCCATTATTGTCATGAAACACAATTCTTTCGATCATTTATGGGGGACAGGTGACAAGACAAACCCGGAGCTCACCGCAGCTTCGGAGATTCCTAACAATATTCGCTGCAAAATACGACACTGAAGAGACCACAGCAATACAGTTTTGTTGCAGTACAGTCCCGGAGATGTTTTTAGCATTATGCAGGTGTCAACAGTGCGTAACGAGAGAGTTA